>JASVEL010009247.1:0-232032 GCA_032618575.1 Nicotiana noctiflora | reverse complement strand
CGCTGCTGGGATCTCGGGCTGCTGGTCAGTAGATGAGGATGCACGTGTCCTTACCATCTGCGGAAGAACAGAGTAGAAGTTCAATTAACATTCAAAAGATCAAGTCGCACGACCGGAAAGAATAAAGAGAATATTTTCCTAACTCTGTAGCCTCTGGAGGATAAATACAGACGTCTCCGTACCGATCCTTCAGGACTCTACTAAGGTTGTTCGTGAGTTGTGAGACCTATGCAACCTAGTGCTCTGATACCAACTTGTCACGACCCGGATTTCCCACCATCGGGGTCATGATGGCGCCTACTAAATAGAAGCTAGGCAAGCCAAATATTAATTGCATCTCCATTAATAACCAATTTCTTATTAACAACATAAAAATTACAGCGGAGCAATCAAAATTAGCGGAAGACTTAATCAAATATGATAAAGAAAACTCCAAATCTGATACACTACCCAAGACTGGTGTCACAATACTCACGAACTTCTAAGAATAATACACATAATTGTTTATCTCAATTACATGAGATAACAGAATGAAAAGCATAGATAGAAGAGACAACGGGTCCTGCGGACGCCTGCAAGGCTACCTCGTAGTCTCGGTAGTCGGAAAATCCACAAATCGCTACTGCCGTTGCTGTTGTCCGTAACCTGTATCTGCGCAAAAAGAGCGCAGAGTGTAGTATCAGCACAACCGACCCCATGTGCTGGTAAGTGCCTGGCCTATCCCAGCGAACTAGTGACAAGGCTAAGGCCAGTCACCCACCTAAACCTGTACGGTTGCAATATAGATATATATATATATATATACAATACATTTATAAAGAAATACTCTGCTCTGATATATTATTCAACAACTGAAGATATCCAAAAATATTCTTACTTTCATGTTTCAATTTCCTCTTTCATTTCATGTCTCGTGGTAGGCGTACCACCCGCTCCCAATGTATCAGAAATTATATCTCGTGGTAGGCGTACCACCCGCTCCCAAATATATCAAAATTATATCTTGTGGTAGGCGTACCACCCGCTCCCAAATATATCAAAATTATATCTTGTGGTAGGCGTACCACCCGCTCCCAAATATATCAAAATTATATCTTGTGGTAGGCGTACCACCCGCTCCCAAATATATCAAAATTATATCTTGTGGTAGGCGTACCACCCGCTCCCAATATATCAATAGGCTACCGGCAACTATGGCCAATGCCAAGATTTAAATCACTTCGTGGTCGGCGTACCACACGATCCCATTTCTTATTATATATAAGTGGTCGGCGTACCACACGATCCCATTTCATAAATATATATATATATATTACCGGCATTTAGCCAATAATCTCTATATCAACAATATTTATAGTTACCGGTTTTTAAACCAATAATTTATAATAGTTTCAACAATTTACTTTCATTACCGGTATAACACCAATAATTCTTATTCAACAATTTATTCATAACCAAATTCATATTCCTACAAACTAGGATAGAACAAACACTTACCTCGAAAGTTCACGAACGATTCAATCCGTAGCAATGCCTTTTCCTTTCGAATTTGACTTCAATCCAACCGTATCTATACACAATTGATTTCATATCATCAATTCTACTTAACAAACTAGTTCATATTGCTAAATATGATTTTTACAACATTCTGCCCGGAATAGTAAAAATCGACCCCGAGCCCACATAATCGAAACTCAAGTTTCGAACCAAAATAAGTTCACCCAATCCTCCATGAGTTCAAATATACAATTTGTTCTTAAATTCGACTCCAAAACGAAGTCTAGATCGTAAATTCATTGAAAACCCTCACTATACTAAATTCTCAATTTTTCTACCCATTTACACCTATTTAGGCTTAGGAATTCAAATAATATTGATGGAAAATGAAGAAAACGAGTTAAGAATCACTTACCCAAGAAGTTTAATGAAGAATCGCTCAAAAACCGTCCAAAAAGCTGTGGAGAAGAGAGTGTTTTGTGAAAAATGGAAACAATCCCGTAAGTGTTCTGTTTGGGGATTAAATTCACTGGGCAATAATTTCTTCATCGCGTTCGCGACAACCCGGCCGCGTTCGCGATGAAGGAAAATATCAGGCCATCGCGTTCGCGTAGGGTGAGTCGCGAACGCGAAGAAGAAAAATACTGAGCTTCAATTTTGGTCTACGCGAACGCGGCCTAAGGCACGCGATCGCGATGAAGGAAAATGCTGGGCATCAAATTTGGCCTACGCGAACGCGGCCTAAGGCACGCGATCGCGATGAAGGAAAAATGCTGGGCATCGCGAACGCGATCAACAGGACGCGAACGCGAAGAAGGAACGAAATGTTCTTCGCGAACGCGACCAAGGCATCGCGAACGCGATGAGGAAATGCCTGCTGCAGATTTCTGCAGTTTTTCTTAAGTTCAAAAACACCCCGAACCACCTCCGAAACACTCCCGAGCCCTCGGGGCTCCAAACCAAATATGCACACTAACCTAAAAACATCATACGAACTTGCTCGCGCGATCAAATCGCTAAAATAACATCAAAATCCATGAATTGAGCCTTAAAGCTCAAGAACTCTTTAAGATTTCATAATTTCCAAACTTTCCAATTTAAGGCCGAAACACGTCAAACGACGTCCGTTTTCAACCAAACTTTACAGGGAAGCGCTTAACCAATATATATGACTTGTACCGGGCGTCGGAACCAAAATACGAGCCCGATACCGGTACTTTTTAATAAAAATTCAGTTTCATTTTCCTTAAACATTTTCAGAAAACAATTTAACAGAAAAATTCTTTTACTGGGGTTCTAGACCTCGGATTTCAATTCCGGACATATGCCCAAGTTCCATATTTTTCTACGGATTTTCTGAAATAGTCAAATCACGGATCCGGGTCCGTTTACCAAAAATGTTGACCAAAGTCAACCATATCAATATTAATATCAAAATTCTTCTACTTTTTCACATATTTCACATATTTCAACATAAATCTTTTCCAGCTTTGTGCCCGGGCCTGTGCACGCAAATCGAGGCAACTATAAATGAGGTTTTCAAGGCCTCAAAAGCTCGGAATGATTAAATAAACAAGTGATGACCCTTTGGGTCGTCACAATCAATCGATACCATATTCAAAGCCTATAAAATATTATCTTACAAGAATTTGCAATGCATTTAGATTTTTTTTTTTCGTTTTTTTCTTTTTTGTTTTTCTTTTGTTTTGTTTTTCTTTTGTTCACTATTTGGTAACACTCTTAAGATTTTTCAGATTTTTGCTCTCTAGAATTTTTTTCTTCCTCCTTGAAATGAAATCTGATTCTAACTTATATACACAAGACTCAAGGTCCCCTTTTAATTAAAAAAACAAACCATTATTAATTAAAAAACTAAAAGTAAGACTTCCACTTTCTTTTTATTTTAATCCCACTTTTAATTCCACTATGTTATGTTTTATTCCCCATTATATATATTCTATTAATACTTTTATTACCACTATCTTTTGTTTTGTCTTCCACTTTAATTTAACAATAATTAAATAACTAATGGACAAAAATAACTTTAATTCAAATAATTGACTATAATTTGATGACTAAAATACCCCCAACATTATTAAAATTTACTACTATACCCTTTCAGCTATAACGAATTCAACTAAATCAAACAACCAAAATATAGCAATTTTAAACAATTCTTAAACGATTTTAACAACAATTCTAACAATCTTGATGAACAACCAAGAACACCATGATTTTTAACAACAAAATTTCTAGATTCATAATAGCAACAAACAAGTAACTTTAAATCACTTAAACCTAACATATCACACAAACTATTTTAATTCTATAATTAAAACCGAAATTAGAATTAAACAAAAATAAAGAATCAAATTCAATCTAATAAACTCAATAATCATCTAAAAATTCAATTTAAATCTACCAACATTACAACCAAGATTTAAGATGCAAAAAATGATTGAACTATAACATTTCTATATTAACAACTTAACAAAACACATGATTAAAGTATGAAAAATGAAGAAATAATCAAGAACATGATGAACAACAAAAGAAACAAAATCAACCATATACTTATTTAAATCCAAAAATATACATATATATATATATATATTTATATATATAGAACCGGTCTATATGTATACATATATACATAATATACATAGAAAATGAAATTCCCATATATATATACATAATCATCCGAAAAAATAATAAAAAATAAATCAAAAGAATCTGTCCGAAAAAAATAAAAATAAAATAACAACAATAATAATAAAACGAAATATATATACATATATACTACCCTAAAGCAATATATATATATATATATATATATATATATATATATATATATATATATATATATATATACGAAAAACCAAGAAAATATATATATTGTCCGAAAAAAATAAAAATAAATAATAAAAATAACGAGAAATATATTCTGCCTGAAAAAATAAAAAAAAATAATATAAAATACACATATATACATATAGTCATATATATTTAATATACCCATGTATACACGTATATACACAGCATATACATAGTATATACACATGCATAATTAGGGTTTTTATTACTTTATTCAAGCATATATATATATATATGTATATATATATACATGTATGCTATATATACACATATATATACATATATAATATATGTTTACACCTATATACATATATATATATATATATATATATATATATATATGTATATATATATACATGTATGCTATATATACACATATATATACATATATAATATATGTTTACATTTACACCTATATACATGTATATATATATATATATATATATATATCCACCATTGCCGGAAAAATCGAAAAGAAAGAATGAAAGATGAAGAAGAAAAAAAATGCCATGGATGTCGTCGAGCTTCTGCTCGTCGACCAGCTCGGAGGAACAACCATGGCAGACGCATGGAGCTCGACGTTGCCGGCCATGGAAGCGAGTTGTCTTCTCCATTTTTCTCGGCCAGCATGACGCAACAACCATGGCAGCGAGCTGTTGGTCGCACTGCTGGCAGCATGATCGTGAGGGGCGACGGGGAGGGGTGCTGGCTGGTTCGTTTGGCGGCAGAAGGCTGGTTCAGGCGTGAAGATGGTGGGGTTTTGACGGAGGAGAAGAAGAACGACGCAACAGGAGATGGTCGTTTGGGTGGTTGAACGATGGTTGTTTGGTTTCACGTGGGGGACGAGGCTAGTTGTGGAGCTGTTTGGGTGGTTGAAGGAGAGGGCATCCATGGCTATGGAGCTTGGAGAAGAAGAAGAGAGGGGGGTGGCGGGTGTGTGTCTTTTAGGTTAGTTTTGTGTTTTAGGTTTTCTTTTCTTTTTAATTAGTGTAATGAAAAAATAACAAAAATGGGAGGGGTTGTCTTGGTCAGATGGGGGGATTTTGGGTTGGATTAGAGTAAGTTTGGGTTGGGGTTAGATTAAATTTGGGCTTGGGTTTAATTTAAGAATTGGCCCAATTTGAATTTCTTTTTATTTAATTATTCTTTGTTCTCTTCCTATTAATAATTAATAAAAAATGCTAAGATTAAATTATAAAAAACAAAGTTATCTTAAAATATTAATTAACTCCTAAGAATAATTATCACATAAAATTTAAACATTAATTAAAATAAAATTGCACGATTTGGACATTAAATGCTAAAAATGCAATAATACATATTTTTTGTGATTTTTCATTTTCGTAAAACAAACTTAATTACTCCTAATTGTAAACTTAAATTTTATATGCAAATGCAATATGTTTTTGTATTTTTATTTATTTAAACAAATAAATATGCACAGATAAAATGCAAACAATTCAAGAAAAATAACACAAAATTCACAAATATTGCAAACAACACAAGACTCTTTTATTTTGAAGTTTTGGGAGTAATTCTCATATAGGGCAAAAATCACGTGCTCACACCAAGCACCACATCTATCTTGATAAAAAATGGGTTATGTCCAGCAAATGCCCGATATTATATTTCAAAAGACTCAGAAGAGGAAAAATAGACTAAAGGAACATAACCCAATCGAAATAACTCAAATTACACCGAAAATCACAAAGTTGCCAAAACCCGACCCTTGGGCCCGCTTATCGAAAAATTACAAAAGTCACATTTTCAGATTCTTTATCTCGCCACGAGTCCGTACATATAAAGTTTATCAAAATCGGACTCTGTTTGCCCATTCAAATCAGTGATTTATCATAACCCAGGCTTAAAGAAAAAATTCCCATTGATACACCTTAAATCCTCTAATTTTCATTGATATAGATGAAGATTCTAGGATAAAATCACGTAATTAGACCATAAAACTTACCTCTAATCGAAATATAGGTGAAAATCTCTTAATCCCACGTTCCCTAGCTTCAAAACTTGCCCAACAATGGTGAAATAATGAAAACCCTCGCAGATGAAATATTACTTAACTGATATGCCCGACATTTAATTTACTCTATGCGATCGCGACCTCCTGCCCGCGATCGCGATGCACAAACAGTTGAAACCACGCGATCGCATCCTTCATCCTGCGATCGCATATAACAAATTTCACTGGCCTCCAAAATGACTTACGTGATCGCGATACCTTGTCTGCGATCGCAGATAACAACCTCGACCAACTACGCGATCACATACACATCCTTGCGATCGGAGAGAACAAAATGAAGCCTCCCAAAAATCCTTCTATGCGATTGCAGGAGAACCCTTGCGATCGCAGAGAATAAAATCCTGCAATTTTTATGACAACAATTTTGCTGTGATTTTTAACTCAAAATGGTCTGTTTGACCCCCGGAAACACCCCCGAGGCCACCGGGACCTCAACCAAAACCACCAACCTACTCCAAAACACGATACAAACTTGTTCCAATCGTAAAAACACATCATTAAACACAAAAATCATCAAATCATAGCGAATTCAAGCCTAAGTTTCAACCAAAACTTCCGAAACCTATAAAATACAAGTGAAGAAGATGTAAGGCCCCGTAAAATTTTTGTGCATAAAACCTAGTAGCTATAGTGTCATGGTCCGAATAATGTGTTAGGAATGCGTAGAATTCTTCGCGGCTCGCAAGCTCGCCGCGGTTCGGACCCTTGGTAGTGATTTAAGTTTCAAAAATGTAGAGAAATCATTTTTCCCGAAAAGTGTCAATTTTGCGGTCAAGAATGCGACCACAGATCTGCTATGCGGACCGCATTCTTGCCGCAAAGCTTTCCAGAAAGTCTCCCAAAATCATGTTGAAAATGCGGTCGATATGCGATCGCATAATGAATCTGCGGTGCACTTTGCGACCGCAGATCAAGAATGCGGACCGCATATTGGTCGCATTCTGTAACAGAACTTGAGTGAATTTTGAGGCCATTCTGCGGTCACTATGCGGATCGCATGTTGATTCTGCGGTCGCAAAGTGCACCGCAGAATTGACCCCGGCCCAGATTTTTGTAACATTTTGACCCGATCTCTTCTTTAGTATAACACCTTTCACCCTTATTTTCTCATATCATCTTACCAAAATTAGAGAGAGAAGAGAGGGGTTTTAGAGAGAGAAGTTCTTCATCAGTGCGGTCGAAGATTGTTCTAACTACTTAATTCCAAGGGATCCTAGGGCAAGGATTCAACTTCCCCAATCTTTTCAAGGTAAAAACCCTAACTATTTTCTTTGATTTTCGGTTTTAAATTGGGTAAAGAGAGGTTTGCATATAATAGCTTTTGAAAATAGAATTTTTACACTCATGCATGATTATTGAACTTGATTTCTAGTAAAAAGAAGCGAGTAGAAGTAAGAGTCTTCAAGAACAAGGTTGGCAAGAGTAGGATATCTTGGGTAAGCATAAAGTAGGAAGTTAACGGAAGTAAACTCATCACTAGGTATGTATGGCTAATTTTGATTCTTGTGAAATCGCCTATATGTGTGAAGTTTGTTTGGTTCGTGTTAAATTGACAAATTGTGTGAAATTCTTGATGTTGTTGTTGGATATTCAAAGTTTGTTGTTGAGCTATGAGTGATGTAAAATGAGAGTTTAATTTGGTAAAAGAATTGTGAATAATGGCTATAATGGCATATATGGTACTTTGTGGAAAAGAAACGAAACACTTGAGGATTGGTAAGTCATTGAACAATACGGTATGAATACTCTTGATTTTTGGAACATTTGTAACTTGGTTGTGATATTGGCTTGAGAAGTAATTGTGAACATGAACCAACCTGTAAGTTGCTTATTTGAACTTGTTGAAATTGTGTGAAATGCCTTATCTGCTGTTTGTACTTGTTGTATTTTAAAACTGTACGGTGGGATCGGGTTGCGCGCCGCAACATGAAGAAATAAGGTGTGGGTTGGGGTGATAAGGGTGGCCGAGGTAATAAGGGTGGTCGGGGGTAATAAGGATGGAAAGCGATCGAAATCACTATTGAAAATTGATATAAAAATCAATAATGTGAAATTGTGAAAGGAGACAGCAGGAGAGTTTGCAACCTGTGGGGCATTGATTGCCCCTATGTTTGACTACTTGCAATTCATGTTGTTGATTGGTTGTTGTTCTATTTGTTGACCTTGAACGTGCTTATGTTGAGAATTATTTGAAATGAGGAAAATGTGGAAAACATGATTGGCTGGCTTAATTAATTTTTGATGTAATTCAATGGCTTGAGTTTACTTGGGACAAAGTTTGTCCATACATGCCAGTACAATTCAAGTGTACCGACGTCCCTTTTGCCGGGGACGCTACATTCGTGTTATGATTGTAGGTGGATCAGTAGCAGGCACTTCAGCTCATCGGCGGTAGTATCCTTCTCCTTCCACTGCCCGTTTTGGTGAGCCCCTTTCTTCCTTGGGGCCCTGTGTGGTTCATGCCACTTTTGTTTAGATTTCATTTTGGTTTTGTAAGGTATAGCCGGAGCCTTGTTACCGGCAAGTATTGTATTCCCTTTTTGTATCCTAGAGGCTCTGTAGACATGTAAACTGTGGGACTCCAGTCTTATGTATATGTATTGTGTTATGTCGGGCGTTGTAAAAATTGCAAACTTGTTAATGAATCACTCGTATGGTTTTATTTGTTTAATGTGAAATCATTCATGATTAGTAAGATATTTGGTAAATGAAAAACAATCAGCACAGGGGTAACGCGTGGGAATGAAAGGCACCCAGGTCCGCTTGACTGGAGCAACCCGGTCAGGCGTCGGTCATGTTCCCCGATTTGGGGCGTGACAAAACCTATCAAATCATGTACGATTGACCTCAAATTTTTCTGACATAACCAACATCACCTAACGAAGCTACTGCAACTATTTGAATTTCATTCCGACTCCCCGATCAAAATCTCACCTATCGACCGAAATTCGCCAAAATTCCAACTTCGCCAATTTAAGCCTATTTCTACACCGGACCTACAAATTCAATTTTGATTGCTCTCCTAAGTCACAAATCACCTCCCGAAGCTAACCGAATCACCGAAATTCGATTCCGAGCTTTCTAACCACATAGTCAACTTCAGGTTGACTTTTTCAAAAACAAGCTTCACTCTAAAAGGCTATATGCCTTATTTTCAACCAGAATTAATCCGAATTTACCCGGTTGTACTTCCTCAAGATTTTGAATGTTTCCTGCAAATGAGTTAAATGGTCCTCTGTGTGCAGGGACTAACCAACATATTGTCAATATAAACTTCCATTGATTTACCTATCCGTTCCTCGAACATTTTGTTAACAAGGCGTTGGTACGTGGCTCTAGCATTTTTTAGCCCGAATGGCATTACATTGTAAGAGTATGTTCCAAAATTAGTGATAAACAAGGTATTCTCTTGATCCTCGAGGTTCAACTGAATTTGATTGTACCCGGAGTAGGCATCGAGAAAGGAAGGATCTCGCGGCCATCCGTGGAATCGATCGTGCGATCGATGTTAGGCGGTGGAAGGGTATACCTCGATGTTCAAATACCCGAGACAGATATAATAGCATAGAGGAAGGAGTTTTTCCACTTAAAGGACAATCGGTTCGGGATTTTGTTTTGAATTATCAGAGTCGCCACTTGAGAAAATAATGGTGTCCCAAGTCACCGGTTAATCCCGAATCTGAGGAATTTGACTCTTTTATTAATGTCCGCGAAACAAAGATCCGGATAAGGAACTCTGTTAACCGGGGAGAAGGTGTTAGGCATTCTCGGGTTCCGTGGTTTTAGCACGGTCGCTCATTCATCGTTCTTGACTCTTGTTTGATCCATTACAGATTTTAACAACATATATGTGCTTTTACTTTAATATTTTTTATAGAATTGCGACATCGCGAAAACACACCTCGAGTCACACCGCAACCAGTACGCCTGTGACTTTTGGTATATTTCAGCTTTGCTAGGATTTAATATTTGAGTTGCACCAGGTGCACACTTGTTCATAGGAAAGTATATTAAGTCGTGCCCTAAACAGTCTATCGGCTTTGAATTATTTTCGGTAAGACTATGGAATTTACAATTAGTCTTTCCGGATCTAATTATGTTATCTTATTACTAAAGGGGGCCCCGTTGTTTAATATCGTGCGAGGCTCGTCCCAATTATTTGTTAAAAGTCCAATCCTATTTATTCAACTATATTTTCTATATATGTTTTTTCCTTAGCCGTTTGTGGTACTAAAGTACTAAGCCCAGGCCTTTTTTCATTTTTTCTTTCTTCATTGGGCCTGGAATCTTGTTTCTCCACTCAAATGGGCATCAGATCTGCCCAGGTCCCAATGACCCAGGCCATTTTTGAGCCTCTGTTCAATAGCCTAGTTGGCTTTACACGATGGTTCAGGCCCATGATGCATATTGGGCCCAAACTAAACAGGAATAATAACAACAGAAGTAAATACACAAAGTTACACATCTGGAATTAAAATTGCACTTTTATTTATTATCAAAGGAGGCTCATTGTTTGGTGGTCACCGGTGGTAGGTTCGGTGACCGGTGAGTCAAGAACAAGGGGATTCTCGGGTTTTCTAGGGTTTTGAGGTTTGTTTGAGTTGAAGAAGATGAAGAAGAGAAGAGGAGAGGTGAGAAGATGGCCGGAGACCACCGTGGGAGGTGGTGGCCTCCATGGCCGGCGAGGTCTGTGAAGAAGAAGGTGAAAAAGAGAGAAGACGAAGAAGGAGAGATTGGGCGGCTAGGGTTAGTGGTTTTCTAGAAATGGCAGGTCTTCTCAGACCAAAGCCTTTTATAGGCGAGGGGGATAAGGTGATCTGGGCCGTTAATTTGCTGATGATCAACGGCCATAAGCAGCGTTACTAAAACGACGTCGTTCGATTACAAACGGGACTTAAGCCTTCAACCATCGGATCATCTCTGATGAGCGACTCAGATTTGATCTCATATTCTTCGTTAATTAATTAAAACCGTCTATTTATCTCAGCCATTGGTTTTATCAAGATTAACTGCTGAGATCTCCTGTTTATTAAAGAATTGGATCGGTTACCCTTGGGCTTAAGGACTGGGCCGGCCAATATGGTCATATTTGGCCCAATGCCATTATACTCACATGTAAGTTTTTGTATTTTCTGATGACTAATTATTTAAACATCCCTCTTTTATATATATTTTTTCCTTTTTCTTTTATGAATTATTAGAAAAACTTAATTTCCTACTTACACTAATTATCTAATATTTTTTGCAATTTTTCTACTATTTTTCCCTAATTTTCCACTATTTAAAACTATTTTTGATGATTTTCTTCTTAAAACTAATTAATTCAAACAAAGTAAGTACTTAACCTATTTTTTGATTTTTCTAATTTCCAATTATTCAAACACACAAAATGTAGCTAATTTCAAACAAGGCATGCAATTGCACTCAAAAATATATTTATTTTAATTTTGGAATTGTTTGCCCGGTGCAAAAATCATGTGCTCACAGCTGCCCCTCTTTGCTCGGGAACACGAAGAGTTTCAGTGCAAAGACAAGTGAGCAGTAATGAGAGATTTTTGCACATTGGCACATTCCGTGAAAGCATTTTTGGAAAACCTTTTGACCGCACCCTGCTTTAGAGGTTGCCTACATATCCTGGGCTAAACAGGAATCAGGTCAGTGTAGTTCGGGAAGGTCTGGCAGTTTAGAACTACCAGACTCACTGTTGCATTGACACTGTTGAGACTTGCTGACTTACTCCTTATTACACCGGGAGGGGAAAAATGTAAAATGAAGAAGCTATTCTAAACTATGATCCTACAATTACAATTGTTCCTATCTTAGCTCTTGTTTGCTTCTCCTTCTATTTTTTTTTTTTGATTTTCTTGTGATGCTGACTCTCTTTTTTGTTGATTTTCATTTCTTGCTTTCCCTTTTTTTTTGATTTTCAGTGATACGTCTTGTCCTCGAGCTGAAGCCTGCTCAAAACAAAACCAAAACAACAAACTTTTTCTTCTGCCCCAGTGTGGCCTTTTAGCTAACATAAACCTAAAAATTGCAGGAAGTAAATATGCAGAAATGTATTCCCTCGTTAGATAGGTGGGCGCCTGGACCAAAATTAAAAATGCATGAAATGTAATGCAGAAAAGTATTCCCTCGTTATATAGGTGGGCGCCTAGACAGAAATTAAAAATGCAGAAATGTATGAAATGTAGTGCGGAAAAGTATTCCCTCGTTATATAGGTGGGCGCCTAGACGGAAATTAAAAATGCATGAATGTATGAAATGTAGTGCAGAAATTTTCCTCGTTATATAGGTGGGCGCCTAGACGGAAATTAAAAATGCATGAAATGCAGTGCAGAAAAGTATTCCCTCGTTATATAGGTGAGCGCCTGGACAGAAATTAAAAATGCATGAAATGCGGTGCAGAAAAGTATTCCCTCGTTATATAGGTGGGCGCCCGGACAGAAATTGAAAATGCATGAAATGCGGTGCGAGAAAAGTATTCCCTCGTTATATAGGTGGGCGCCCGGACAGAAATTGAAAATGCATGAAATGCAGTGCGGAAAAGTATTCCCTCGTTATATAGGTGGGCGCCCGGACAGAAATTGAAAATGCAGAAATTAAAAATGCAAAAAAGTATTCCCTCGTTATATAGGTGGGCGCATAGGACGGAAATTAAAAATGCATGAAATGTAGTGCGTAAATGTATTCCCTCATTATATAGGTGGGAGCCCGGACAGAAATTAAAAATGCATGAAATGCGATGCGAGAAAAGTATTCCCTCGTTATATAGGTGGGCGCCCGGACAGATATTAAAAATGCATGAAATGCAATGCAGAAAAATATTCCCTTGTTTTCTAGGTGGGCGCCTAAACAGAAATTAAAAATGCATGAAATGCAATGCAGAAAAATATTCCCTTGTTTTCTAGGTGGGCGCCTAAACAGAAATTAAAAATGCATGAAATGCAATGCAGAAAAATATTCCCTTGTTTTCTAGGTGGGCGCCTAAACAGAAATTAAAAATGCATGAAATGCAATGCAGAAAAATATTCCCTTGTTTTCTAGGTGGGCGCCTAAACAGAAATTAAAAATGCATGAAATGCAATGCAGAAAAATATTCCCTTGTTTTCTAGGTGGGCGCCTAAACAGAAATTAAAAATGCAGAAATGCATAACATGCAATGCAGAAATGTATTCCCTTGTTATATAGGTGGGCGCCTAAACAGAAATTAAAATGCAGAAATGTATTCCCTTGTTATATAGGTGGGCGCCTAAACAGAAATTAAAAATACAGAAATGTATTCCCTTGTTATATAGGAGGGCGCCTAAACGGAAATTAAAAATGCAGAAATGTATTCCCTTGTTATATAGGTGGGCGCCTAAACAGAAATGAAATGCAGTGCAGAAAAGTATTCCCTCAGCTTGATAACCGGGGAATGGATTTTAAAGATGTTACCTTCCTCTTTTTTGGTATTTTCTTTGACCGATTGTCTTTCACCTGTGAATTTCTCCACTTATTGTCAAACTTTCTCTTTTTGGTGTTTTCTATCTTTCCACATTGGTCACATTCACTTTAAAGTGATTAGTGACAATTTGTTCATGTATGAATCATGAAACAAAATTTATTAGATATAAACTGCTGGCAACTGGCATCTGTCGTCCCTGCCTCTTATTGCTTTCCTCTTTTGCTTTTCCTCCCACTGTGTGGTTTTTCAGCTGCCTATCTCTTGCAAACTCTTTTTTGTATTTTCTTACTTTTTCCTTTTTGTTTTGTTTTCTTTTCCTTTGGCCATGTTTGCCAAACTTCTTTATTTTCTCCCCAACTCTTCTTTCTTTCTGATCCAGTGTTGTTTCAGCTTTCGTCATCAGGAGCTGGTAGTTAGCTCTCAAAAGGTAAACTATGAAATGCAGAAAAATGAAAGAGGGTAAGGGTGTTTTGGAGAGATGATAGAACTTATCTGGGCGTTTGTTGGCTGACCGCTGACCTTGCCATGTATTTAAACTCCGACCCAGTTCGTTCCAATCATTATTTTGACTCCGAATTGCTCTCAACCCAAACCAATACTATTTTTTGTTGCCTTTTCTCTTTTCATGGTAATCCTTACGATCGCCCTACGGTGCCTCGAAAGGTTTTCACCAATATGACTCTCTCATTTATTCTCTCTTGGCCTCACAATCGCCTAGCAGTGCTGTCAAAGGTTTTCACTGACAATACTCTCTCATTTTATTTTCTCTCAACCTCACATTCGCCTCACGGTCCGGCTAAGATTTTCACTGATGAGACTCTCTCATATTTTCATTTTTCATTTTTCCTTTTGTCTTTTGTTTTCTTTATATACCACGGGTGTTGCCCAATGTCTTGCTCTTCCTTCATTGCATCCGTTATCATTTTGGAATTGATCGGAAGGTCTTTCTTTGGACCGTAACGTGGCTTTTTTGGATGGGTTAAAGAAAGAAAGGTATAAAGGCTCAAAAATTTACGAGGGTTCAAAAATATTTACAACTCTCGGAATTATTCAACATAACTTCGGCCCCAGTTTCAATATGTGGGGAATTTTGGATTTTTCTTTGTCGTGATTGAACCTCAGCGAGGCTGCCTACGTACCCTTTCGGGATCAAGTCGGACGTAGTTCATTAAACGTCATCTGTTAATGAATTTCTTTTGACTTTTTCCCGATTTCTTTGTCTCTTTTTTTTTCATCCATCCATCATTTTTCATTTTGTCAATTTTAATCTTCATTTTCCTTATTGTGCTATAAGCGATTCCGAGAGAGGGGTATGAAAGAATATATTAATCAAGGCTCAAAGGGGGTGTCAATGGATAAAGTGTTTGGATAGAGAATAAAACGCCTTCGTCATTTCAATTCCAAAATCACAACAAAATACAAACATACAATTGAAAAGGAGTCATACATAGTATCTTTTGACCGCATCTGAATTGATAGCAGTCTCTACGCATTTTCCTTCAACATCTATCAAATATAATGCCCCATTGGACAACACCCGCGATACCACAAATGCTCCTTGCCAGTTTGGCGCAAATTTGCCCTTTGCCTCAGCCCAATGCGGTAAGATATGCCTCAATACGAGTTGTCCGACTTCAAACTTCCGAGGACGCACCTTCTTATTGTATGCTCCGGCCATTCTCCGTTGATACAACTGCCCATGGAAAACTCCGGCCAATCTCTTTTCATCAATCAGACTTAGTTGTTCCATCCGGGCTTTTACCCATTCCTCGTCATCTATTCCAGCTTCAGCTATGATCCGTAATGACGATATTTCTACTTCTGCGGGTATAACAGCCTCCGTCCCATACACCAGTGAGTAAGGTGTGGTTCCAATAGAAGTACGTACTGTCGTGCGGTAACCCATAAGAGCAAATGGTAACTTTTCATGCCATTGCCTAGATCCCTCCACCATTTTCCGGAGAATCTTCTTGATATTCTTATTCGCCGCTTCTACTGCCCCATTTGCCTTTGGCCTATATGGTTTGGAGTTGCGATGTGTGATCTTAAATCTCTGGCAAACTTCTGCCATAAGGTGACTATTTAGATTGGCTCCATTATCCGTGATGATCACCTTGGGAATTCCGAACCGGCATATGATATTTTTATGCACAAAGTCGACCACAGCTTTCTTTGTCACTGCCTTGAATGTCTTTCGCCTCAACCCACTTGGTGAAATAATCGATTGCAACCAAAATGAATCTATGCCCATTGGAAGCTGCTGGCTCTATCGGACCGATAACATCCATGCCCCAGGCGACAAATGGCCAAGGTGCAGACATCGTATGCAATTCATAAGGCGGGGAGTGAATTAGATCTCCACGTACTTGGCATTGGTGACATTTCCTCACGTACCTGATACAATCATGCTCCATAGTGAGACAATAATACCCAGCTCTTAAAATCTTCTTCGCTAGGACATATCCACTCATATGGGGTCCACAGGCTCTAGCATGTACTTCAATCGTAATCTCATCAGCTTGTTGTGCATCCACACACCTCAATAACCCCAGGTCTGGTGTTCTCTTATATATAACTCCTCCACCGAGGAAAAAACCATTAGCCAAGTGTCTGATAGCTCTTTTCTAATCTCCAGTGGCCTGCTCCGGGTATTTTCCAGCCTTCAAGTATTCCCCAATGTCATGATACCACGGTTCTCCATCTAATTCTCCTTCCACAACAAAGCAGTAAGCATTCTGATCACGCACCTGGATCTGGAGTGGATCTATATAGGTTTTGTCCGGATGATGTAGCATGGAGGACAGTGTGGCCAAAGCATCTGCAACCTCATTGTGCATTCTTGGGATGTGTTTGAATTCTATGAACTGGAATCTTTGGGACAACTCATGCAAACAATGCCGGTAAGGTATCAATTTCAAATCTCTTGTCTCCCATTCTCCCTTGATTTGGTGTACCAAGAGATCCGAGTCACCCATGACCAAAATCTCTTGAATACCCATGTCTATTGCCATCCTTAATCCCAAGATACACGCCTCATATTCGGCCATGTTGTTGGTACAGAAAAATCGAAGCTGAGCTGTGACGGGATAGTGTTGACCCATTTCCGAAATGATTACTGCTCCGATACCAACTCCCTTACTGTTGACGGCTCCGTCGAAGTACATCTTCCATCCCGGCTTCTCATCCTGTTCTATTTCCTCGACATTCATTGCCTCCTCATCCGGAAAATACTTCTTTAATGGCTCATATTCATCATCTACGGGGTTCTCTGCTAAGTGGTCCGCAACCACCCGCGCCTTCATCGCCGTACGAGTTACATAAATAATGTCAAATTTTGTGAGCAGAATCTGCCATTTAGCAAGTCTTCCTGTAGGCATAGGCTTCTGAAATATGTATTTCAGAGGATCTAACCGTGATATGAGGTTTGTGGTATATGCTGACAAATAATGCTTCAGTTTCTGAGCCACCCAGGTCAATGCACAACAAGTTCTTTCTAGTTGAGTATATTTCACCTCGTAAGATGTGAACTTCTTACCGAGGTAATAGATCGCTTGCTCTTTCTTGCCCGTCTCATCGTGTTGCCCTAGCACACAACCAAAGGAGTTGTCAAGCACTATCAGGTACAAAATCAGAGGTCGCCCCGGCTCTGGAGGAACTAACACTGGAGGACTGGCTAAATATTCCTTGATCTTGTCGAAGGCTTCCTGACATTCGTCGGTCCATTTCACTGCCGCATCTTTCTTTAACAACTTGAAGATCGGCTCACATGTTGATGTCAACTGAGCGATGAACCGGCTAATGTAATTCAACCTTCCCAATAAACTCATTACTTCCTTCTTGTTCTTCGGCGGAGGTAGACTTTGGATGGCCTTGATCTTTTATGGATCTAGTTCAATACCTCGCCGACTCACTATGAACCCCAACAACTTCCCTGAAGGTACTCCGAAGGTGCATTTCGCAGGATTGAGTTTAAGATTGTACCTCCGGAGTCTTTGAAAAAACTTTCTCAAATCCCTCACATGATCATGTTGCTTTTTGGACTTTATGATGACATCGTCCACATACACTTCGATTTCTTGGTGCATCATGTCATGAAACATCGTGGTCATTGCCCTCATATAAGTTGCCCCGACATTCTTCAACCCAAACGGCATTACTCTGTAGCAATACGTTCCCCAAGGTGTAATGAAAGCAGTTTTCTCCACGTCTTCTTCGTCCATCAGGATCTGGTGATAACCGACATAACAATCTACAAATGAACCGATCTCATGCTTGGCGCAATTGTCGATCAATATGTGGATGTTTGGTAATGGGAAGTCATCCTTTGGACTGGCTTTGTTGAGGTCTCTGTAGTCCACACACACTCTGGTTTTTCCATCTTTCTTTGGGACCGGCACAACGTTCGCCAACCAGGTGGGGTATTTGGTGACTCGTATGACCTTTGCCTCAAACTGCTTATTCACCTCTTCTTTTATCTTTACACTGATGTCCGTTTTGAATTTTCGCAACTTTTGCTTCACTGGCCGGCATTCGGGGTAGATAGGAAACTTGTGTACCACCAAATCAGTGCTAAGTCCGGGCATGTCATCATAGGACCAAGCAAAGATGTCCTTAAATTCATGCAACAACCTTATCAATTCTTCCCCGAGGGGTGTCTCCAAATGAACACTAATTTTTGTTTCCCGGACATTATCTTCGCTCCCCAAATTGATGGATTTTGTCTCACTCAAATTCGGTTTGGGCTTTTCCTCATATTGGTTCATGTCCTTACTTATTTCCTCCAGGGCTTCCTCATCCTCACATTCTATCTCACTATCCTCCTCAATTTCTTGTATGATAATGCGACTGTCAGAACTGGGTCGAGAATCCTTCATGCATGACATGTCATCAGAATCAGCACATATGGAACTGTACAAAAGAAAAGATAAAAATAAGGCAAAAAATGAAGAAAGAAGAAAACTGTATTTCATTGATATTAAAAAGATGAACAAAGTTTTGGATACATTTTGATTTTTTTTTCATGGGGGTGGGGGGGACTACAAAAGGTAACAATTGCTTTTCCGGGGAAATGATGATGAATTTTCAAGAGCTAACTACCAAGACACCTTCCTGATCGGGAAAGGAGTGGCTTCCCAGTTGTTGAGCATAACACCAGATCCCACAAATTGCACGTCCATCCTGCTAGTACCTTCCCCTATTTCAACCATGTTCACATCCCCAAATATCTTCTCAAACCTCATCAAGAGCTCTTCATCGGGTCGGGTCTCAATGTACCTTGATGCAGCAGATGTCAGATGTTTAGTACCAGGCTTGGAAAAGGTGTCGGATAGTTTGGGTATAGGCTTAGGCAGGGTCCAGTTCTTCTTTTTGGTTTTGTAGGCTTTTTGGATGTCGACATAGGTGGGTTTGAACCCTAAGCCGAAAGTATCTTTGTTCACTGGCAGCTGAACTGGTTGGGTGATTCCTTGCAAAGCTTTCCCCAGCCCTTTTCCTGGTGCAAACCCATTTTTAAGCATTTCCCGGCCACCATCACAGCAGTAGGTGCTACCGTAGGGATTGGCAGTTTCTCACCCTCAGCAATTTTGTTCACTGTTATGGTATCCGTCACCTGGTATACCCAAGGACCTTTGTCTCCATCAGCATCATCAAATGGCATCACAATATTGCAGGTATTTTCCTCTCCATGCACCACGACTTTTTGTTGCTCCCATTCAAATTTGACCATTTGGTGCAAGGATGACGACACTGCTTTGGCTGCGTGGATCCATGGTCGGCCCAACAATAAATTGTAAGACACAGCAATGTCCAATACCTGAAATTCCATTGTAAAATCCACGGGCCCAATGGTCACCTCCAAGACGATGTCTCCCAAAGTGTTCTTACTTCCACCATCAAATCCTCTCACATTTATATTGTTCCTCCGAATTCTATCCGGACTGATATTCAGCTTTCCAAGAGTTGACAGCGGGCAAATGTTTGTGCTTGAACCATTATCTATCAACACTCTGGTAACCACCGACTCCTCGCTCTTCACTGTAAGATAAAGCGCCCTATTATGCTCGGTTCCCTCAACGGGCAATTCACTGTCTGAGAATGTAATCTTATTGGACTCGAAGATCTTATTGGTAATCTTTTCAAGATGACAGACCGAGATCTTCTCCGGGACATGCGCCTCGTTCAATATCTTCATCAGAGCTTTTCTATGTTCTTCCGAATGGATCAACAACGAGAGCAAAGAGATTTGCACGGGTGTTTTCCTCAACTGTTCGACTATGGAGTAATTTTATCTTTTTGAGGAACTCCTCCGCTTCTTCTTCGGACACAGGCTTCTTCAACTGATTCTCTTTCACTACCTTCATTTTTCTTAACTCTTCCGGGGCAAAACACCTCCTGGACCGAGTTAGACCGTGTGTCTCATTGATTTTTCCAGATACTTCTTTCCCTTTGTAAATAACTGCTACCTTGTTGTAGTTCCAAGGTACAGTCTTGGTATCTACCACCGGCATCTGTACCACTGGTCTTATAATCACCGGTTCCACGCTCGCGCCTTTCACTGTTAATACTGGTTTTACACCTGGTACCACAACCTTCAAATTTTCCACCACTGTTTGCCTCTTCACTGGTTCTTCAACAATCATTTTTCCTTTCTCGGCTTCCTTCTCCGTTCTGCTACTGGCCTTAATCATCATAACAGACTGGGACGGCTTCCGACTGCTCTCATCCTGCGCCAATTCTATCATATGCGTTTCATGGTGAGCTGGCAGTGGGTTCTGCGTAATGTTTGGAGCCTCCGAAGCCTGCACTTCAATCCTCCGGCTATCAAAAGTTCTTGGATAGTATTCTTCAGATTCCAACATTTCTCAGTATCGTGTCCTGGTGCTCTTGAGCAATACTCACACCTGACCGACTGATCGATGTTCTTCGGAGGTGGGTTTGGAAGCTTAGGCTCAATTGGGCTCAACATTCCCAATTCCTTCAATCTGTGATAGAGGCTAGTATAGGACTCCCCCAATGGGGTGAATGTTTTCTTTGCCCTATTCCTCATCTCCGGGTCAGCCTGAAGGCGGGTTTGTTTGGGTTTCTGTAGGCTCTAGAAGAAGGGTATGTGTTTTGTGTGTGGTAAACATTATGCGGGGCTTGGGCTCGCCATACATGTGGTGGTGGTGGTGGATAGGTTTGGGCTTGTGGGTGGTGGTAGTGCGGGGTAGTTGGTGGGTAATATAGTGGCGGTGGGTTGTATGATGCTGGTGGGTTATATGTGGTTGGTGGGTTGTATGGGGTTGATGGGTTATATGTGGTTGGTGGGTTGTACGGGGTTGGTGGGTATGGCTGATATGGTCGTGGTGGGTGATGGTATTGGTTGCGGTTCCAAGGCTTGCTCTCCACAACTACTACTTCTTTTTTTTTCCTCCATTCCCAGTCTGTATGGCCTGATTTGTGGCCTTAATTGCCGAAAAACTCATGATCTTGTTGGTTTTTAAACCTTCCTCAATGAAACTTCCCATCTTCACAACCTCATTAAAACTTTTCCCAATAGCTGACACTAGGTGCCCATAATAAGTAGGCTCCAAAGCCTGCAAGAAACAATCTACCATTTCACCTTCTTTCATCGGCGGATCTACCCTCGCCGCCTGTTCTCTCCACCTAAAACCATATTCCCTGAAGCTTTCACCAGGATTTTTCTCCATCTTCGTGAGTGACAATCTACCTAGTATGATTTCCAAATTGTATTGAAAATGGTTCGCGAATGCTTGCGCGAGATCATCCCAGATGATCCTGGCGGGTGTACCATTCCAAGCGGAACCGCTTAAACTTTGGCTGAAATATGCCATCAAAAGTTCATCCCTGCCCCTTGCACCTCGTATTTTACTGCAATATCCTCTGAGGTGGGCCACCGGGTCTCCATGTCCACTATACATATCAAACTTCGGCAACTTAAATCCGACATGAAGTTGCACTTCAGGAAACAGACACAGATCCTTGTATGCCACGCTTACTTGTCCTCCCAACCCTTGCATATTGCGAAAGGCGTTCTCCAAACTCTTCACCTTCCTAGCCATCTCCTCCTGCCCTGCATTTTTAGCAGGCTTCTCTTCACTCGTCTCCATCATCGGAGCATGGGATTCGTGCTGTCGGAAAGTTGGCTCGAGTGGGTAGTAGTGGGGGTCTTGTATGTGGAACATTGGTTCACTAGATGATTTGTGCAGGGTGGCAGGTGGAGGTGCCACGTATACTGGAGCAACCTGGGGTGGATGGGGTGGTACTTGTTTCGTCAAAGGTGTTGGTACTTGGGAAGTGGAAGCATAATATTGATGATAGTCAGGGTATGTAGAGGATGAATTCATCGTGGGTGGTTCAGGATTGGGGTTAGTTGGAGGGATGTATGTGGGATTGGCAGGATAAGTTGGCAAGGGTTGACCCCTCGACCAAGCCTGATACATTTCGGCCATCTGCTGTTTTAGTTTGTACATCTCTTCCTTCATCCCCGCCACGTCCACAATTTCCTCCTCCTGGGCGGGATCCATGACTGTTGCTTCAATCTCTTGCGACACAGCTTTTGTCATTTTCTTATATCTTGTGTTGTAAGGGTGAGTAGCTAGAATGCCAGTTGCCACTAGAATCTGAATCTCACAAACATCAACACCCGTTAGTGGTTAGCCCGTGAAGAGATAAGATGCAACGATTTTAGAATAAACACATTTTCCTTGGGTCGTCATGCATCATCCCGGCCTTCGCTTATTTGAACCAATCATTTTTTTTTCACTTCATAATTGCGTTCCTATTTATTTGCCTATCGTAATTAAAAGAATTAACATAAAGCAAAAGGATTGACAACAACTCTTGATTTTCATTGATAGCTCAAAAATATTGATTTACAAGATGATGTTGTAATGCTAATGTAAAGAAACATAAAAATAGAATGCATGCCCTAAGAATACATTAATGCTCCTAGTGCCCGCGAGACATTGTTCGGTCTTGCCGCGGGCCTATATGCTAATCCCTTTTGGAGCCCATCCAGGTCAGACATGACTTGCTGCACAAAGAACTTCACCACTGACACAAAGGTTCCTTGGGACATATCTTCACACAGCTGACTCTTCCGGGTGATGTATTGAGCAATACGAACAATCTTCTCTCGAATAACCCCTTTTTCTTAAAGCAATCGGCTGATCTATTCAGTACGAGCATCTAAGATATGTTGGTTATCCTTCTGTATTTGCTGCAGCTACAACTCTAATCAAGCCATAGTTGTGTAACAATGCTCTCTCTCTTCTTCGAGATCCTTGATAACCTTGTTACTTTTAACCGTGGCTGAAACAATTTTCTTTCTTAGTCGAGCTACCTCAAATTCATGCTTATCCTGTAGCTGCCGAACCAACTTGGCTCTTTCCTCAGCATCTATGGTTATTTGCTTCCGAGCCTTGACTAATTCCTTTTCTGCCTTGTCCAAGTCAAAGCTGTAGTCATTCACTTTGCGCCGAAGAGTCTCAATCAATTTCTCATCCCGGGCTAAGCGAATGGGGGTCTCGGATGCAATTTTCATTTGAGCAACCTGAGCCTTTAACATTTCATTTTCTTTCTTCAGCTGCTTTTTCTCTCCCTCATCAGATGCTGCCTGTAAACCACTTTCAAACTGGAGATATCTCAATTGTTCTTCTAACAAGCTGATCTTGGCCTTGTATTCACTTTCTTTGGCCGCCCAATTCTGGTTTTCCTTAGATTGCTCCACCAAATCTTGCAAGTAAGGTCTTTTCGAAGGCCGCCCGTGCTCAATTCCCCGCTGATACCATGCGGAATATCCAGACGACACTTCCCCTCGAGCTCTGTTTTGCATACAAGTATCTACTTTCAAGTTTTGACATTCATTCCAAATTTGACGGACCTTTGCTTTCGGGAATTGCCAATCCAGACTAATTTCTATAACTTGTGAACTGAGGTCCCCGTCTTTTGGTATAACTTGACATCTACCCAACTTTCGCAGGGCCCTGTACGGGGCGTAAGGTTGGATGCTTTTTAAACCCATGATCAAAAAAGGTGACCCTTGCTGTCGGCATATAAATTACCTCGTCAAGAGGTAGCCAATCATATGTCCAATCAATCCGGCCGTCGGTCAATGATCGAAGATGCGAAATCCAATCCTTTAGTCTCTCTGGCAATTTAACTTCTTTTGTTCTCGTGTAAAATTCTTCAATACATGTTCTTCCATTCGGACCATAACTTGAGAACGAAGGATGATGGCATAGATGTTCAATCAACCAAATCTGCAAAATCAAATTGCATCCCTCGAAGAAGTTGGCTCCAGCTTTGCATGCAATCAAGGCACGGTTGATGTCAGCTAAAATCATTGGACCTAGAGTATAATTGTCTTGTACTATCAATGTGCTTGCTACCCCGGCAACCTTTATACTGATATGCCCATCTTTTCTCGGAAATATGACAATTCCGAGAAATGCCACTAAGAAAGCAAACCTTCGATGCTCCTCCCATTTTGCTCGGTTGGACTTGCTACATAGCTTGTTCGTGGAGTCGTTGAAACCCCCGATATGTCCATACCTACTATAGATGAAGTTCAGGGAGCAAAACCCGTTGGCTAAATCTTCATTGTGGACATTCCTAGCAATTTTCAAAGAGTCCAGAAAACGATGCACCGTTACCGTTCTTGGAGATACCGGGTATTTTCCTTTCAAGGGGACCTCATTCTTCCCTATGTAGAAAGCAATTTCCTCCAGAGTAGGAGTGAGTTCAAAATTCGGAAGATGTAGTACATTGTGTGCAGGATCCCAATACGTGACCAATACTCTAATTACGTCGCCTCGGGGAATTATGTCCAATAACCCCGTGAGATCTTTCAAGTAACCTTTGATCCAGTCCTGACTTTCTGTTTCCATGTCGTGCCACCATAGTCTCAACTCCAAAGGGATTTTATTCATTAAGGAGAAATGTTCATTCAACATTGTGCTCATCCTGCACATTTATTAGGGCGATTTTATTTAGAAAAGAGAAAAATCTTTTTCAATGCAAGTTTTCATTTTTGAAAGAAATATGGCTCTCGAAGTGGCCATTTTTGCCAAAACAGCCTTCTGGCGTCCTTTCCGGAACACTCGGCCGTTTCCAAAAATAGCAATCACCTCGATTATTTGAAAAGGAAAATCTTTTTTTTGGTCTTTTTCTAAAAGTGTGGTTGGACCCGTTTAAGGGTTGCCTACGTATCCCACCTAATGGAGAGAATCAAACCTGCGTAGTTCGGTCAGATTAGTTGACCAATTATTTCAAAACCAATTGTTTTTCATTTTTCAGATTTTCCGGATACCCATTTTCACCAACTCTTATTTCTCTCTCTTTTTTTTCTTTTCAACAATTTTTATATCTTCGGGATTTTCGCCGGTCCGCATAACGATCAAGGACAATAAAAATGCAACACATAATATGCTCGGTCTTTTTCAAATACCGGGTCACTTGTCCTAGACGGACCCAACCCCTGTGTTGAGTCCCCTAAGTCAGATATGATGCAAATAATTATCCTAGACCTATGTTCAACATCTTATAGTTTCATAGAATACTAGACCGTGTACCCGAGCGGACAACTCGAATCGAGGAGGGGGCTACGTACCGGTGACTCGCGGAGTCAATCGGCTTTGTAACTTATCCGGCCTCTATTTTCTTAATTTTTGGGTGACTTAACAGAAAGGGGAGTCTCAACCAGTAAGCACATCCCCGGGGGTGAAGAAGAGAAGGGTTTTCGGCACAATCTTTATATACAATCCACATAGTATCAAAGCGATAAAGCACATAGCATGTTGTTCAAATCATATAGTGAAGTCAAACAATATCAGGAATGGAAATTCTAAGGAGCTCGAGTTCTTAAACCCCGAAACCGAAGTTCGGGGTTGGGTTCCCCAGCAAAGTCGCCAGAGCTGTCACACCTCCCTTTTTACTACCCTACTTTGGGAAAAAGCATATAAATACGCTTGTAGGGTATACCTCGACGCTTAAAATACCCGAGACGGATATAATAGCATAGAGGAAGGAGTTTTTCCACTTAAAGAACAATCGGTTCGGGATTTTGTTTTAAATTATCAGAGTCACCACTTCAGAAATAATGGTGTCCCAAGTCACCAGTTAATCTCGAATCCGAGGAAATTGACTCTTTTATTAATGTCCGCGAAACAAAGATCTGGATAAGGAACTCTGTTAACCCGAGAGAAGGTGTTAGGCATTCCCGGGTTTTGTGGTTTTAGCACGGTCGCTCAATCGTCGTTCTTGACTCTTGTTTGATCCATTACAGATTTTAACAACATATATGTGCTTTTACTTTAATATTTTTTATAGAATTGCGACATCGCGAAAACACACCTCGAGTCACACCGCAACCAGTACGCCTGTGACTTTTGGTATATTTCAGCTTTGCCGGAATTTAAGATTTGAGTTGCACCAGGCGCACACTCGTTCATAGGAAAGTGTATTAAGTCGTGCCCTAAATGGTCTATCGGCTTTGAATTATTTTGGGTAAGAATATGGAATTTACTATTAGTCTTCCCGAATCTAATTATGTTATCTTATTACTAAAGGGGGGCCCCGTTGTTTAATATCGTGCGAGGCTCGTCCCAATTATTTGTTAAAAGTCCAATCTTATTTATCCAACTATATTTTCTATATATGTTTTTCTCTTAGCCGTTTATGGTACTAAAGTACTAAGCCCAGGCCCTTTTTCATTTTTTCTTTCTTCATTGGGCCTGGAATCTTATTTCTCCACTCAAATAGGCATCAGATCTGCCCAGGTCCCAAAGACCCTGGCCATTTTTGAGCCTTTTTGGGTTTTTGTTTGGCTTGGGGTGTTTGGGAAGGTAAAAAGGTGAGATCTTGATTGGGGTTGGGTTTTGAGTCGCCGGAGTTAGGGTTCCGGCGACTTTATTTTGGATATTCGACGGGTTCTAAGGAGATTCGAGGGAAATCAGTGTTGTGGTGTGTTAGATCGGACCAAGGTGGTCCTTTTGGCATTGGTTTGAAAAAGGTGCTCATTGTTTGGTGGTCACCGGTGGTAGGTTCGGTGACCGGTGAGTCAAGAACAAGGGGATTCTCGGGTTTTCTAGGGTTTTGAGGTTTGTTTGAGTTGAAGAAGATGAAGAAGAGAAGAGGAGAGGTGAGAAGATGGCCGGAGACCACCGTGGGAGGTGGTGGCCTCCATGGCCGGCGAGGTCTGTGAAGAAGAAGGTGAAGAAGAGAGAAGACGAAGAAGGAGAGATTGGGCGGCTAGGGTTAGGGGTTTTCTAGAAATGGCTGGTCTTCTCAGACCAAAGCCTTTTATAGGCGAGGGGGATAAGGTGATCTGGGCCGTTGATTTGCTGATGATCAACGGCCATAAGCAGCGTTACTAAAACGACGCCGTTCGATTACAAACGGGACTTAAGCCTTCAACCATCAGATCATTTTACACGAACGGCTGAGATCAATCCTTTTTATTTTAATTAACTAATTAACTCCGCTATTTATCTCAGCCATTGGATTTATCAAGATTAACGGCTGAGATCTCCTGTTTATTAAAGAATTGGATCGGTTACCCTTGGGCTTAAGGACTGGGCCGGCCAATATGGTCATATTTGGCCCAATGCCATTATACTCACATGTAAGTTTTTGTATTTTCTGATGACTAATTATTTAAACATCCCTCTTTTATATATATTTTTTCCTTTTTCTTTTATGAATTATTAGAAAAACTTAATTTCCTACTTACACTAATTATCTAATATTTTTTGCAATTTTCTACTATTTTTCCCTAATTTTCCACTATTTAAAACTAGTTTTGATGATTTTCTTCTTAAAACTAATTAATTCAAACAAAGTAAGTACTTAACCTATTTTTTGATTTTTTTCTAATTTCCAATTATTCAAACACACAAAATGTAGCTAATTTCAAACAAGGCATGCAATTGCACTCAAAAATATATTTATTTTAATTTTGGAATTGTTTGCCCGATGCAAAAATCATGTGCTCCCA
This sequence comes from Nicotiana noctiflora, assembly GCA_032618575.1. Classification (NCBI taxonomy): domain Eukaryota; kingdom Viridiplantae; phylum Streptophyta; class Magnoliopsida; order Solanales; family Solanaceae; genus Nicotiana; species Nicotiana noctiflora. The sequence goes on along the minus strand of JASVEL010009247.1, from coordinate 204,183 downwards.
GCGACAACACGTGCTTAGCCTTTGTGGAAAAAAGTCTTTAGGGCAACACACATTCTAAGTTTGTTCCCCTTTGTAGGGACTACAACTACATTTGCTAACTAGTCGAGGTATTTTACCACCCGAATGGATCCTATATTAAGAAGTTTAGTTACCTTATCCTTTATGAATGCATACTGGGGCCTTCTCTTTTGCTTCACCGGTTTCAATCTGGGTCGAGACTTAGTTGGTGAGTTTTTATTTCCAGTGGGATCCCTATCATGTCTAAATGTGACCAAGCAAAACAATCCATGTTATCGCTAAGAAATTGAATGAGTTTTTTCTTGAGTTTGGGGGTTAGCCCCGTTCCCAAGTATCCTCTCGGGCATATACTCAATTAGTATAACCTGTTCTAGATCCTCGACCATTGACTTGGTTGCATCTGACTTTTCGGGAACAACGAAAGTTCGAGGAGTAAGGAAATCCTCTTCTTCTTCTTCGATTACTCATTTCCCCAATTCTGTCGAGGCTGGGGACGGTGATTGCTATTTGGCCGTCTGCTTATCTTTGGTGCTCGATTTTTCTGAAGTCGGAAGTGCAGATACCGACATCACATCATCGACTGCAAACATTTCCTTTGCTTTGTGTTGTTCGGTATAAACTATTTTCACACCATCCATTATTGGGAATTTCATCATTTGATGAATGGTCGACGGTACTGCCCTCATGTTGTGGATCCATGGCCTCCCGAGTAGTGTATCATATCTCATGTCGCCTTCGATATCATGGAATTTTCTTGGATGGTCTCGGCCATGTTTACTGGTAGGATTATCTCCCACTTCGTTGTTTCTCTTGTCATGTTGAAGCCGCTTAGGACTCAAGATGCAGGTACAATATGGTCATGCAAGCCGAGTTGCTATACGACCCTTGATCTGATTATGTTTGCTGAGCTACCTTGATCTACTAGAACACATTTAATATGAATATTATTTAATAAAATAAAAATTACGAGGGCGTCATTGTGCGGCTGAGAAATGCCTTCCGCTTCCTCGTCATTGACCGATAGGATGCCTCTAGACATGTAATTTTTGACCCACCACATCATCAAGCTATATTATTACTCTAAGCATTTTGAAATATTTATTTGAGTTATTTTTATAGAATTTAACCTATTTTACACTTTTACTTTTATTTTAAAACATAAAATTAGAAACACAAAAAATAGTTTCCTTATATATTTTCTTACATTTACTTAAGGCCATCCGTATTTTATAGTAATATATTTTTCTTTTTACTATAATTTTTACTTTTATTTTAAATATAATAATTTATATAAAAAATTTATATTATGATATAACTTATTTAATTAAATGGAACTAATTTTATTTTTAATAGTTTAAAAGATTGGGTTTGTTAGCGAATGGACTTTGAGAATTGAAGAGCTCTAAATGTGGACCCAGCTGACCCCTTACCCTGAACCAAACCCGGCCCAAATACCCATCCAACCCGCCCCATCTCCCCATTAAAATCTCAACCATTAATTAATTCAGATCCAATGATCTATATTATTCCTTCAAACCCCAACATAAAATTTAACCCTTGTCTAAACATCTAACCTTAAACCTAGAGACCCCAACCATAAATAATACCCACTCCTCTCCTAACCCGCCTGCCACCTTTATATATATTGGGGGGAAGGTTTTAGAAAAAAAGGGGATTTCTTTGGACGAAAATTTGGGTAGAAATTAGGAGAAAGAAAAATTAGGGTTTGTTCTTAGTTTGATTTTCTTTTCGTTTTCCTTTTGATTCCACTGAAAAGCTAGAAAATAGTCAATTCTTTCGTGTTCTATATCTATCTATATATTATTAAAAGTCAAAGACAAAAACTTCTCATGGGCCGGGTCATCACATAACATGTGGCTCATTAGGACATTGCTCCTAATTTATAGGAAGTACAAAAAACCAATTACAAATTTATTTTAATTAGGATTAGGAGGAAGACTTATTTTATTTTTTAAAAAAAAAACTGATTCCATTCCTTGCAAAACTGTCACTTTTCTTCTTAATTTTTACGAATTAAAAAATAACCAAATGCAATTACATTTTGATTAGGATTATGATAGGAACTGTAATTTAATTTATTTTAAATAAAAAAATTACCCATTCCTTCAAAACCATCAGTTTTCTTCCAAATTTATAGGAATTTCTTCCAAATTTATAGGAAGTTAAAAAAAAGGAGTTACAAATTTATTTTTATTAGGATTAGGATATGAAGAATATTTTTTTTAAAAAAAATGTAATTAAAAACGGTTAAATTTGCCTTATAACCGTCACTTTTCCAAATTTATATGAAGTAAAAAATAGGAGTTACAATTTTATTTTGAGTATTATTAGGATAGGAAGATTATATTTATTTTTTAAAAAAATATTCATATTCTTAGATGAATATATTCGATTTATATATATTCGGATTTCTTTTAATTTTGATGTAATTTATAGTAGTATTTTTCTTGGTATAATTTAAACTTTAGTGTAAATATTGAGTTTTCTTATTTACATAGTTAAGTCTTAAAGTAAGTTGGTATATATATGTATGTGTGTGTATTTTTTTATCTTCTTTTATTTAATAAAAAAGGTTTTAGGAAAAGTTAAATAAATATATATAGAGTTAAAAAAAATTAAATAAATAAAACTACCCATCTTCCCCACTTCCCCATTTCACTCATGTCTTACCCCCACTTTCTCACACCCAACTTCCCCACTTTCCCACATCACTCATGCCTTTCCCCCACTCACATCACACACCTAACAATAACTTCTCACTCCCTCCACACATCTACACATAATAACCAACACATCCACATATTCTATAAATATAATATTGAGTTGACGAAAGGAGGGGGGCAGTTTGATTCTCTCGGCGGTTCCGTTCTCAGAAGTTCCATTTCGACATTAGCTTCTAAGCCTCTTTTTTGCATCACTCAATTGAGATCTGAAGTGTTTCAGATTCGGATCTGCGTATGCATGCTCGCTTTGAAGTTGAGTCATTGCGTTTTCATTGTTGACGTGTTGTTTCTATTGCTAGATTTTCCACGCTATTTCAGACCTTATGTGGTCATTTTTCTGTCGATTTTTGGTTTGAGCCTTTGAGGTACTCCATACTCATATATGACCCTTTATCGAATTCATAATTAAAATCTGAATTTATTCGTGTTATAGGTTTTTTTTTTTTGAATTTACGGAGCCATCATGTTTAGCTATTAAATTTATTTATTGGTTTTCTCTTTGGTATTTACTACTCCATGTATGATTAAAAGGCCAATTGTTTCAATAATTTATCTGATATTTTGTTTCGCTTATTATTTGCTCCTCGAATTTCCGTTTCTTTCTCTTTGACGCAAACATAGGTACTTGATTATTGTTTAGTACTCATTCTAAAATCTTTAACTTTACTGTTTTCTTTCCCATGAAAGGATATTAACTGCAACACCTATTTGTGTTCATTACAAGAGTGTAACTTTTGATAGAATGGAAAATCAAGTGTATTTTTTTGGATGAGAACAAAAAAAAAGGATTACTACAACATCTACATATATTTGTTGGAGATTACCATACATCTTAAGTAGCTTCACAGGTTTTCCGACCTTTCTTCAAATGCTAATATAATGCAATTCATTCTTATGTACCAACATATATTACTCTCAACAAAATTCATCTATTAATTTTAGAATAACTCCTTCTGTATTTGATCGCTAATTCTAATTGCAATAAACATAGTTTTATTATCTCTTTATTCCTTCAAACCCCAACATAAAATTTAACCCTTGTCTAAACATCTAACCTTAAACCTAGAGACCCCAACCATAAATAATACCCACTCCTCTCCTAACCCGCCTGCCACCTTTATATATATTGGGGGGAAGGTTTTAGAAAAAAAGGGGATTTCTTTGGACGAAAATTTGGGTAGAAATTAGGAGAAAGAAAAATTAGGGTTTGTTCTTAGTTTGATTTTCTTTTCGTTTTCCTTTTGATTCCACTGAAAAGCTAGAAAATAGTCAATTCTTTCGTGTTCTCAATTTTACTTCAAGAAAAAAGTCAAAAAAATTCAGAGAGTTTTGTTTCTTCTTGTAATTTATATTTGAAGTGGAGATTTAGCCGAGCTGAGGTTCACTTGACGATTGACGAGGTTTAATCTCGTGGTTCCAGATTCGTTCATCGTTGCTTCATTCATTTTTGTTTGATTTCGTCATTCAATCTTCTGCTTGTATTGTCTTCCAGATATTGGAGATTTCACTTCATGTATCATCTACCTTTCTTACTTTTGTTGAATGATGGTGTTGATTTGAAGTGTAGTAGAGCCATTGTAATTTACTTAGATTGGTAATTCTATTCCTATTATCTAATAAGTTGCTTGACGTTTAAAATATTTGAGCATGAGTAAATGGAAAACTGAAATGTTCAAATTTTAGTCTAGTTTCCGACTGAATCGATCCGTCTCTGTCTTATTAAATGCCTCAATTTGTTTTCCTTTGCCAGTTTTTGTTTGACGATTTTACAGGCAATTTGCATCCTTAGTTCATGTCGGAGGGCACTTTGATCTTTGCTTTCTGAGAATTGTATGAGCAATTCCTTTGGGTATTTTTGCTTGCTTCCCTAGGATTGCACATGAAATAGGTTGGCTGAATGATCAAGTTGTTTTTCCAAAATCATGTATTAATTGATCTTAAAATCATCTTACGCAATTAGTCTTAGAATTAAAAGTTAATAATTATGCATTCCAGTTAACAATATAGCATGTGATTCATTGTTAAGTTTTCTTCAGTTTTATGATTTGAAAAAGATTTGCACCTTCTCACATGTGTTGAACTAGGACTTCTTGTTGTTTACATGATTAGCTAGAAAAGTTTCTGTTTTGACGATTTTCATCTTTAAGTTGGTCTCACTTAGTAGGAAAAATAAAGTGGAATTAATTATTAGTAGGATTTATATTTGAAAATATGTTGAAGTTTCATTTCATTTCTTCAGAATAGTTTAAGTATTTTGGCAGAAGTCTTGTCATTATTTGCATTGCATTATATCCACGTTTACTTCTAAAATTATTTAAATTAGCTTCTTTTTTTTGTAAGTTCATGTATTAGCAACATCTAGGAAATTGGCATATTAACTCTTAATTGTTCATGTAGGTTTTAACTCACTTCGTCCTCTTCTTTATGTGTGATTGGAATGTTATATTGGTTTAGATTTTTACTATTTTTATTACTCTTTCAATGTTGAACGCTTATTGACTTAGACATTTATTTGTATGTGTTTGTTTTGGTTGATTGGATGAATATTTGGTACACGTATGGGTCGCGGGAAGTATGGGTTGGCCAGGTCATTAGATAATTTAATATTTTTCACATACTTTAGGAATTGGGTTTGGCCAAATACATGAAAAAATGTTAAGAAGAAATGAGCACGAATTGAATTCTCTATTATTTAATTTTCGTTTATTAGTTTATTTCTTTACAGTAACTGTTAGTAGAATGTTTAGGCCGACCACACTCGGGTAGGTAAATTTTAGATTTATTTTATTTATTTTTATTTGAGGTGAAATGTTGTTTCTTTTAGTTTATTATCCAGGGAATGCCCCGAGAAATTTGTATATATTTTATCCAGGGTATGCCCCGAAGTATTTGTATTTGGAGGCCGAAAGTAGAACTTGTAGTATTTTTATTTTATTTTTCTTTTATTGGATGGGATCAACCTCGAGCCTCGTTTGTGTTTAAATATTCAACATACTTGTTCCTCCAATCCCAAGTCAAGCTTGTAGAATTTCTCTTGGCATGACCCTCTTTGACTATAGACCTTGATAATTGTACGACAGTCCTCAAGATAATATCATTTTCATCGACTGATGACCCCAAGTTTGCAAGTGCATTGTCGATACCCCATATTTCCTAATGCGAAATCGGGTTTGTGAAATTTGGGCGGACAACTCTTTTCCTTTTGGGAATTGGGTTTTTGCAATTTAGAAGAGTTGCCACCTTATGATTAAGTGCACTAGGACACTAAAAAATTAAAAGAGAAGAAGAACTAGAGAAAGGGTAAGGACTTGAAATTATCTCGGGGGGGGGGGGGGGGGAGGAGTGTTAGGAACTCCCCAAGATCCACTAGTGTGATTCCCGGCCATGTTACAATTGTGACTTTACTTAACAAGTAAACAAATAAGGGTTCGAATAGAGGGAGTCTTCATATAATACTGCAAGTAAATTGGAATTTGAGGAGAAGTAAATAGGGCAAAAATTTTAAGAAAAGATTTAAACAATAAACGAAAACGAGTAAAAGGGAAGGGGATTCTAGGTTTATAAATAACATGAATCACCCCACACAACACCTGGTAACCATTTATACGCGTGGTATTATCGCGTGATCATCATATCCATTTCTACCCTTTCCCACCCCGTTAAGGCACTAAATCGCGAAATGATCTCGTTACTTATTACATGCTACTACCCACCCTAATCCTATCAGTCACAGAGGAATTTGTGACTACTAATCCTAAAAGGAAAGGTTTTTGGCTTTTCAAAGTTTTTAAAAGGACAAAATCTAATGCGACAAAAAAATAGTTAGAAAGGGAAAACACATAACAGTTAAAGGATCAACTAGCCCCCCTCATTCAAAGCAAAACATTGCTTAGAATGACTTCAAATACTGGTTAGATCTTTAATTAAATTTAATGTTAAGGGGGGTGGGGGTATTGATTTATCATATATTTCTCATATGAGAAGTTCGAATTAGGCCTTGTTTGGTTGTGGTTTATCAAGGACTGACACATTTGATTAATTACCTACTGGTTTGCCTAGATGAGGCCTATAAATATGATATCTAACCACGCCGGAAGGCATAAGATTTTAAAGAAAAGTTACTGGTTTTATAAACAAAGGTTGTGCATATTTTAAACGATCTTGCTACTGATTTTAAACTCATAGATGAAATAGACAAAGCTGATTCAACTGATTACATCCTATAGGCATAATTTCTAAGTGCTGCTGGTTTTAAGACGATTAGGTAATTGCAGGAGTCCTATATGCATGGTATCTAAAATGAAGTTGATTAGTATTAAACCTATGATTATTTTCCTAATGATAGACGTATATGTAGAGGTGCAGCAACAAAACTATAATCATGATTTTTGTATGCAGAAACTTATAGGCTGATTTCCAATGCAGTAATGAAACAGTCTTATAGGCAGGATTTCTAATGTAGTAATGACACAATCTTATAGGCAGAATTTCTACATGTAATGCATAACTTATAGGCATGGTTTCTAAATGCGTAACTTATGGGCAGGATTTCTATATGAAAACCTATAAGCAAGATCTCTATATGCAATAATGAAATAACTTGTAGGCATGATCTCTACATGCTAATACATAAACAAGAACTGTTGTGATTGTAGAAATGAAGACCTAAAACATGATATCTCCCCCATATGCATAACATGAGAGACCCTTCACTTTTCACTAGAAACACATAGTTATTACAAATTATTACAGACCCAAATGAATCAAGAAAAACAAAAAATTACATCAGAAGTTCAAGCTACAACCAAACAGCCTAATTCCGACTCAAGGTCTAACAATATGAGATAAACCAACTTCTAGGATCACTTTTCCAAAGCTTTTCTCTTATTTGGGATGTATCAAAGTTCCCAAGAGTCTCAAAGGGCTCCGGACAATGCTTGCACCCCAAAATATACTGAATTAGATTATAGTGCTGTATGGAAGTGCCAGTCCTCAAATGTTCAAGTTCAGAGGGAACTCAAGGTCCCAAAGCAAGGCTCATAGGAGGGGGCAAAACTTAGATTGTAAGAATAAGTGTAAGTATAATAGAGGAGGAATTAGGGAAGCCAAAGAAGACTAGTGGTCATGCCTAGCAATCAAGAATGTTTGCACACCTCTGACCAGCCTGTAAGTGTACGTACAATAGAGTGGGAATTAGGGAAGCCAAAGCATGCTAGTGGTCATGCCTAGCAATCAAGAATGTTTGCACACCCCTGACCAGCCTATTAGCTCAAATCTTATGATTTAGGAAGGTATAAACACTTAAATAAGAAACAGCGGAAAAATAGCATAAAAAGATATGTAATCCGTGCCGCTTGGCACATACATCCGTCACACAATGAATAAAACACTACCAAGATCCGGAATCCCATGGTAACACAGACTAAAAGAGAATATACAATTGTGGCTCTATGTGTAAAGAGTATCTATCAACGAGATGAAGGAAAAATGCCAACTAGTACTACTAGAATAGAAGGGAAGCCTCCGGATCAGCGGACGTAGCAGATCATACCTCGAAGTCTCCCAGAAATGTACTGCTGAATCACCTAGTACGGGCCTGTCCTAATGTACCTGGATCTGCACAACAAAAGTGTGCAGAAGAGTAGCATGAGTACACCACGGCGGTACTCGGTAAGTGTCAAGCCTAACCTCGATGGAGTAGTGACGAGGAAGGTCAGGGCCCTACTGAGAGAAAACAATTACAAAAATGATAATAACAATAATAAGCAGTTTAACAATAATAATTCCTAAATAACAACAATAAAATGATTACTGCAACCGTCTACAATTAAACTAACAACAAGTAACAACTCAATTAACAAGTCCAGGACCTGTGGGAATTGAACCCACAGTCCCATTAACAGTACCCCTGGGTCTCCGGGAATCGAACCCGCAGCCCATGTCTCAATAATATATCAATAACTCAGGATCTCCGGGAATCGAACCCGCAGTCCCTACCAATAACTCAGGATCTCGGGAATCGAACCCGCAGTCCCTACCAATAAATCCAGGATCTGTGGGAATTGAACCCACAGTCCCATTCTCAGTACATCTAGGTCTCCGGGAATCGAACCCGCAGCCCATATCTCAATAAATAATCAATAACTCAGGATCTCCGGGAATCGAACCCGTAGTCCCTACCAATAACTCAGGATCTCGGGAATCGAACCCGTAGTCCCTACCAATAACTCGGGATCTCGGGAATCAAACCCGTAGTCCCTACCAATAACTCAGGATCTCGGGAATCGAACCCGTAGTCCCTACCAATATCACGCCGGGTCTCCGGGAATCGAACCCGCAGTCCACATTTCAATAAAGGAGTACACAGAAAGAAGTATAATATGCTTAACTATAACTTCGCCGATAAACAGCGCTAGCGATTACCAAGAAAACTCAAGTAAGACAATTAGGCAACTAGACGGTTAAATACTACCTAATCATGCTTTTCTAACTGCTACCGGGTAGAAATATCGAATTTAACAGCTAACAACAGGAATATCACTCATTGAACATTTTAAGTAAAGTACGTGTTCAACAACCAGCGCATGTACACGCCCGTCACCTCGCGTACAAGGCATTTAAAGTATCACATAATATCCTAGGGGTGAAAGTCCCCCACACGAGGTTAGACAAGCTACTTACCTCAATTCCGGTACAAAACCGCTAAGAAATAACTCTCTTGCCACGAATGTCGGCCTCCACAAGTGTAGAATCTGCTAAAAATCAATAGAATCACATCAAAATAGGCCAATTGGGCATTACCCAATCAAATTAACTCAAAATTCACCAAAATCCACAAGTTGCCAAAACCCGACTTCCGGTACGCTTATCGAAAAATCACGAAAATTATATATTCGGGTTCCTTATCTCAATACGAGTCCGTGCATATAAAATTTATCGAAATCGAACTCCGTTTGCCCATTCAAATCAAAGGTTTTCTAAAGGTTTTGGTCTAGGGTGAAAACCCCATTAATTACCCCAAATTCCTCCATTTTCATGAAAAACTTGCATAATATTATCAACAACAATCATAATTGGAGTCCATAATTGATTACCTGAAGAAACCTCTCGAATTCTACTTCAAAATCGCCCAAATTGCCCCTAAAGCCGAGCCCTCAATGGTTGGAAATGTTTCTGAAATTTTAACCCTCACTGCTCATTAAACCCAGGTCGATTTCCGCTTCTGCTGCGACACTTGGGCATTTACTCAAAAGCCGCTTCTGCGGAAGCATAGTCGCTTCTGCGACTTCGCTTATGCGGACAAAAGTCCGCTCCTGCGGAAGGCCACCAAACAGTCCACTCCCGCTCCTGCGGAAGGCTTTCCGCTCCTGCGTGACCGCCTCCGCGATCTAAAGTCCGCTCCTGCGAACTAGGCCGGCCTCCCACGAACTCGCTCCTGCGGAGCAAATGTCGCTTCTGCGGACTCGCCTCTGCGGTCCAAGCTCCGCAGAAGCGAATACTACAGAAGGCAGGCACCAGCCTGCTGCAACTTTTTAAGATTCTTGCCGTTTAATCACCCGAATTCATCCCGAGTCCCCCGAGACCCTATCCAAACACACCAACACATCCTAATACCTTATTCGAACTTGTTCCAATCCTCAAAACACGTCTAACAACATCGAAACCCATAATTCACATCGAATTCAAGCCTAAATTCCTTAAACTTTCCGAATTGCACATTCGATCTAAAACCCAACCAAACGACGTCCGAATGACCTGAAAATTTGCGGACATATCCAAAATCACATAACGAAGCTACAGAAATTGTCGGAATTCCATTCCGACCCCCGGATCAAAATCTCACCTATCGTTCGGATTCGCCAAAATTTCAAACTTCGGCATTTCAAGCCTAATTGAGCTACGGACCTCCAAAATACATTCCGAACGCGCTCCCAACCCCGAAATCACCCAACGGAGCTAATGGAACCATCGGATTTCCGTTCCGAGATCGTCTTAACACTGTTTCAGCTATGGACCATTTTCTAGCTTTAAAGCTCTCATTTAGGGACTAAGTGTCCCAAAAATACTTCAAATTTCAGGGCCGACTCTCCCGGCAAACCACAATAGCAGAAATGTACTTAGGGAAACAATTAAATTAGGGATTGGGGCGTAATTTTCTAAAACGACCGGCCGGGTCGTTACATCTTCCCACACTTAAAGATTCGTTCGTCCTCGAACGAGCATAGAAAACATACCTGGAGTAGTGAAAAGATGAGGGTACTGGCTGCGCATATCCTGCTCGGTCTCCCAAGTCGCCTCCTCGACCGGCTGGCCCCGCCACCGAACCTTTACCGAAGCGATGTTCTTTGACCTTAGCTTTCTGACCTGCCTGTCTAGAATGGCTACTGGCTCCTCAACATAAGACAGATCCTTGTCTAGCTGAACAGAAGTGAAATCCAACACATGCGACGGGTCACCGTGGTATCTCCGGAGCATGGAGACATGAAATACGGGGTGAACTCCAGCTAGACTAGGAGGTAAGGCTAACTCGTAGGCAACCTCCCCAATACGCCTCAAAATCTCAAAAGGGCCAATAAATCTGGGACTCGGCTTCCCTTTCTTCCCAAACCTCATAACGCCCTTCATGGGCGAGACTCGAAGTAGAACCCGCTCACCAACCATAAAAGCCACATCGCGAACCTTCTCGTCCGCATAACTCTTCTCGTCTGGGCGGGGCCGCACGAAGTCCGTGCCGAATCACCTTCACCTTGTCCATAGCCTCCCGAACCATATCGGTACCTAGCAACTCGGCCTCGCCCGGCTCAAACCAACCCACGGAAGAACCGCACCTCCTACCATATAGGGCCTCGTACGGTGCCATCCGAATACTAGACTGGTAGCTGTTGTTATAAGCAAACTCCGCCGGTGGCAAGAAGTGATCCCATGAACCTCCAAACTCGATCACGCACGCACGGAGCATATCCTCCAAAATCTAAATAGTGCGCTCGGACTGCCCATCGGTCTGGGGGTGAAATGTTGTGCTCAGCTCCACCCGAGTACCTAACTCCTGCTGTACAGCTCTCCAGAACCGCGAAGTGAACTGAGTGCCTCTATCTGAAATGATGGAAACTGGAATACCATGCAGCCGAACTACCTCCCTGATATAGATCTCTGCCAGTCGCTCCGATGAATATGTAGTGCTCACCGGTATAAAATGGGCGGACTTGGTCAGCCGATCCACAATGACCCAAATGGAATCAAACTTCCTAACCGTCCGTGGAAGTCCAGATACGAAGTCCATGGTAATGCGCTCCCATTTCCACTCGGGAATCTCGATCTGTTACATCAATCCACCCGGACGCTGATGCTCATACTTCACCTGCTGGCAGTTGAGGCATCTAGAAACCTAATCGACTATATCCCTCTTCATCAGCCTCCACCAGTAATGCTGTTTCAAGTCCTGATACATCTTCGCGGCTCCCGGATGGATGGAATACCGCGAGCTATGGGCCTCTGCTAGGATCAGCTCTCGAAGATCATCTACATTGGGCACACAGATGCGGCCCCGCATCCTCATAACTCCATCATCCCCGATGGTAACATCTCGAGCATCACCACGCCGAACTCTATCCTGAAGGACAAGCAAATGAGGGTCGTCGAATTGACGCTCCCCGATGCGGTCAAATAGAGAAGACCGAGAAACCACACAAGCCAGAACCCGGCTGGGCTCCGAAAGATCCAGTCTAACAAACTGCCTGGCCAAAGCCTGAACATCCATCGCCATAGGCCTCTCCGAAGCTGGTAGATATGCTAAACTCCCCAAACTCTCTGCCCGACGACTCAAGGCATCAGCAACCACATTAGCCTTGCCCGGATGATAGAGAATAGTAATATCATAGTCCTTCGGTAGTTCCAACCATCTCCTCTGACGCATATTCAGGTCCTTCTGCTTAAGCAAGTGCTGCAAGCTCCGGTGATCAGTGTAGATCTCACAAGGAACACCATATAAATAATGACGCCAAATCTTCAAGGCGTGAACAATGGCAGCTAGCTCCAAATCATGAACAGGGTAATTCTTCTCATGCACCTTCAGCTGTCTCGACGCGTAGGCAATCACCCTACCGTCCTGCATCAATACCGCACCGAGTCCAACTCGTGAGGCATCACAATATACGGTATAGGACCCCGAACCTGTAGGCAACATCAATATAGGGGCCGAAGTCAAAGCTGTCTTGAGCTTCTGAAAGCTCGCCTCACACTCGTCTGTCCACCGGAAAGGGGCACCCTTTTGGGTCAATCTGGTCATAGGTGCTGCAATCGAAGAGAACCCCTCTACGAAACGACGGTAATAGCTCGCCAAACCAAGGAAACTGCGAATCTCAGTAGCGGAGGAGGGTCTGGGCCAACTCTGCACGGCCTCCACCTTCCTCGGATCTACTCGGATACCATCACTCGACACCACGTGGCCCAAAAATGCCACTGAACTCAACCAGAATTCACATTTAGAGAACTTGGCATAAAGTTGCTTCTCCCTCAGAATCTGAAGCACTATCCTCAAATGCTGCTCGTGCTCTTCCCGGCTCCGGGAATATACTAGAATATCATCAATGAAAACAATCACGAACGAGTCCGGATAAGGCCTGAACACAATGTGCATCAAATGCATAAAGGCTGCTGGGGCATTAGTCAGCCCAAAAGACATCACGAGGAACTCATAGTGGCCATACCGGGTCCTGAAGGCAGTCTTCGGGATATCTGGCTCCCGAATCTTCAACTGGTGATACCCGGAGCGCAAATCAATCTTAGAAAACACTTGTGCACCCTGTAGCTGGTCAAATAGATCATCAATACGGGGCAAAGGATACCGGTTCTTCACTGTAACCTTGTTCAGCTGACGATAGTCAATACACATACGCATAGAACCATCCTTTTTCTTCACAAACAATACAGGAGCACCCCAAGGCGAAACACTGGGTCGAATAAAACCCTTGCCCAATAACTCCTGTAACTGATCCTTCAACTCCTTCAACTCAGGAGGAGCCATACGGTACGGTGGAATAGAAATGGGCTGAGTGCTCGGCAACAAGTCAATAGCAAAGTCAATATCTCTGTCGGGCGGCATGCCCGGGAGATCAGCTGGAAATACATCAGCAAAGTCACGTACCACATGAACAGAATCAATAGAGGGAGTGTCAATACGGACGTCCCGCACATAGGCTAGATAAGCAGCACACCCCTTCTCAACCATACGCTGAGCTCTGAGAAAAGAAATAACACGGCTAGGGGTGTGATCTAGAGTACCACTCCACTCAATACGTGGAATGCCCGGCATAGCCAGCGTCACGGTCTTGGTGTGACAATCAAGAATAGCATAATAGGGCGACAACCAGTCCATGCCCAGAATAATATCAAAATCGACCATCCCAAGCAGCAATAGATCCGCTCTGGTCTCAAAATCACAAATGGTAATCAAACACGACCGATATACGCGGTCCACTACCAAAGAATCACCCACCGGAGTGGAAACATAAATGGGGGCACTCAAAGAATCCCGAGGCACACCCGGATGAGAAGCAAAGTAAGAAGACACATATGAAAAAGTGGAACCAGGGTCGAATAGAACCGATGCCTCCCTGTGACTAACCATAATAATACCTGTGATAACAGAGTCAGATGCAACAGCCGCAGCGCGATCAGGAATAGCATAGAATCTGGCCTGTCCCCCTCTCGAGGGCGGCCTCTGGAACCCTGACCCCCGCCCCTGGCTGGCTGGGCAGGTGGAGTGGCAGCTGGGGCTGGAATGATAGCCTGCTGGCCCTGAGAACCACGCGGATGCTGTGATGACTGATGAGGGACTCCTCTCCTGCGCCTGGGGCACTCCCTAACCAGGTGGCGAGTATCCCCGCACTCAAAACAAGCTCTGGGAGGACGCGGTGGCGGCGACTAACCGGCCTCACCTCCAGTAGTCTGACCCCTGGAAGGACCCCGCGTAGGAGGTGCACTGGAAACTGGGGGAGCATAATAAGGCTCCTGAGGTGCTGGGAGACCTGGAGTACTACCGGCTGCGGGCAATGCTGAATGAACTGGTCGGCCGGAATAACCCCTGCCAAAACAACCGGCTGATGAAGTGCGGGCACCAGAGAAATGGCCCGACTCACGAGACCTCTTTGCCTCTCTCTCTCTCTCCGCTCTCTAGGGAGCATACTCTCGATCCTCTTGGCAATGCTAACTGCCTGCTGCTGATAAGATATATCTGTCTCCAGCTCTCTGGCCATGCTGGATCGGATAGGCGGAACAAGGCCCTCGATAAATCTCCGCACTCTCTCCCGAACCGTGGCTACCAAAGCCGGTGCATGCCTGGCTAGACGGGTGAAACTGATAGCATACTCCGATACTGACAAGGAACCCTGTCGTAACCGCTCAAACTCCGAGCGCCAAGAATCCCTAAGGCTCTGAGGAACAAACTCTCTCAAAAATAGATCTGAAAACTGCGTCCAAGTCAATGAAGCAGACTCCTCTGGACTATCCAACTCATACGTGCGCCACCAATCATAAGCGGCCCCACGAAACTGAAAGGCAATGAAGGAAACCCCGCTGGTCTCCACAATCCCCATAGTACGAAGAATACGATGACACTCCTCCAGAAAACCCAATGCATCATCTGAAGCCAACCCACTGAACACTGGAGGGTCATATTTCTTGAACCTCTCCAATCTACGCTGCTCGTCCTCAAAGGCAGCTGGCCCACCTCCGGGTTGTGCTGGGGCGGCAGGAGGCATAACCAAAACATCCGGAACCTATCCCACTGGCACACGCTGCTCCGATGTAACGGCTGCGGGAGTTTTAACACCTAAATTTACTCCAAATGAGCTCAAATTTAAAACAAAATCTCCAAATATCATTAAAAACAAACCCCAATCATCAATTAATCAAAATAATAATAAATCTAACAAACTCGCTTTACAATTAAGAAGAAAAAACTCTAAGCAATATTAAAAGATAAAGCATCACAACAGCTCGCTATTATAAAACACTATAAGCTACCATAAGACATGCTCACTAATGCCATATAAATTCACCGTCACTTTTATTTTCGCAGTGAAAAAGAAGGAGAATGAGAAGGAGAAAAAAAGTTATAAATACTTTGAGTTTAAAAAGAAAAAAAAAAGTAAGTACATGTTAATCTAGGGCGTTCGAGAAAATTTACGAAGAATATACCAGGTAACCACTATTAGTGTTGTAAATTTGAAATATATTAGGAAAGTTTACACCCTATAGAAAACTTGTCACGACCCTAGTTCACCAATCGTGAACATGTCGTGATGGCACCCAGTCCCCACGACTAGGTAAGCCTAACACGTTGCGGATTATACAGCTATAAACATTTGAATAAGAAACAGCGGAAAAATAGCATAAAAAGATATGTAATCCGTGCCGCTTGGCACATACATCCGTCACACGATGAATAAAACACTACCAAGATCCGGAATCCCACGGTAACACAGACTAAAAGAGAATATACAATTGTGGCTCTATGTGTAAAGAGTATCTATCAACGAGATGAAGGAAAAATGCCAACTAGTACTACTAGAATAGAAGGGAAGCCTCCGGATCCGCGGACGTAGCGGATCATACCTCGAAGTCTCCCAGAAAGCTGCGGAATCACCTAGTACGAGCCTGCTCTGATGTACCTGGATCTGCACAACAAAAGTGTGCAGAAGAGTAGCATGAGTACACCACGGCGGTACTCGGTAAGTGTCAAGCCTAACCTCGATGGAGTAGTGACGAGGAAGGTCAGGGCCCTACTGAGAGAAAACAAATATAATGATGATAACAATAGTAAACAGTTTAAATGATAATAATTTCCGAAATAACAACAATAAGATGATTATTGCAATCGTCTACAATTAAGCTAACAACAAATAACCAACTCAATAAAACAAGTCCAGGACCTGTGGAAATCGAACCCACAGTCCCATTGACAGTACCTCTGGGTCTTCGGGAATCGAACCCGCAGCCCATGTCTCAATAAATAATCAATAACTCGGGATCTCCGGGAATCGAACCCGCAGTCCCTACCAATAACTCAGGATCTCGGGAATCGAACCCGTAGTCCCTATCAATAACTCAGGATCTCAGGAATCGAACCCGTAGTCCACATCTCAATAAATCTCGGGATCTCCGGGAATCGAACCCGTAGTCCACATTTCAATAAATCTCAGGATATCCGAGAATCGAACCCGCAGTCCACATTTCAATAAATCTCAGGATCTCCGGGATCGAACCCGCAGTCCCTACCAGTAACTCAGGATCTCGGGAATCGAACCCGTAGTCCCTTCCAATAAATCTCAGGATCTCGGGAATCGAACCCGTAGTCCACATCTCATTAAATCTCAGGATCTCCAGGAATCGAACCCGCAGTCCACAAACACAGCAAGTAAAGGAATACATAGAAAGAAGTATAATATGCTTAACTATAACTTCGCCGATAAACAACGCCGGCGATTACCAAGAAAACTCAAGTAAGACAATTAGGCAACTAGACAGTTAAATACTACCTAATCATGCTTTTCTAACTGCTACCGGGTAGAAATATCGAATTTAACAGCTAACAACAGGAATATCACTCATTGAACATTTTAAGTAAAGTACGTGTTCAACAACCAGCGCATGTACACGCCCGTCACCTCGCATACAAGGCATTTAAAGTATCACATAATATCCTAGGGGTGAAAGTCCCCCACACGAGGTTAGACAAGCCACTTACCTCGACTCCGGTACAAAACCGCTATGAAACAACTCTCTTGCCGCGAATGTCGGCCTCCACAAGTGTAGAATCTGATAAAAATCAATAGAATCACATCAAAATAGGCCAATTGGGCATTACCCAATCAAATTAACTCAAAATTCACCAAAATCCACAAGTTGCCAAAACCCGACTTTCGGTACGCTTATCGAAAAATCACGAAAATTATATATTCGGGTTCCTTATCTCAATACGAGTCCGTGCATATAAAATTTATCGAAATCGAACTCCGTTTGCCCATTCAAATCAAAGGTTTTCTAAAGGTTTTGGTCTAGGGTGAAAACCCCCATTAATTACCCCAAATTCCTCCATTTTCATGAAAACCTTGCATAATATTATCAACAACAATCATAATTGGAGTCCATAATTGATTACCTGAAGAAACCTCTCAAATTCTACTTCAAAATCGCCCAAATTGCCCCTAAAGCTGAGCCCTCAATGGTTGGAAATGTTTCTGAAATTTTAACCCTCACTGCTCATTAAACCCAGGTCGATTTCCGCTTCTGCGGTCTCTAGGTCGCTTCAGCGACTCCGCTTCTGCGGGCATATGGTCGCTTCTGCGACGCTTGGCCATTTACTCAAAAGCCGCTTCTGCGGAAGCACGGTCGCTTCTGCGACTTCGCTTATGCGGACGAAAGTCCGCTCCTGCGGAAGGCCACCAAACAGTCCACTCCCGCTCCTGCGGAAGGCTTTCCGCTCCTGCGTGACCGCCTCCGCGATCAAAAGTCCGCTCCTGCGAACTAGGATGGCCTCCCACGAACTCGCTCCTGCGGAGCAAATGTCGCTTCTGCGGACTCGCCTCTGCGGTCCAAGCTCCGTAGAAGCGAATACTACAGAAGGCAGGCACCAGCCTGCTGTAACTTTTTAAGATTCTTGCCGTTTAATCACCCGAATTCATCCCGAGTCCCCCGGGACCCTATCCAAACACACCAACACATCCTAATACCTTATTCGAACTTGTTCCAATCCTCAAAACACGTCTAACAACATCGAAACCCATAATTCACATCGAATTCAAGCCTAAATTCCTTAAACTTTCCGAATTGCACATTCGATCTAAAACCCAACCAAACGACGTCCGAATGACCTGAAAATTTGCGGACATATCCAAAATCACATAACGAAGCTACAGAAATTGTCGGAATTCCATTCCGACCCCCGGATCGAAATCTCACCTATCGTTCGGATTCGCCAAAATTTCAACCTTCGGCATTTTAAGCCTAATTGAGCTACGGACCTCCAAAATACATTCCGAACGCGCTCCCAACCCCGAAATCACCCAACGGAGCTAATGGAACCATCAGATTTCCGTTCCGAGATCGTCTTAACACCGTTCCGGTTACGGACCATTTTCTATCTTTAAAGCTCTCATTTAGGGACTAAGTGTCCCAAAAATACTTCAAATTTCAGGGCCGACTCTCCCGGCAAACCACAATAGCAGAAATGTACTTAGGGAAACAATTAAATTAGGGATTGGGGCGTAATTTTCTAAAACGACCGGCCGGGTCGTTACAATGCTAGTGGTCATGCCTAGCAATCAAGAATGTTTGCACACCCCTGACCAGCCTATTAGCTCAAATCTTATGATTTAGGATCCATTGAAGATCAATCAAACATGTGCAGTAATTTAGGTACTTCCAGGCCAAAACTTTAACTTGGACACATAGAATGGAATAGGGGTTGGGGATTCACAATAGAAGCAAATGCAAGGAAAGAACATACATAATTTAATCACTGAACATGGAACAACAAAGTAAACAAGAATGCTGAAACTATAAAGCAAACACATAATGGTGAAGCAGAAAAATTAAATCAGACATACCAGTTTCAGGAAAAACAGGTAAAAATAGTAGTCTTGAAAAGCCAATTTGTAAACAAGCAGTTCTAAAAGATCTCAGAAAAGCAAAGTATTGAGAGAGTATTGGACTCAAAGCAGTATTGTAAGTGTGTAAGTTAAAAGTAAAAAGTTCGAGGTGTTGAACTCGAAGTGTCTTTTTAAAAAAAAAAGTGCAGGAGGGTAGTCCCTTTTATAGTGCAGAGAAGCAAGTAAGAAAGGTATGAACATAGTTTGTAATTAATCACAGAGGATTTCCTTTCAGTTAAGGGTTTCGATTTCAAACGGGTAGAAGATATTTAAGGAAATAATTTGATTAAAACTTTCCCCAAAGTAACACAAGAAGGGTTAAATACATAGGAGTTATTTAAAGAAAAGTTAAATGGTACACGACTTGGAAAAATTAAGGAAAGGGAATCAATCAAACAACCAGGAAAATCAAAATTAAAGGC
Source organism: Nicotiana noctiflora (assembly GCA_032618575.1). NCBI lineage: Eukaryota > Viridiplantae > Streptophyta > Magnoliopsida > Solanales > Solanaceae > Nicotiana > Nicotiana noctiflora. The sequence continues at coordinate 184,350 of JASVEL010009247.1, read as the reverse complement.
CTAATTTGAATAAACCAAGTCAGGAATAGGTAAAAATGGTTTAATTAAACAAAATCATTGGCAATCAGTCCAACCCATGAAAGGAACTCATAATCAATTTGTAATTAGCAACACTTTTTTTTAGAGGAGAAGTTCTCACATATAAAGCAGATACATCAAACAAAAAGGGACTATCAAGCTATTTAGAAGAGAGTTTAATAAAAGAAAATTTTAAAATCATAAGCAAAGAGATATAGGTTCAATTTGTAGACTCGTAGTGAGTGTGTCCAAAAGTGGAAACCTAACTCGAACACAAAATAAAAAATCGTCAAAGGAAACCCCCAAATCCTTGGGTTTCAAAATTGAATCTGCGAGCTAGAGAGAGAAGCTCTGGAGAAAACCCGGGCGACTAGAGAGAGAAAGCTCAATCTTCACGTCAATGGCCTCGCCGGCCACTGCCCAGCCTTCTCCAGAGGTTGGGCAGTCGTCTCTCAATCATACAAATGCTATACAACCATCAGCCAATCCACAAACAAGCCAAACGTATGTGAAACTATTCCAGCCGCAAACTCTTAACAGTCCCATGCACGTACAAAGTCTAAATCTTAAGCTAGTAGAGATTTTACATGGAGAGCCGTTGATTAGATGGAAGAAAGCTGAAGTTAAACAATCTATAATACAACAAGGATTACATCTAGCAGTTCTGGGAAAGTTTTCGTATGGAAAGCCAGTGATCCAAGAATTAAGGAAAGCGATACCAATCCAATGCGAACTTAAAGGTGCCTGTTCTGTAGGTTTGATTGAAGATTCTCATGTCCTGATCAAACTATCGTTAATGGAGGATTATATTCACTTATTGTCGAAACCAGCATTCTACGTGAAAGCCCAAGGAGATTATTGGCAGATGCGATGCACGAAGTGGAGTCCATGGTGGTCTCCGGATGCTGAAACTCCAATTGCAATCGCGTGGATTTCCTTTCAAGATCTCCCACCTAATTTTTTTGGTAAGGAGTTTGTATTTTCATTGGCAAGTGTAGTAGGTAGGACTTTACATGTTGATCTTGCTACTCAAAATGGTACACAACCTAGTTGTGCTAAAGTGAAGGTGGAGGTGAATTTCCTTGCAACTTTGCCACAAAGGATTAAGATTATTGAAGAAGCTGATGAAACAGGTCCTGAGGAGTCTAAATGGATTAAAATTAGGTACGACTATATGCCTAAATATTGCAAGACCTATAAGAAGCAAGGCCATAATGAGAAAGAATGTTGGGTTATACACCCAGAGTTGCATAAGAATGTTATCAGAGAAGGTAAGGAACAAACGAAGGAACAGTCGATAATTTTGAGTTCTGATGTTGTAGGCACAGCAGCAAACTCTACAAAGATATTAACCAGTGGGAAAGTACTTGGGAAACAAGACACTAACCATGCTCAACAGGAGTGGATGCAAGCAAGAAAAAACAAGTATCATAGAGACAGAAGAGGCTACATAATTGAGGAAAACAAGGAGAATGAAATCAGCAAAGGGAAAGGAATGGTTAATGAAGGTGTGGTGATATCAAAGAATCAATTTGGAGCTTTAGAGGTGGAGGAAGATAATCAACCGATAATGCAAATTACAGATGGTACAGGAGATGGAAAAGACAAGGCATTAGAGCAAGTCAAAGCTTATAAGGAAAATATCAAGGAGAAGCTATTGGAGGATAATAAGGGAACTTCTGTTAATCCTACTGCTATTGAAGAAGGTAATTCAGGTAAAGTTGTTTATGGGAATGGAGGAGAAATAAACATGGAAGAAGTTGAAGCTAGGAAGCTAGGAAAATAAAAAAGGAAGCAGTGGAAAGGACAAATATGGTGAGGGAGTCAGAACATACAACTGATGATGCTGCAGCTAGAAGGGAACAAACAATCGACTGGGTGCACAGGAGATTTGGGACAAGTAAGGAAGAACTAAGGATATGCAATGTGGCTACAAATAGATCCTGCCAAGCAATTCCATCTCACACTCATGAGGATTCTGGGCAAAAAGATGATATTCATGAGGTCAGTTCTATAAAGCCTTTATGGAGTGAAGAGGTAGAGGAGATACATAAGCAGAGATCAGGAGAATTGGTGACAAGGAAGCACTGCAGGGGAGAAGAGATCTGCTGGTAATGCAAACTGTAGGGAAAACCAAGTAGAAACTCAATCTGAAAGAGACTATGGAGTAAGTAAGGAAGATGGAGGACAAGGAAAACCAGATCAACATGATATGGTTGAACAACAAGACAAGGGTGCAGTAAATCATAGTGACCCTAGAGATATTGTGGCATTTGTTGATGGAGTTCCTGTGTATTCGTTGGCAAAGGAGACTGATGGTACTAAGGTGTTAAAGACTCGATCAGTGCAGAATAAATGGGAGGATCGCAATGGAGCAGTAAATCCTGAATGCAATGCTATAGTAGTTCCTAATTTAGGATCTGTGTACGAGCTTCAATTCAAACTTATGCAAGAACAGTTGGGAATCATGGAGAAGCATGGTGCTGTGTCATGTACAGAAGTAGCAGAAAAGGCAATTGTTGCTAGGAATGATGGAGTATTAGAGCCCATACCTGTGGCATGTGCTTCAGGCACAGGATCACCTATGCAGATCCAACTTAACATGCCATTAAGGACCCCAAATCAAGTGTTGCATGATATTATCACACATAAGGAGCTGCCGGATGATGTACAACAGTCATTGATGGAAGAACAATTGCAGATGGAAGTAGAGGAAGATGATGAATCTATAGCTGAAAAGTTTAAAGCTATGGCAAGAGATGGAGATATATCTCCTAAGTCAGCAGCTAGAAGTGGGAAGAAAGGTAAGAAAAAGCAACAGAAAGAGCTGCAACCACCTATAAGAATTTTGCCCAGAAGGACAGCCTCCAGTATGTCCAAATGAATGTCAAAACTCTTATATGGAATATAAGGTCTGTTAAAACTCAGCAGGCTTTTCAAAGAGTTATTAATATGCAGAAGGAGCATGGTTTCTTTATTGTTGCTCTGATGGAAGCAATGCAAAAGGTGAAGTTCGTCCAGAAGTATAGAAGAAGGCTAGGTATGGAAGCTGCAATTTCAAATGTGAATGGAAAGATTTGGTTGTTCTTTGATACTGTGATAGAATGGGATCTATTGATAGACACTGAACAACAAATGACACTTAGAGTATATCATCAAGAGCTTGGTAAATTCATACTGATGACATTTGTATATGCCAAGTGTTGTGCACTGGAAAGGTTAGAATTATGGGACAATTTATATTACTTGGCAAGTGATATGGAATTACCTTGGCTAGTTGGGGGTGATTTCAATGTTGTGATGGGAGAGGAAGAGAAAATAGGTGGACTACCAGTTTATCCTCCGGAATATGAAGACTTTGCATTTTGTGCTAATTCATGTGGACTGTTTGATCTTGGCTATAAAGGGAGTCCTTTCACCTGGTGGAATGGGAGGCCAAATGCAGAATGTATCTTCAAAAGGTTGGATCGAATACTGGTGAACCTGCCTTTTCAGAATTTGTTTCCCACTATTGAGGTGGAACATCTTATTAGGACAGGGTCTGATCATGCTCCATTACTGATGAGCTGTGGTGAGGAAGCGATGAGTTTTGTAAAACCATTCAAGTTCCTCAATTTCTGGACAAAACATGACGACTTTTTAAGGGTGATACAACAGAACTGGATAGCAGACTTCATTGGTGATCCTTTTTTGATGTTTAAGCAGAGACTGAAAAGAGTCAAAATTGCTTTGTCAAAGTGGAGTAAACTCACTTATGGGGATATTTTCAAACAGTTGGCTATCGGAGAAGATGTGGTGAGAATCAAGGAGCAGCTATTTGAGGAGGAACCATCGATTGAAAATAGAATAGTCCTACAACAAGCTCAGGCAGAGTTGAAGAAGTATTTGACCCTTGAAGAACAATATTGGAAACAAAAGGCAGGCATGACTTGGTTTGAAGAAGGTGATAGAAACACGAGGTTCTTTCACAACTGTGTAACAGGAAAGAGGCAAAAGCTAAAATTGAAAAGGATAGTAGACAGTAATGGTGCATGGATAGAAGATCGAGAAAATTTAGCACAGGCTGCAGTAGAGTTTTATATGAAGCAGTTCACTAATGAGGGAGATGCTGAAAACTTTGAGATGTTGAACAATGTCCCTATAATGGTGACAACAAAATATAATATGGAGCTATGCAGATTACCATTGCAAAAAGAGACTAAAGATGTTGTATTAGCACTAAGTGGTGAGAGTGCAAGTGGTCCTGATGGCTTTTCAGGTTTATTCTTTCAAACATGCTGGGAGATAGTCGGGCAGGATATTCATGAGTTGGTTGTGTTATTTTTTGAGGGCAGACCTTTGCCTAAGTCAATAACACACACAAATCTAGTTCTACTACCTAAGAAGCCCCAAGTGCAAACCTTCTCTGATCTTAGGCCTATTAGTTTGAGTAACTTCATCAACAAGGTTTTTTCCAGAGTTGTCCATGATAGGATAGAAAAGATACTGCCTTCCTTAATATCATTGAACCAGTCTGGTTTTGTTAAGGGAAGGAGTATCTTTGAAAACATTCTGTTGACACAAGAGATTGTGACTGACATTAGAATCAGAGGAAAGCCAGCTAATGTTGTGATCAAGCTAGATATGGCCAAAGCATACGATAGGGTGTCGTGGAAATTTTTGATGCATGTACTGAGGAAAATGGGATTTGCAGAATGTTTCATAGATATGGTATGGAACTTGATTTGATATCAAATTAACTGGTATTCATACACAGGCTTCAGGATTTTTTCATTCAACTAGGGGTGTGAAGCAGGGAGATCCTCTATCTCCGGCATTGTTTGTTCTTTCAACAGAAGTGTTATCTAGGTCTTTGAATAAATTATTTGAAGATAGGCAGTTTAAAGGGTTTGGGATGCCAAAGTGGTCTGATCAGTTGAATCATCTTGCGTATGCAGATGACACTATAATTTTTGCCTCAGCTGATTCATACTCCTTGCAGAAAATCATGGAAGTCTTGTCATCATACGAGAAAACATCTGGCCAGTTGATTAACAAAGCAAAGAGCTCTTACTATGTACACTCAAAGATTGCTGCAGAATTGAAGGCTACAGTAGCTAATATAACTGGTTTTTCTAAAGGTACCTTCCCATTTACATACCTAGGATCTCTGCTATAAAAGGCTGAATTGGGACTCGCCCGGGACTTGATTCAGAAGGTGAAGGCAAAATTGCATTCGTGGAAAGGGAAAGCTATTATCATATGGAGGAAAGGCCACATTGATATCAAGTGTATTACAAAGCATGCCAACTCACATATTATCAGTACTTGATCCACCAAACAATGTCATTGAGCATCTTCATAAGACATTTGCAAGATTTTTCTGGAGTAACAAAGAAGAAGGGAGAAGTAGACATTGGACAAAGTGGCAGAATCTCTGTCTGCCAAAGGAGGAGGGGGTATTGGTTTTAGATCTCTATTTGATGTGTCCAAATCTATGTTTGCAAAGCTGTGGTGGAGATTCAGGACATCAAAATCACTATGGTCCAATTACATGTGGAACAAATATTGCAAGAAAGAATCTCCAACTGTGGTTCAATTCAGAGGTGGATCACATGTTTGGAGAAAATTGTTGGAGGCTAGAGATCAAATGGAGCATGAAATATTATGGGAGATGAATAGGGGATCGACTAGTATATGGCATGAGAACTGGACAGGACTTGGAGCATTATATCATGTAGTTCCTCCAGATTTTCACATAAATGAGGAACTTCAACAAGTGGCAGAATTACGAGTAGAAGGACAATGGAACGATGAACTCTTAAATCAAACTTTCCCGTTGGAGATTGGGAATCACATTAGGGAAGAAGTTCCATTTACGACTACTGGTGGATACTGGGACATTCCAAGGTGGATGCCTACACCTTCAGGTAAGTTTTCTGTGAGCAGTGCATGGAAGATTTTGAGGCATAGAGAGTCAGCTTCTGTAGATTATGCAAGGCTATGGACAAAAGGACTCCCTTTCAAAATCTCATTCTTCTTCTGGAGAGTTTGGAAAATAAAGATACCTACAGATGATATATGGAGGGATGGAGGATATATGGTGGTATCTAAATGCTGGTGCTGCCTATCACCTAAAGAAGACTCATTTCAGCACTTGTTCTTAACTAGTGATACTGCAAAGAAAGTGTGGAGCACATTTAGCCAGGCTGCGGGTTTGTTGATCAACATGGTTCAGGTTCATCAAGTTATAAACGAATGGTGGAATGCAAAATGTTGCCCCAAGTTGAAACCTTTGTTTCAAGCAGCTCCTGCAGTTATTCTTTGGGAAATTTGGAAGAGAAGAAACACAATGAAACATGGAGGATCCGTGTCTACAAGCAGGGTTATTCATGAAGTAAATAGGACACTATATTATTTGGCAAAGGTGAGATATCCATGGCTCGCTGGGATCCCAATGCTATGGCCTGAAATGATCAGATTCTTTGAGAACTACAAACCAGTTATAGTGACTAGAAGAGTTACATGGCAGCTCCCATATGATGGTTGGTTTAAATGCAACACTGATGGTGCATCGAGAGGGAATCCAGGTCCTAGCTCGTGTGGTTTCTGTGTGAAGGATCATCAAGGTGATCTGATAGTTGCCACTGCAAGGGAAATTGGTGAAACAACAAATATAGTGGCAGAAGCAAAGGCAATATTATATGGACTGTTGTATTGTGTAGAGAAGCAGCTACATCCTCTGATTTTAGAAACTGATTCTTTGGTGATGAAGAAGGTGATTGAAGATGAATGGGAGGTACCATGGAATATAGGGACAGAAGTGAGAAAGATCAAGGACATCAAAAGAACATACAATGTCATATTTCAGCATGTGCTCAGGGAAGGCAACACTGTCGCGGACTATTTAGCTAACCTTGTTTTTTCTTTTGCAGGTTTTCAATCTTTTCAAGATTTACCAGCTGAAGGAAAAACATTAATCAACATGGATAAGTCACAAATTCCTAATCTGAGAGTTAGGATTGCCAAAAGAAAAGCACCGGATTAATGAAGAGAAAAGCTTATACTATGCTAATGCTATACTCAGTCACTTACTGGAGATTATTAAGTCATTACTCAGTGGTATTAGCATGCATTCATGCTCAACCTGAGAGTGATTTGATAATCGACAAGAAGGGAGTGTGTACAGCAAAGGCGCGAGCATATTTGCAGCTCAAATGTGAAAAACACGCATGCAGAAGCATCTTCAGCAACAATGATAGGATAGATTGCATTATAATGGCAATGGAGTTACTGTTAGACATCCCAAGGGTCAGTTACAGCAATTGGCTTGTGTTAATTACACTGTTTTATCGAATATGGGCAGTCATGAAAGCATTACATCACAACATGGATAATATACTAGCTAGTTGGAATTCACAATCGCTATGTTTTGCTTCAATATTGTGGCACACTTGGATGGACTTTATCATTGCCCATACCCCCATACCTTGGCACCTGGTGAGAGCTTGATTGGTGCTACATGGTACTTGAAATGGGCAGGAGAAGTCAATCACAATCACAAGACATTGGAGCACGCATTTGGACATCATGTCATAGATGATAGTAGACCTTTTGTTAGCTTTCTTATTTTTCATAGATTTTCACTTTTTAAGGCTAATGGTAGAGTTAGTAGGACAAATTGTATTCTTTTGGACCCGGATTGGGATTTTGTATTATTTTATTTATTTTTGTCACGCCCCAAATCGGGGAACATGACCGGCGCCTGACCAGGTTGCCCCAGTCAAGCGGACCTGGGTGCCTTTCATTCCCACGCGTTACCCATGTGCTGATTGTTTTTCATTTACCAAATATCTTACTAATCATGAATGATTTCACATTAAACAAATAAAACCATACGAGTGATTCATTAACAAGTTTGCAATTTTTACAACGCCCGACATAACACAATACATATACATAAGATCAGAGTCCCACAGTTTACATGTCTACAGAGCCTCTAGGATACAAAAAGGGGAATACAATACTTGCCGGTAACAAGGCTCCGGCTATACCTTACAAAACCAAAATGAAATCTAAACAAAAGTGGCATGAACCACACAGGGCCCCAAGGAAGAAAGGGGCTCACCAAAACGGGCAGTGGAAGGAGAAGGATACTACTATCGACGAGCTGAAGTGCCTGCTACCGATCCACCTACAATCATAACACGAATGTAGCGTCCCCGGCAAAAGGGACGTCGGTACACTGGAATTGTACTGGTATGTATGGGCAAACTTTGTCCCAAGTAAACTCAAGCCATTTAACAAGAAATCACGAATTAATTAAGCCAGCCAACCATGTTTCCACATTTTCCTCATTTCAAATAATTCTCAACACAAAGAACTTTCTACGATCAACCAATTTAACAATAACCAATCAATCACGTAAAGCACAAGTAGTCAAACAAAGGGGCAATCAGTGCCCCACAGGTTGCAAACTCTCCTGCTGTCTCCTTTCACAATTTCACATTATTGATTTTTATATCAATTTTCAATAGCGATTTCGATCGCTTTCCATCCTTATTACCCCTGACCACCCTTATTACCTCGGCCACCCATATCACCCCAACCCACACCTTATTTCTTCATGTTGCGGCGCGCAACCCGATCCCACCGTATAGTTTTAAAACACAACAAGTACAAACAGCAGATAAGGCATTTCACACAATTTCAACAAGTTCAAATAAGCAACTTACAGGTTGGTTCATGTTCACAATTACTTCTCAAGCCAATATCACAACCAAGTTACAAATATTCCAAAAATCAAGAGTATTCATACCGTATTGTTCAATGACTTACCAATCCTCAAGTGTTTCGTTTCTTTTCCACAAAGTACCATATATGCCATTATAGCCATTATTCACAATTCTTTTACCAAATTAAACTCTTATTTTACATCACTCATAGCTCAACAACAAACTTTGAATATCCAACAACAACATCAAGAATTTCACACAATTTGTCAATTTAACACGAACCAAACAAACTTCACACATATAGGCGATTTTACAAGAATCAAAATTAGCCATACATACCTGGTGATGAGTTTTCTTCCTACTTTATGCTTACCCAAGTTATCCTACTCTTGCCAACCTTGTTCTTGAAGACTCTTACTTCTACTCACTTCTTTTTACTAGAAATCAAGTTCAATAATCATGCATGAGTGTAAAACTTCTATTTTCAAAAGCTATTATATGCAAACCTCTCTTTACCCAATTTAAAACTGAAAATCAAAGAAAATAGTTAGGGTTTTTACCTTGAAAAGATTGGGGAAGTTGAATCCTTGCCCTAGGATCCCTTGGAATTAAGTAGTTGGAACAATCTTTGAAGATGAAGAACTTCTCTCTCTAAAACCCCTCTATTCTCTCTCTAATTTTGATAAGATGATATGAGAAAATGAGGGTGAAAGGTGTTATATTAAAGAAGAGATCGGGTCATAATGTTACAAAAATCTGGGCCGGGTCAATTCTGCGGTGCACTTTGCGACCGCAGAATCAACATGCGGTCCGCATAGTGACCGTAGAATGGCCTCAAAAATGACTCAAGTTCTGTTACAGAATGCGACCAATATGCGGTCCGCATTCTTGATCTGCGGTCGCAAAGTGCACCGCAGATTCATTATGCGATCGCATATCGACCGCATTTTCAACATGATTTTGGGAGACTTTCTGGAAAGCTTTGCGGCAAGAATGCGGTCCGCATAGCAGATTTGCGGTCGCATTCTTGACCGCAAAATTGACACTTTTCGGAAAAATTAATTCTCTACATTTTTGAAACTTAAATCACTACCAAGGGTCCGAACCGCGGCGAGCTTGCGAGCCGCGAAGAATTCTACGCATTCCTAACACATTATTCGGACCATGACACTATAGCTACTAGGTTTTATGCACAAAAATTTTACGGGGCCTTACAGCACACAAAATAAAAAATCGTCAAAGGAAACCCCCAAATCCTTGGGTTTCAAAATTGAATTAGACCTGGAGGTGAGAAAGCAAGCCATTTGTTTTGGAGTCTCAACAAAATAGACATGATAGCATGTTGAATGACAAAGGAAGGAAAATCATGAAGAACATATACCCTCGGAACCTAAACAAGTTCAGAAGAAGGAGATAATATAGACTTGAAAACAAGTAGATGAAACATGTAAGAACGTGAACGGAGTCCAGTAAACAAAATCAAATAACTTAACGGTAAACACATATAGAAAAAGAGTAGAGAAAGCATAACAAAGATTAACAGGAGTAGCATGTATAGTAAAAAAGAAAAGGTAAAAGACAGTACAAGCGTAATAAGGAGAAACTACATGAGCAGGTTATAGACAAACACACAAAAAGCAAAGAAGAAGAAAAATCAAAAAGATTTTTCCAAAAATCCTTTCAGAAACCCTAAAATCGGAGGGAAATGATTTTGAAAAGGAACTTTTGGGAAAACACTTTAGATGGCAAGAAAAGCATAGATATAGTATAGATCTAAGCAAACAACAATCAAAGAACCTCGAATAGTTTAGGATTTCGGAGAAACCCTAGAAAATGAGAAAGACTTAGAAACATGTCCAATCTTGAGTCGGAGAGGTAAAGAATCCGGCTCCTGAGTCTTGAATATGCCGAAGCATGGCTGGAGAAGCCATGAAATCAAAGGTCTGAGAAGATCGGAGAGGGAATCATCGAGGCCAAGCCTTGAAGCTTCGAACAACCATGGCTTATTGGTGAAGTTAGGTAAGTACCAATCATCCATTGCCCGAGAAGCCATGGATTCCAATGGAATGGTGGTTGAAGAGTGGTAGAGAGAGGCTAGGGTTTCGGAGAGTTTTAGACACAAGAGGTTTTGAAGGCGACTGAGGGATGGGAAATGAAGGGTTAGGGTAGTCGTTTGGAGTTAAAAAAGGTAAGGGTGATTTGTGACCGTTGATCAAAATGATCAACGGCCTGGATCAAAAGGTGTGATAGGCGGTTTTAAACGTTGGGTCGGACCCGTTGGTTAAAATTGGAATTGGGTTGGTCCAAATAGGGGTAGAACTAGGTCAAATAAAGGTTAGAATTAAAATGCAAAAGGGGATGTAATTGAAATAAATTAAGGCTAAATATTAAATAGCCAATTTTATCCTTTTTATTCATAAAAAATAGTAAAATAATTTTAAAGATAAATTAAAAGCGTTGAACTAATAAATAATATATAAATATTAATTTTAAAAATGCTGAACCCATTTTATAACTATAGAAATGCTATTAATCCTAAAATGGGCTAAAATTGCAATTACGCAATTTAGCTTTTTAAAATACCCAAATAAATTTTTAAAAATATAAAAATCACCTACACTATATTTTGGTATAAATATGAGAATAAAATAAATTATTCACCAATATTGATAGTTTGGAAATAATTACTGATTTTTGTACTGCTAAAATGGACAATAAATTGATAAAAATATTTTTTAAAAAAATAGGAAAAATACCAAAACACTTAGCTATGATTATATATGCATATATGCTATTTTGAAATTATTTTATATATGAAAATTATATAGGAAAAAATTGGATATCAACAGCTGGCCCTCTTTATCCGGGAAAGATGAAAGAGTTGTTAGGTAAAGATATGACGGCCTATTTGACCGAACGAAACGATTTGAAGAGTTTTGACCAAGCTCTGGTTCCTGAGTTGCCTATATGTCCCTGATTTTACAGAAATCAAGCCATATGTAGTTCGGGATCCATCGATGGAATTCGCCGATGGAGACTTTTCCAAGAACGGGCACGTTGGATAGTCAAAATCTATTAGGCTGCAGGAACCGGGGCGGGATCGCTCCTGCTGAGACGGCTGTTGCTAGCCAGTTTATCTACAAATAAGCAACACGAACATATATTGTGCGTAAATTTAAACATGATGCAAGTCCTGTTGGACCATGAATGCTATCTTTGGATGGTTAGGATGACGTCCTCAGACCATGATGTCCTGGGCCTTGAAACATATAATATGGGATTAGTAGGCTATGAAATGATGTTCTCAGGCTATGAGAATCATAACTCCGAACCATAACGCCTTTGAATAGTGCTATGTAGAGAAAAGTCGGGTCTTCAGGCCATGGCATGACGTTCTCGGGATATGAAAATGGTGCTTCCGAAAAATAATGCCTTTGGACGATTTAGCTTCTTTGAGCCCATGAAATGCAGGATTTGGCGATCTTTCAGCCCATGAAATGCAGAACTTGGCGATCAATATTTCAGCCGATGCAAGATGTAAATATAAATAGCGTTCTTTCAGCCGATGCAGGATGAAGTGGCGATATTTCAGCTAATGCAAAACTTAAATGAAGTGGCTAAATTTCAGCCAATGCAAGACATAAACAAAAAAATGGCGATCTTTCAGCCGATGCCGAATTTAAATGAAATGGTAATCTTTCAGCCATGAAATGCATATGGGGTTAGAGCTTAACCTCGGAAGGTAGAATAGTAGCCTTATGCAATGCAGAAAGATGCATATGGAGGTAGAGCTTAACCTCGAAAGGAAGAGTAGTAGCCTTATGCAGTGCAGAAAATGCAGAAGCAATGCGGAGAAATAAAAGGCGAATAGTAATAGAATCTCTTAGCTGATAGCTAGTTGCAATATTGTGGCTGTTAGGGATATCATGTACGAATAGCAACTGTAGATAGGTGATCGTTCTGAGAGCTGTATTCTTGAAAAGTTTGAGTGTATAAATGTATTAGGTGATTTGCAACTTGGGTGCGTGTATCAAAAGAAAAATCATGAGTTTTTAGAGGGGCAAGGTTAGTTCGTATTCCCCGTGGACTTTGCTTGTCCTGCTTGGCTCTATTTTCAGTGATGTTGTGTATCATTGGGATAACATCGCTAAACAAAGCAATTTGATAATAGATATGCACGATTTAGTAAAGTATAACATAAATGTATAATTGAAAATAATTTTTCCTTAGATGAACCGACGACTGTGGCACAGTTCAAGACATTACAACCTCTTTTGATCTGGAATTTTAAGGGTCCTCCTCAAAATTCTACCCCAGTTTACTGGGTTGCTGCTTCTAACGGCTGATTGCGATGACCGGTTGAAGTTACTTCAGAATTTTGAGGGTCCTCCTCAAATTCTGCCTTAGTTTCCAATTGCGGGGGGAATTGAAAATTTTATTGGATTGTGACCAAACCCATAAGGCTTCCTACATATCCTCCCTTAAATGGGAATCAGGCCAGAAGTAGTTCAAATCATATCATATAAGGAAATCCTAAGTGTTACACATAGTATCGCTTTACTGCATCTGAATTGATCGGCTTCGGCCAAACTTCTCTGTCCATCTCTGCAAGTATGAGGGCTCCTCCTGTTAGAACCTGGTGAACCATGTATGGACCCTGCTAGTTGGAAAAGAATTCCCCTTTTGCCTCATCTTGATGTGGAAAGATTTTCTTCAATACCAGTTGTCCTGGTGTGAATTGTCTTGGCTTGACTCTTTTGTTGAAGGCTCAGATTCTATCCTGATAAAGCTGACCATGACAAACTGCGTTCATTCTTTTTCCATCTATGAGGGCTAACTGCTCGTAGCAACTTTTTACCCATTCTGCGTTGTCGAGTTCTGCTACCTGTATGATTCTCAACAAGGGAATTTCTACCGTGGCAGGAATGACTGCCTCTGTACCATAAACCAGCATATAGGGAGTTTCCTCGGTTGATGTGCGGACTGTAGTGCGGTACCCCAATAAAGCAAATGATTGCTTCTCGTGCCACTATTTATGCCTCTCTATCATTTTCCTTAGTATCTTCTTGATACTTATTAGCGGACTCTATGGCTTTTAATCTGAGGCTTGTAAGTTGTAGAATTCTTGTGTTTAGTCCTGAAGGTTTCACACATGGCTTTCATTAGGTCAACTATTGAGATTGGAACCATTATCAGTGATGATTGACTCCGGAATTCCGAACCGACAAACAATGCGGTCACGACAATAGTTTTCCACGACTTTCTTAGTTAGTGCCTTGTAAGAAGTTGCTTCAACCCATTTGGTGAAATAATCAATTGGCACTAGAATGAACTTGTGCCTGTTTGATGCGGCAGGATCAATAGGTCCGATGACATCCATTCCCCAAGCGACGAATGACCATGGCGATCTTGTTGCAGTAAGCTCGTTTGGAGGCACCTTTATCATGTCTGCATGTATTTGAAAGCGATGGCACTTTCGAATATACTGGATGTAATCCATTTCTATAGTCATCCAAAAATAACCTGTCCGGAGTATCTTCTTGGCTAAGATAAAACCATTCATATGTGGGCCATAGGTCCCAGCATGAATCTCTTCTAACAGTTTAGATGCTTCCTTCACGTCGATGCACCTTAGTAATCCCAAATGAGGAGTCCACCTATATAGGATTCTCCCGCTGTGCAAAAAATTATTGGACAATCTTCAAAGCGTGCATTTCTGAGTAGTATTTGCGAGCTCTAGGTATTCTCCTTTTGCCAAGTATTCCCTAATATCGTGAAACTAAGGTTTTTCATCTGCCTCTTCTTCGACATGAGCACAACAATCTGGTTGGTTATGAACTTTTACCGGAATATGATCTATGAAATTCTTATCTGGATGTTGAATCATAGAAGATAGGGTTTCCAATGCATCGGAAAAATCATTCTGGACTCTGGGAACATGCCAGAATTTTGTCTTTGTGAATCACTTCCTCAACTCCTGTACATGATACAAAAATGGGTGTATCTTGGAATTCTTAGTTGCCCATTCTTCTCGGACCTAATGTATACGGAGGTCTGAATCTCCGATCACTAACAACTCTTGAATGTCCATGTCAATGGCCATCTTGAGCCCTAAGATGTAGACTTTGTACTCGGCCATATTGTTGGTGCATGGGAACCTGAGTTTGGCAGACACTGGATAATGCTGGCCAGTTTCTGATACTAAGACTGCTCTTATGCCAACTCCCTTGAGTTTGTTGCTCCGTCGAAAAATATTCTCCAACCATCATAGGATTCTGCAATATCCTCTCCTATAAAAGATACCTTTTCGTCAGGAAAATACGTCTTTAGAGGTTCGTATTCTCCGTCCACAGGATTTTCGGCAAGATGGTCTACCAGTGCTTGTCCTTTGATTGCCTTCTGAGTCACGTAGACAATGTCGAATTCACTCAGCAGGATTTTCCACTTGGATAGTTTGCCAGTTGGGCATGGGCTTTTGAAAGATGTACTTCAGCGGATCCATTCTTGATATGAGATACATAGTATAGGCACAGAAATAGTGCCTCAGCTTCTGAGCTACCCAAGTTAGAGGACCACAAGTGCGTTCTAACAGAGAATACTGGGCCTCATACGGGGTGAACTTCTTACTGAGATAGTAGATGGCCTGATCCTTTCTCCCTTTTTCATCATGCTGACCCAGAACACAACTGAATTCTCCATCTAGTACTTCAAGGTAGAGTAATAGAGGTCTTCCTGGCTCGGGCGGGACCAAAACTGGTGGTTTTGACAAGTACTCCTTGATTCTATAAAAGACTTTTTGACAGTCATCGGTCCATTTAGCGGTGGCATCCTTCTTTAACATCTTAAAGATTGGCTCACAAATGACAGTGGACTGAGCTATGAACTGGCTGATGTAGTTAAGTCTCCCCAAAAAACTCATAAACCTCTTTCTTGTTCTTTGGTGGTGGCAATTCTTGGATGTCTTTAACCTTTGATGGATCCAGTTCTATTTCTTGGTGACTCACGATAAACCCGAGTAGTTTTCCGGCAGGAACCCCGAATGCGCATTTAGTGGGATTCAGTTTCAGGTTGTACCTTCTTAGTATGTTGAAGAACTTCCTCAAATCTTCCATGTGGTCAGTGGCTTTATTGGATTGATGATAACATCATCTACATACACTTATATTTCTTTGTGTATCATGTCATGGAAAATAGTAGTCATGAACCTCATGTAGGTGGCCCCAGCATTCTTTAACCCAAATGACATCATCTTGTAACAATACATCCCCCATGGCGTAATGAAGTCTGTTTTCTCAGCATATTTTTCGTCCATCTAGATCTGATGATAATCAGCAAAACAATCAACAAAAAATTGCAGCTCATGCTTGGCGCAGTTGTTAATTAGAATATGTATATTTAGAAAGGGAAACTCATCTTTGGGACTGGCCCGGTTGAGGTCCCGGTAGTCAACACAAACGTTAACCTTCCCTTCCTTCTTCGGTACTATGAGCACGTGATTTTTGCCCTAAGCAAATAAATTCCAATATAAATATACAAATAAATACAAAAATAGTTTTTGGCGTGTAATTGTGTGTTTTAATTGAAATACTTGTGTGTTTGTTTTAAAATAAATTTGAAATTAAAAAGAATCAATTAGAAAATATCACAAAAAATATGAAATTTAGAAAAAATCAACAAAAAATACAAAATACCGAAAAAACAAAAGAAAATGGCAAAACAATATCATAAAATACCAGAAAAATCAGAAAATAGGAAAATAAAAGAAATATAACAATTGAAAATAAATACAAAAAGAGAAGATTGAAATACAAAAGAAAATACCAAGAAATAATAAAAATATGAGACAAAATACAAAAATACAATAACAATCTGGGCTATATTATGAAATACATATATATGTGATAAGCCCAAGTATAATAGGCCCAAAAGACCAGCCTGGTCTGCCCAGGCACATAGCCAAAACGACGACGTACAGGCTAATAAAATCTCAGCCGTTGATGAGATCAATCCAACGGATCAGATAAGGTGGCGTCATTAAAAATTAAACGACGCTGTATAGAAGACCAATCTGGGCCGTCCAAAAGAATAATCAAACGGATGGCATTAGATCTCATTAAGAGTTAAACGATGTAGTACAAGTAATTGATCCTAACAGTTCAAATTCAACATCTAACGGACATAAACAAATCTCTCATTTAATCCAACGGTGCCGTTTTAAAAGAAAATATCCTGGCCATTGATCTTGGTTGATTCAAAGGCCAGGATTACAAGAGTTAAGGTGTCACGACCCAAACCTCGGTCGTGATGGTGCCCAACACAATGCTAGGCAAGCCCGACCGTATCATCTCTTAATCCAGCTAATTATTAATTCCAATTAGTCAAATTAAACTTGAACAACTAGTGATCATATCAAATGAAAAGTGTGATAGTGAAAGCATACAAAGTACAGTCCCAACCATATCGTGGTGTCACGAGACTGAGCCTCTACAGAATAACATCCGAATACAAACAAGTCTAGGCCAAAATGAAAACAACAAGGTGATAAGGAAGGAGAAAACAGGCTCTACGGACGCTGGCAGCTACCTCGTAGTCTCCGCAAAAGTAGATGATGATCAGCAGCCACAATATCTCAACTGCTCTCAGGCACCTGTGGATCTGCACAGAAAGTGCAGGGGAGTGGGGTGAGTATATTTCAACTCAGTGAGTAACAATAATAAACAATAACTGAAAGAAAGAACTCCTGTGCTATCACTAAATAGTTCTAAGGCAAACTCTCACAGGTACGTCATCACTATAGCAAGTACTTCGGTTACCAGTCCACATCTATCTCATCCAAGTCCCACACTGACTAAATCCTCAGTCGTACCCCTACGGTGTACAACCATCTCAATATACGAAGACATATACGTATGTCTATAATGTATAAGTAATTGAGTATGTATAAGGATATGAATAAGTAAAATGCTGCGGCGTGCAACCCGCTCCAATATATATATCGCTGTGGCGCGCAGCCCGTTCCAATATATATACCGCTGCGGCGCGCAGCCCATTCCATTTAACGTCGACGGCGCTCACTATGGTGTATACAGACTTCAGAGGGGCTCCCTAGGCCCAAGCGCTATGATGCTACGGTGTGCAGCCCGATCCACACATATATTACTGCGACGTGCAGTCCGATCCAATATATATATACATATATAACTATACGTGTAGCCCAATCCCATAATATACTCCAGCGCTCACTGAGAATGTGTGCAGACTCAAACTCCGAAGGGGCTCCTACAGCCCAAGCGCAATAATACTGCGGCGTGCAGTCCGATCCAACACATATACTGCTGCGGCGTGCAACCCGATCCAACATAGGTATATACATATATAATACCTCATAACGGGTTCTCGACCCTGACCCAATTAGTATAGAATTGGCCTTTCGGGCCCACTCAGCTAAATCATGGAATTTACACCCTAAGTAGTCTATCTCTCACAGTACACATCTAGTACTGGCCCACGATATGCTATACAACTAATTTTATGGCTGAGTATAAGTTTCCAACATGATATAAGGGTCACCTAGCTCTATAGGTTCCCTAATGCTCTACAGATCGGCACAAGGCCCCAAACATGGCTATTAGCCCAATTACACAGTTATAATCTCATTATCAGTCATACTACACAGTATTTTATTAGCCGGGAAGGACCAAGTCCGAACCCCCAATCACAATGTCACCACGCCCATCACAGAACGCGTGTCTCATCTCAACATAGCACTGTGCAGTGCTCGTACGGGGTTTCAAACCCTCAGTACATTATTTACTACTACCACTCACCTCGAACCGGTAGAAGCCTCAATCCGCCTTGCGCTTGCCTCGCAAATCAATCCCCTCGGTTGCTAAATTTGCTCAAAACCAATGATATTACATCAATATATGCTAAATTCACGTAACCCATTCGAAATAACCCAAATTGCATCAAAACCCACAAAGTTGTCAAAACCCGACTTTTGGTGTGCTTCTCGAAAAATTATAAAAGTTACATATTCGGAACCCTCGTCTCAATACGAGTCTAGGCATATAAAATTTACCAAATTCGGACTCCATTTGCCCACTCAAATCGGTATTTTTCTACAATTTTGGGCCTAGGGCTTAAACCCACATTTAATCCTCCATTTTCATAGAAATAATCCATGATTTCATGATAAAAGTGTGTAATTAAACCACGAAACTTACCTCCGACAATATCCCGATGATCTCCCAGCTATTTCCCTTCACTTTCTCTCTCTAAGCTTCAAAATTGGAGGGTTTTGCAAATGAACCCGTAATGAAATGTTTTTGTAATTAAAGAATCTGCCCAGGCGTTTACACTATGCGATCGCATCCCATCATTGCGATAGCTCGAATTAATTAAGGCTATGCGATCACACTTCCTCTCTGCGATCGCATAGAACATCTCACCCAGGCTCCAAATTTCTACTATGCGATCGCAAATCGACCACGCGATCGCATAGAACACTAGCTTCTTAGGCACCCCGGATCATTTTACCCTATGCGTTCGCACAAGTGACCCTGCGATCGCAGAGTGCCAGGTTCCATACCTATGCGATCGCATCCCCTTTTTCGCGATCGCATAGAACAACTCGGGGGCTCACTTCCATCCTTCTATGCGATCGCATCTACTCTATGCGATCGCATAGAGCATCCATCTGCAACAAAAACCAGCAGCCAACAGCAGTTCAAAAATGCAAGAAATGCTCCGTTTGGACCCCCGAAATCAACCCGAGGCCCCCGGGACCCCAACGAAAACCACAAACATACTCCATAACACGATACAAACTTGTTCCAATCATAAAAACACGCCCTCAAGCACGGAAAACACCGAATCCAAGTAAATTCAAGCCTAAGTTTCATTCAAACTTATGAAACCGACATTCGACCAAAAACCAGAACGACCTCCGAATGACCTGAAATTTTGCAGGCACATCCAAAATCACCTAACGGAGCTACTGCAACTGTCGGAATTCCATTCCGACTCCCGGATCAAAATCTCACCTATCGATCGGATATCGCCAAAATTCAACTTTAGCCAATTCAAGCCTAAAACTACACCGGACCTCCAAATTCACTTCCGATCACTCTCCTAGCTCATAAATGACCTCCCGGAGCTGACCGAATCATCAGAATTCGATTCCGAGCTCTCTAACTCACAAGTCAACATCCAGTTGACGTTTCTCAACTATTCCTTCTTCTAAGAGACTATTTGTCTCATTTCCAACTAAACTCAACCCGGATTGACTCAAACTTACCCAACATGCATATTACAACATCAACAAGCATCTAACGGGGATAACGGGGTGATAACTCACGCGATGACGGGCCGGGTCATCACATTCTCCCCAACTTAAGCAAACGCTCGTCCTCGAGCGGGTCAAGAAACATACCTGGAAACCCTAGCTGCCGCCCCGCCTGTCTCCTTCTTCCTTAGTCTCCCATGGAGACTGGCCGGACTGGCCTTAAACCACAATTATCTCCGGCTCAAGCAGCCCCCAAACACTTTACCCCTATCCACCAAAACTTGCAACCACCATAAAAACCCCAAAAAATCAAAAATCCCCTTTCTTCTTGAAAATTCGGCCGCCGAAACCCTAGCCGGCGACCTCAAATCTATGAACCAGCCTTTGTAGTTAACACCATAAGACCTCCTTGAGGAGATCTTTCACCTCATATAGGTGGCTGATCTCGATTCTTACTGGAACTCGTCGAATATAACAAAAAGGCTCGTTGGAACCCTACTCCGGCGAGCACCCAAAAACAACCCCCCACCTCAAAACATCTAAACCACGCCCCAGACCACCCCTTACCTACCAAAACTCAAAAGAAACCTCATCGGAGAAGGTCAACAGTCAGAAGATGGCCTGTCTCCAACATTTTGGAGATCTGTAAATAAAGAAAGAAAAAGAAGAAATAAAGATGAAAGAAAGAAAAGAGGAGGGAAAAGAAAGTCCTGAAAAAGCTAAGTTCTGCTATCCCTGTTCTTTTTCTTTGTCTGTTTGATTCTGAAAATATTTTCTCTTTGACATGTTCTTGATATTCTTGTTAGCCTATCTCTTTTGCATGCTTAAGATCTACCTCTGTTACATATGCCTAAATCTGTTATAGCATTCTTAGGGTTCTTAATGTGTATTACGTATGTATCATGAGTAAATATGCCTGTTTATGTGTTTGTTCATCATGCTTTGTCTAAAATTAAGCTTTGATTAATTGGAATTCAACCATTATCAAATTTTCCCTCTGAGTTCTAATTGATTAAAAATTAATTTGTGATTAAGTCTATACGTGCAAAATAGCATGAACTGGCTATATTTGTAATCTGATTCATTTGTTAGTCTATTTTGAATCCTGTGATGTTTTTGTGATTTGTGTCATAGTTGTAAAGATTTTGAGGTTAGTTCTGAAAGCTAAAATATGTGGCTATTTTGGAAATAATAAAGTTTGTTCGTTAAAAGTGGCTATCTCTGTTATGAAGTGATTATGCTGATTTATTAATGGTATTAAGTGGTTAATTTTTGAAAACTTATCTCTGTTAGTTGCTTTGTGTTAAGAAAGGGCTATATGTTAAATAAGGATTGTGTCTGTTAGATGGGGTCTAAATTTGAAAAGGGGTTTGGGGCTAAATCGGGCTAAGTCTTAAAAATAGTTATAAAACAGGTTATTAGTTAAATAAACCTTAACCCTAGTCTGCCAGACCTTAGTAGGTCGAGTAAATTGAGAAAAACAGTAAGGGTATTACAGGAAACAATAAATGGCATTATTGAAGATTTAATAGAGCCTATAGGGTTAGAAATGACTTTAGTGCCCAATATTCCTGGTATTACCTACAAAATAAAGGACAATTAGGCATAATGAAAAGGCAGTCTTGTAATAAAACTTAGCAAGTGAGGGTAACCTAGTAAAATACCCCTAATAGAACACTATAGAATTGCCTAGAACCTTCTAGCAAGGGCTTGAAGGCATTTCGATACACTCTTAATGAACTAATCTGTAAATAATTGAAAGAATAAGGGGAGGGGATTGGAAATAACTTATTTGAATCCCCCCCCCCCAATTTTCCCCAAAACCAGTCTATAAATAGGTCATTAAAGAGCCTGAAAAAGGGATGGAAATTATATTCTGAAAAAAGGGTCTAGACTTTCGAAATTAAAAGGGTTTAGCTCTGAAATTAAGAAAAGAGTTCCATACACAGTTATGAAATTGAGTGATAGTGCTGAAACTTGGTTCTATATACTACAATCCTTATCTGATTACTTTGGGTATTAATTTGGGAGTTCCTGCTGGGTCTATTATCTTTCAACTCATTTGGATTCTGCTTGAGCTCTTCGATTCTGCTTTGCTGATTTGCTGGACTGTTATATTTGGTATTCTGTTTGTTGCTCTGTTGTTGTTATTTTGCTAACTATTCTTCATCCTCAAAGCCTAGACTCATAGATTGTTTTTGAATCAGGTACACTTTCATTTCCTGAAGATGTTCGCACATTGTTTGAAGAAATGAAATCGCATGAGCTATTTGAATGATTTTACTCTGTTTTTCCTTTTTAGCTTTGTAATTGTTATATTTTAGAATCCTTGTAATTCATTAGGATGGATTGTAATAACTAATACCTATATGAAGTCGAGATAAAAATAGAGTAGCTAGTATAGTGGTAATAATTAATTAGAAAGAACTATCACTTAATCCAAGTTCAAAACAGGGTAATACTGAAGTTAATTCACCTATAAAACTGGTATATATAAGCTAGTAATTAACTACCTTTGATAATTGAGTTCTGAATTAGGATCGACTAATTTAGAAAAAGGAAATAGGTAGATAAAAGTTTAAATTGTTTTGTTATCTAGTTTTCATTTAACCATGATTTACCTATATTATAATTAGAGTTTTGTAATCGATAACAATCCAAGTCTTTCCAGCTAATAGTTCAATATTGTTTTCCTTTAGTTGAAATTAAATAACGAATAAGTTTACAATTAGTATTATAATTACTACTTAAGTAGTTGAAAATAAAGTGTCAGTACCAAATTCCTATTCCATTTAGTGTTTACTCAATTATTAGAATTCGTAATTAGTATCGATTGATATGTAATTTGAAGCCTTATGAAATAATATGAATCTTATTGGTTTATTCTGTTATTTGAAGAACTCTTGTTTAAATTTTATGTTGAAATTGCAAATATGTTATATATTTCATCTGTCTACCTTGGGCCACGTTATGAATACAGGCCCAGATTCGACTAGATTTACCTTTGAGTCTGAGATTGAAGATACTTGCATATTCTGAGCTTCAGAAAACGAATAAATTAAACAAGCCCAAACCAGTATATTATTGTTACAATCCATATCCACACACGTTAGTTCATTCCATAAGTTAGATAACACAAATCCAAGAAGGAATTATCCTTGAGATGATAAGAAGTTAATCCGATTAATCTTAAGTGATACAAGGGTGCATAAGGGTGATTAACAAGTATTAGAAGTTAAACGAGAATCAAGGATGCTGTAACTCGTACTTTTGGATAAACATATAGATGCTTAGTATACTTAGGAGGTCATGATTTAAAGTATTTGAATCATATAATATCCGTATCATAAGTCTTGAAGTCAAACGAGTTATGAAACAAAAGTCGACAAAAGTTGTTGCAACTTAGGTTCATAGTTTTACCTAAACTTTAGGTCAAATGTTATTAAGTCTTTCTCCCAATATACTTGGAATTACGGGGTGATCTACCCACAAAATTGAAGATCTATGAGTCTAGTTTCCAACGCATTAAACGGTTTAGCAATACGACATTGGAATAGAGAGATATAGACATTTTCGTGAGACTGCACAAGCTGCTAGGCGACAAGTAGGCGGGTCAGCTACTTGGTTAAATGTCGGCCCAAAAGAGGAAATTTCGGGTCAGAAAAGGAGCCAATTAAAAGGCTTATCTTCTGCAATATATCCCTCTTTATATTTCACAAATAACCAGACCTAAAACCCTGCAAACTTCCTCCTAAAAATTATCCACAAACCCTAATTGATTTTCCCTCTCTTTCAAGTTCAAATTGGGGGTAAACACTAGAGTTTGAAGAACCAAGTTAAAGGCTGAGTTATCCAATAATTAAGGTGATTTTACTGCTATATTTCATACATTTATTCTGCTGTGAATTCATGGTAATTCGTTATATACATGTAAGAACTCACGGGACGGTGATCGGAAGCCGTGAGTTCAAGTTATTCACTTGTAGCGGACTATTTTGTGGACTGTTTTGTGTTGCTGTTGGGCTGCGTTTTTATTACTATTTTGTGGAGTTTTGGAGGAGGCAGGGTGTGGAGAAACACCATATATATGTTGGGTTGTGGTCTGCTAGTTCTTGGTAATATTTTTGGGTCGTTTGATACGACTATAGTGGCCGTCATATGTATGATGTGATTAGGTTGTGTGTGGACTGTTTTGGAAGGCTCAATATGTTTATTATTGATGTTGTTTAGGCTGTTTGGTGATTGTTTTGAATGGTGTGATGTCATATATATAGGGGAGGTGCTGTCCGTTTCATCACAAAATAGGTTGTGATTGGTACATAATAGTTGCGACGCTTAAACGTTAACGATAGTGTCATTTCTCCTATTGTAGACTAAGGAGTCGTGATGTTTGCATAGCTTGAGGTTGTGGAAGTATATACAAGGTATGTGTGGCTGTCCCTTTCCTTCTTTTGCACGACTCCGATTAACATAATGTAACGAACGAGCTTCCAAAGATACTCTATTCTTAGAAGCTAAGCAGTACTTATATTACATTGTTTCCTCTTTTATGGAACGATTGATGTTGATGTTGCTTCTCTTATTCTTATGTTATCAATCTTGTTGGTACTTCCTGATTCCTATAAGATTCATAGTGAAGAGTTAGTCCTAATAAGGTGTACAGAGGATACCGACCTTACGTCACTCCGAAAGGTCTACAAGGTGTTTCCATGAGTCGAGCATGCATTATATATATGTATCTATTTTACTCTACCGAGCCACGCTATAGTCGGCCGGGTACGACACCTATTGTGCAACCACTGATCAGTTGGGTTTTACCGAGCTCCACGTGGCCGGGTACGATTCTTCCGAGCCTTATAATGGCCGGGTATGTTTTTACCGAGCCTATTACGGCCGGGTACGATATGATGATGATGATGCCCACAGAGGCGTATGTTTTAAAAGATTATGTATTTATACATATGTATCATGCATTTCATGTCAGTAGCCCTCAGAGGTACTCAGATGTTACAGGTTGTATATTCTCTATCCCTGCTTACATTACTGTTCGTATTTATGGTTCTCTGCCTTACATACTCAGTACTTTATTCGTACCGACGTCCTTTTATTTGTGGACGCTGCATGTCGTGCTGCAGGTCCTGATAGACAGGCAGGTGTAGCTCCCCCATCACAGTAGGTTGTCCAGTTCAGCGGTGATTGGCTAGATCCCTTCTCCGGACTTGCCTTGGTCTTGGTATGCATTTTTGTTATAGACATTATGGGTATGTCGGGGCCTTGTTCCGGCTATGTTGCAGCACTTATGTTCCTTTAGAGGCTCATAGATAAGTGTCGACTCATGTATAGTTTGGTATGCCTTGTCGGCTGGTTTTTGTTGTATAGTCTTTCATTTTAGCGTGGTAGCTTGTACCATATGTATATAGTTTCTTGATTGTCTGGTCATCCCATGTTATGTAGGTTCATGCAATCATATTTTATTGTTGGTTGTCCATGATCCATGTCTACCATTTATATTGGTCTCGTTAGCCCTAAAAGATAATAAAGAAGGTTAGATAAAATGTACGTTGGTGCTCGGAAAGTATGGTCGGGTGCTAGTCATGGTCCTCCAGTTTGGGTCGTGACAAACTTGGTATCAGAGCAAGTCTGTCCTAGGGATTGTCTATGAGCCATGTCTAGTAGAGTCTTGATTATGGATGTGTAGCGCGCCACATTTATAATCAGGAGGCTACATGACATCTAGGGTTGTTACCTTCTTCCCGAATCTAGATCGTGCATAGAGTTGAGTCATAAGTGTTCGTCTCTAATATTCACCTTGTTTTCTTTCAGCGATGCCTTCGACTAGGAAACAAACAATTAGTAGACGGCTTGATACAGCTGCGGGAGAGGGTACCAGGTCAGGTGCCCCAAGCCAGAGCAGGCCAAAGTGAGGCTCAGAGTGAGATGCCGTCTCATACCTCATCTACTCCGTCTCCTCCGGAGGATATTAGGTGGCACCCAGCACCTCCAGCTCCTCCATCTGGCACTACAGACCAGGATATGCGGAGTGCTTTGCAGTTATTGACTAGCTTGGTAGCCGCTCAGGCTCAGAGGCAGAATACAGGTGCTGCTGATAAACCAGTTAGTACAAGAGTTCGTGATTTTATTAATTTAGACCCTCCAGTGTTTATCGGATCAGACCCCAAGGAGGATCCGCAGACTTTTATTGACCAGGTTCATCGTACACTACGGGTTATGCATGTTAGTGATACAAAGGCAGTAGAATTGGCTTCTTATCGGCTACAGGATTTAGCGGTTCTTTGGTATGATAGTTGGGAGAGATCCAGGGGTCCAAACGCTCCTCCAGCTGTGTGGAAGGAATTTTCTGAGGCCTTTCTTTGTCACTACTTACCAGTTGAGATACGAAGAGCTAGAGCTAATAAGTTCTTGAACCTTAGACAAGGTAATATAAGTGTGCGAGAGTACATTATGCAGTTTGATTCTTTAGCAAGGTATGCTCCCCATATGGTGGCCGAGATGAGTGATATGGTGCATTTGTTCGTGAACGGGTTGGGACCCCATCTGATTAATGAGTGTATGACAGCCTCCTTTGTAGAAGGCATGGATATTTCCCGTATTCAAGCTTATGCCCAGAACATAGAGGATCGTAAGTGCCAGCAGAGGGCAGAGAGGGAGCACGATTAGGGGCCAGCATAAGAGGGCGAGATTTGCAAGGTATTCTAATGACTTTAGAGGCAGCGCCAGGCCCCAGTCTTCGAGGAGTTCGACGCCATCTGTAGCTAGTGCTCCTCCACAGTTTCAGAGGCCTCGATATGATCGATCCTATTCTAGTCCAGGTCAGAGTTCGCAGGCATCTGGATCGCAACATCATAGGGATACTAGTCAGACGAAACCCCCAACACCACGTTGTGATCAGTGCGGCAAGGCCCACTTTGGACTGTGCCGTCGAGGTTCTGATGCGTGTTATTCTTGCGGACAGCCTGGCCATATGATGAGGGATTGTCCTAACAGGGGAGGTGATGGTATGGCTCAACCGACTAGATCTGTGTCTGGTTCTTCCTCATCAGTTCGACCTCCAGCACGGGGTTTTCAGCAGTCGACAGGTCGTGGTAGAGATAGAGGTGCAGGGCCGAGTTCGAGTGGTGCTCAAAATCGAACATATGCTCTAGTAGGTCGACAGGATCTCGAGTCGTCTCCAGAAGTTGTTACAGGTATATTATCTGTGTTTTCTTATGATGTATATGCGTTGATTGATCCGGGATCTACATTATCATATGTTACACCCTTTGTGGCTAATAAGTTTGGCATTGAACCCGAATTGATAAGTAAACCCCTTGCGGTATCTACTCCAATAGGAGATTCTGTGATTGCTAGAAGGGTATATAGAGGTTTCACTGTGATGATTTGTAGTCGTCAAACCTCGGCAAATTTATTTGAGTTAGAAATGGTTGACTTTGATGTGATACTGGGAATGGACTGGTTGGCCTCATGCTATGCAAATGTTGACTGTCGTATGAAGATGGTTAGGTTTCAATTTCCTGATGCACCCGTCATTGAATGGAAGGGGAACATTGCTACATTGAAAGGTAGGTTTATTTCCTATCTTAAGGCAAGGAAAATGATTTCAAAAGGTTACATTTATCATCTTGTTCGCGTTAGGGATGCTGAGGCGAAGCTGCCTACTCTACAATCTATCCCCGTGGTCAATGAATTTCCAGATGTTTTCCCAAATGAACTCCCAGGTCTTCCTCCAGAAAGGGAGATTGAGTTTAGCATTGATGTGTTGCCTGACACTCAACCGATCTCTATCCCTCCATATAGAATGGCCCCGGCAGAGCTGCGAGAGTTGAAGGCGCAGTTAAAGGACTTGCTGGATAAGGGCTTCATTAGGCCTAGCACTTCACCTTGGGGTGCACCAGTCCTATTCGTGCGGAAGAAAGATGGGTCATTACGGATGTGTATCGACTATCGGTAGTTGAATAAGTTTACTATAAAGAACAAGTATCCACTTCCAATAATTGACGACCTGTTTGACCAACTCCAGGGTGCCAAGTATTTCTCCAAGATTGACTTACGTTCAGGGTATCATCAGGTGAGGGTTAAGGAGAAGGATATTCCAAAGACGGCCTTTCGGACAAGATATGGACACTTTGAGTTCTTGGTGATGTCGTTCGGGCTAACAAATGCCCCAGCAGATTTTATGGATCTCATGAATACTGTATTCAGGCCCTATCTTGATGTGTTCGTGATTGTATTCATTGATGACATTCCGGTGTATTCTCGTTCGGAGGAGGAACATGCGAGCCACTTGCGGATAGTATTACAGATGCTTCAGGATCGTAAATTATATGCTAAGCTCGCCAAATGTGAATTCTGGCTGAACTCAGTAGCATTCCTTGGCCATGTGATATCTGACGAGGGTATTAGTGTCGACACTCGGAAGATTGATGCAGTAAAGAATTGGCCGAGACCTACAACACCATCAGAAGTTCGTAGCTTCCTAGGGCTAGCAGGATATTATAGGTGATTTGTAGAAGGGTTTTCCTCTATATCAGCACCATTGACTAAGTTAACACAGAAAGCTACCAAGTTCCAGTGGTCTAACACTTGTGAACGTAGTTTTCAGGAGCTGAAGGATCGATTGACATCCGCACCGGTGCTCACTCTCCCTGAAGGAACAGAAGGATATGTGGTATATTGTGATGCCTCGGGTATAGGTTTGGGGTGCGTGTTGATGCAGCATGGGAAGGTGATTTCATATGCATCAAGACAATTGAAGAAGCATGAAAAGAATTATCCAACCCATGATTTGGAATTGGCTGCAGTAATATATGCTTTGAAGATATGGCGGCACTACTTATACGGCGTCCATGTTGACATCTACACGGATCACAAGAGTCTACAATACATCTTCAAGCAGAAAGAGTTGAATTTGGGGCAGTGTAGGTGGCTTGAATTACTGAAGGACTACGACGTCGAGATATTGTATCATCCCGGTAAAGCCAATGTTGTGGCAGATGCTCTCAGCCATAAGTCAATGGGAAGCTTAGTACATATTAATGCAAGTAGATGGGGGTTGACTAAAGAGCTTCATCAGCTAGCCAATATGAGAATCAGATTGTTAGACTCTGATGACGGAAGTGTTACTGTACAGAATACATCAGAATCATCTTTGGTAGCCGAGGTAAAAGCACGACAATATGAAGATCCTATCTTACTACGATTGAGAGAGAACATTCAGCAGTGTAAAATTACGGCTTTTGAGATCGGAGGAGATGGGGCACTGAGATACTAGGGCCGATTATGTGTGCCGAATGTAGCAGGGTTGCGAGAAAAGATTATGAATGAAATTTATCAATCCCGATATTCCATCCATCCTAGCTCAACAAAGATGTATCATGATGTCAAGGAGCAGTATTGGTGGGATAACATGAAAAAGTCTATTGCAGAATTTGTAGCCCAGTGTCCTAATTGTCAACAAGTAAAGATAGAACATCCGAAACCCGGTGGATTGCTTCAGAATATAGAGATTCCGACCTGGAAATGGGAGGTGATTAATATGGACTTCGTTATTGGATTACCTCGATCTTATCATAAGTTTGACTCTATCTGGGTGATAGTTGATCGACTTATAAAATGTGCTCATTTTCTGCCAGTTAAGACAACTTACTCGGCTGAAGATTATGCGAAGTTGTATATCAAGGAGATTGTTAGGCTTCATGGTGTGCCGGGTTCTATTATATCAGATCGAGGAGCTCAATTTATGGCTAACTTTTGGAGGTCTTTTCGTAAAGGTTTAGGCACACAGGTATTTCAGCATTGCATTTCATCCGTAGACTGATGGACAGGCTGAACGTACCATTCAGACATGTGAAAGTGATACAGGAACGATTGAGGACGGCACAAAGCAAGCAAAAGTCTTATTCCGATGTCCGACGTCGTGATCTAGAATTTGAGGTTGGTGATTGGGTTTTCCTGAGGATTTCACCAATGAAGGGTGTTATGCGTTTTGGGAAGAAAGGTAAGCTGAGTCCAAGGCATATCGGTCCGTATAAAATTCTTCAACGAATTGGACAAGTTGCTTATGAGTTAGAATTACCATCCGAATTAGAATTTGTCCACCCGGTATTCCATGTATCTATGTTGAGGAAATGTATTGGAGACCCTTCTCGAGTTGTCCTTATCAAAGATGTTCAAGTTACAGAGGATCTATCATATGAAGAAGTGCCAGTGGCTATATTA
The DNA here is from genome assembly GCA_032618575.1 of Nicotiana noctiflora. NCBI lineage: Eukaryota > Viridiplantae > Streptophyta > Magnoliopsida > Solanales > Solanaceae > Nicotiana > Nicotiana noctiflora. The sequence goes on along the minus strand of JASVEL010009247.1, from coordinate 154,095 downwards.
GATCGACAAGTCCGCAAGCCGAGAACAAAAGATGTAGCTTCCGTCAAAGTATTGCGGAGGAACAAGAATATGAAAGAAATGACATGGGAAGCGGAAGAAGAGATGAAGTCTAAATACCCTTACCTATTCTAGAATGATGATAACAAGGATGTTGGTGGAACACAAGATACATTATAAAGGTGAAATGGCTTTATGAGGTAAGCAATAACTTGAGAACTCTCTTCCTTAATACAAAGTGGTGATATGTAAATAATGTCCATGTCCACAATGCTTTGTGTAGCCTTGTGTGGTCATACTTTGAGCTTCACTGCTTGCAAATTTTGCTAGTGACCATTTTATAGGGGAAAATTGACCAAAAATATCCGCTAGAATCCACGATGATTTGGACTCCCCATAAACCCTTACATTCGAGGACGAATGTTCCTAAGGGGGGGAGGGTGTTACAACCCATATCCACACATGTTAGTTCATGCCATAAGTTAGATAACACAAATCCAAGAAGGAATTATCCTTGAGATGATAAGAAGTTAATACGATTAATCTTAAGTGATACAAGGGTGCATAAGGGTGATTAACAAGTATTAGAAGTTAAACGAATCAAGGATGCTATAACTCGTACTTTTGGGTAAACCTATAGATGCTTAGTATACTTAGGAGGTCATGATTTAAGGTATTTGAATCATATAATATCCGTATCATAAGTCTTGAAGTCAAACGAGTTATGAAACAAAAGTCGACAAAAGTTGTTGCAACTTAGGTTCATAGTTTTACCTAAACTTTAGGTCAAATGTTATTAAGTCTTTCTCCCAATATACTTGGAATTACGGGTGATATACCCACCAAATTGAAGATCTATGAGTCTAGTTTCCAACGCATTAAACGGTTTAGCAATACGACATTGGAATAGAGAGATATAGACCCTCCATATAGAATGGCCCCAGCAGAGCTGCGAGAGTTGAAGGCGCAGTTAAAGGAATTGCTGGATAAGGGCTTTATTAGGCCTAGCACTTCACCTTGGGGTGCTCCAATCCTATTCGTGTGGAAGAAAGATGGGTCATTACGGATGTGTATCGACTATCGGCAGTTGAATAAGTTTACTATAAAGAACAAGTATCCACTTCCAAGAATTGACGACCTATTTGACCAACTCCAGGGTGCCAAGTATTTCTCCAAGATTGACTTACGTTCAGGGTATCATCAGGTGAGGGTTAAGGAGAAGGATATTCCAAAGACGGCCTTTCGGACAAGATATGGACACTTTGAGTTCTTGGTAATGTCGTTCGGGCTAACAAATGCCCCAGCAGCTTTTATGGATCTCATGAATACTGTATTCATGCCCTATCTTGATGTGTTCGTGATTGTATTCATTGATGACATTCTGGTGTATTCTCGTTCGGAGGAGGAACATGCGAGCCACTTGCGGATAGTATTACGGATGCTTCAGGATCGTAAGTTATATGCTAAGCTCGCCAAATATGAATTCTGGCTGAACTCAGTAGCATTCCTTGGCCATGTGATATCTGACGAGGGTATTAGTGTCGACACTCAGAAGATTGATGCAGTAAAGAATTGGCCGAGACCTACAACACCATCGGAAGTTCGTAGCTTCCTGGGGCTAGCAGGATATTATAGGCGATTTGTAGAAGGGTTTTCCTCTATATCAGCACCATTGACTAAGTTAACACAGAAATCTACCAAGTTCCAGTGGTCTAACACTTGTGAACGTAGTTTTCAGGAGCTGAAGGATCGATTGACATCCGCACCGGTGCTCACTCTCCCTGAAGGAACAGAAGGATATGTGGTATATTGTGATGCCTCAGGTATAGGTTTGGGGTGTGTGTTGATGCAGCATGGGAAGGTGATTTCATATGCATCAAGACAATTGAAGAAGCATGAAAAGAATTATCCAACCCATGATTTGGAATTGGTTGCAGTAATATATGCTTTGAAGATATGGCGGCACTACTTATACGGCGTCCATGTTGACATCTACACAGGATCACAAGAGTCTACAATACATCTTCAAGCAGAAAGAGTTGAATTTGAGGCAGCGTAGGTGGCTTGAATTACTGAAAGACTACGACGTCGAGATATTGTATCATCCCGGTAAAGCCAATGTTGTGGCAGATGCTCTTAGCCGTAAGTTAATGGGAAGCTTAGTACATATTGATGCAGGTAGATGGGGGTTGACTAAAGAGCTTCATCGGCTAGCCAATATGAGAATCAGATTGTTAGACTCTGATGACGGAAGTGTTACTGTACAGAATACATCAGAATCATCTTTGGTAGCAGAGGTAAAAGCACGGCAATATGAAGATCCTATCTTACTACGATTGAGAGAGAACATTCAGCAGTGTAAAATTACGAATTTTGAGATCGGAGGAGATGGGGCACTGAGATACCAGGGCCGATTATATGTGCCGAATGTAGCAGGGTTGCGAGAAAAGATTATGAATGAAATTCATCAATCCCGATATTCCATCCATCCTGGCTCAACAAAGATGTATCATGATGTCAAGGAGCAGTATTGGTGGGATAACATGAAAAAGTCTATTGCAGAATTTGTAGCCCAGTGTCCTAATTGTCAACAAGTAAAGATAGAACATCCGAAACCCGGTGGATTGCTTCAGAATATAGAGATTCCGACCTGGAAATGGGAGGTGATTAATATGGACTTCGTTATTGGATTACCTCGATCTTATCATAAGTTTGACTCTATCTGGGTGATAGTTGATCGACTTACAAAATGTGCTCATTTTCTGCCAGTTAAGACAACTTACTCGGCTGAAGATTATGCGAAGTTGTATATCAAGGAGATTGTTAGGCTTCACGGTGTGCCGGTATCTATTATATCAGATCGAGGAGCTCAATTTATGGCTAACTTTTGGAGGTCTTTTCAGAAAGGTTTAGGCACACAGGTGAATCTCAGCACTGCATTTCATCCGCAGACTGACGGACAGGCTGAACGTACCATTCATACATTGGAAGATATGCTACGAGCATGTGTTCTAGATTTTAAGGGAAATTGGGATGACCATCTTCCACTCATAGAATTTGCCTACAATAATAGCTACCATTTCAGTATTAAAATGGCCCCATATGAGGCATTATATGGGAGGAGATGTAGACCACCAGTTGGATGGTTCGAAGTCGGTGAAACAGAATTATATGGGCCAGATTTGATTCACCAAGCCATTGAGAAGGTGAAAGTGATACAGGAACGATTGAGGACGGCACAAAGTAGGCAAAAGTCTTATTCCGATGTCCGACGTCGTGATCTAGAATTTGAGGTTGGTGATTGGGTTTTCCTGAGGATTTCACCAATGAATGGTGTTATGCGTTTTGGGAAGAAAGGTAAGCTGAGTCCAAGGTATATCGGTCTGTATAAAATTCTTCAACGAATTGGACAAGTTGCTTATGAGTTAGAATTGCCATCCGAATTAGAATTTGTCCACCCGGTATTCCATGTATCTATGTTGAGGAAATGTATTGGAGACCCTTCTCGAGTTGTACCTATCAAAGATGTTCAAGTTACAGAGGATCTATCATATGAAGAAGTGCCAGTGGCCATATTAGATCGACAAGTCCGCAAGCTGAGAACAAAAGATGTAGCTTCCGTCAAAGTATTGTGGAGGAACAAGAATATAAAAGAAATGACATGGGAAGCGGAAGAAGAGATGAAGTCTAAATACCCTTACCTATTCCAGAATGATGATAACAAGGATGTTGGTGGAACGCAAGATACATTATAAAGGTGAAATGGTTTTATGAGGTAAGCAATAACTTGAGAACTCTCTTCCTTAATACAAAGTGGTGATATGTAAATAATGTCCATGTCCATAATGCTTTGTGTAGCCTTGTGTGGTCATACTTTGAGCTTCACTGCTTGCAAATTTTGCTAGTGACCATTTTATAGGGGAAAATTGACCAAATATTTCCGCTAGAATCCACGATGATTTGGACTCCCCATAAACCCTTACATTCGAGGACGAATGTTCCTAAGGGGGAGGGTGTTACAACCCATATCCACACACGTTAGTTCATGCCATAAGTTAGATAACACAAATCCAAGAAGGAATTATCCTTGAGATGATAAGAAGTTAATCCGATTAATCTTAAGTGATACAAGGGTGCATAAGGGTGATTAACAAGTATTAGAAGTTAAACGAATCAAGGATGTTGTAACTCGTACTTTTGGGTAAACCTATAGATGCTTAGTATACTTAGGAGGTCATGATTTAAGGTATTTGAATCATATAATATCCGTATCATAATTCTTGAAGTCAAACGAGTTATGAAACAAAAGTCGACAAACGTTGTTGCAACTTAGGTTCATAGTTTTACCTAAACTTTAGGTCAAATGTTATTAAGTCTTTCTCCCAATATACTTGGAATTATGGGGTGATCTACCCACCAAATTGAAGATCTATGAGTCTAGTTTCCAACGCATTAAACGGTTTATCAATACGACATTGGAATAGAGAGATATAGACATTTTCGTGAGACTCCACAAGCTGCTAGGTGACAAGTAGGTGGGTCAGCTACTTGGTTAAATGTCGGCCCAAAAGAGGAAATTTCGGGTCAGAAAAGGAGCCCATTAAAAGGCTTATCTTCTGCAATATATCCCTCATTATATTTCACAAATAACCAGACCTAAAAGTCTGCAAACTTCCTCCCAAAATTATCCACAAACCCTAATTGATTTTCCCTCTCTTTCAAGTTCAAATTGGGGGTAAACACTAGAGTTTGAAGAACCAAGTTAAAGGCTGAGTTATCCAACAATTAAGGTGATTTTACTGCTATATTTCATACATTTATTCTGCTGTGAATTCATGGTAATTCGTTATATACATGTAAGAACTCACGGGACGGTGATCGGAAGCCGTGAGTTCAAGTTATTCACTTGTAGCGGATTGTTTTGTGGACTGTTTTGTGTTGCTGTTGGGCTGCATTTTTTATTACTATTTTGTGGAGTTTTGGAGGAGGCAGGGTGTGGAGAAACACCATATATATGTTGGGTTGTGGTCTGCTAGTTCTTCGTAATATTTTTGGGTCGTTTGATACGACTATAGTGGCCGTCATATGTATGATGTGATTAGGTTGTGTGTGGACTATTTTGGGAGGCTCAATATGTTTATTATTGATGTTGTTTAGGCTGTTTGGTGATTGTTTTGAATGGTGTGAAGTCATATATATAGGGGAGGTGCTGTCCGTTTCATCACAAAATAGGTTGTGATTGGTACATAATAGTAGCGACGCTTAAACGTTAACGATAGTGTCATTTCTCCTATTGTAGACTAAGGAGTCGTGACGTTTGCATAGCTTGAGGTTGTGGCAGTATATACAAGGTATGTGTGGCTATCCCTTGACTTCTTTTGCATGACTCCGATTGTACATAATGTAATGAACGAGCTTCCAAAGATACTCTATTCTTAGAAGCTAAGCAGTACTTACATTGTTTCCCCTCTTATGGAACAATTGATGTTGATGTTGCTTCTCTTATTCTTATGTTATCAATCTTGTTGGTACTTCCTGATTCCTATAAGGTTCATAGTGAAGAGTTAGTCCTAATAAGGTGTACATAGGATACCAACCTTACGTCACTCCGAAAGGTCTACAAGGTGTTTCCATGAGTCGAGCATGCATTATATATATGTATCTATTTTACTCTACCGAGCCGCGCTATAGTCGGCCGGGTATGGCACCTATTGTGCAACCACTGATCAGTTGGGTTTTACCGAGCTCCACGTGGCCGGGTACGATTCTACCGAGCCTTATAATGGCCGGGTATGTTTTTACCGAGCCTATTACGGCCGGGTACGATATGATGATGATGATGCCCACGAGAGGCGTATGTTTTAAAAGATTATGTATTTATACATATGTATCATGCATTTCATGTCGGTAGCCCTCAGAGGTACTCAGATGTTACAGGTTGTATATTCTCTATCCCTGCTTACATTACTGTTCGTATTTATGGTTCTCTGCCTTACATACTCAGCACTTTATTCGTACTAACGTCCTTTTATTTGTGGACGCTGCATGTCGTGCTGCAGGTCCTGATAGACAGGCAGGTGCAGCTCCCCCATCAATGTAGGTTGTCCAGTTCAGCGGTGATTGGCGAGATCCCTTCTCCGAACTTGCCTTGGTCTTGGTATGCATTTTTGTTATAGACATTATGGGTATGTCGGGGCCCTGTTCCGGCTATGTTGCAGCACTTATGTTCCTTTAGAGGCTCATAGATAAGTGTCGACTCATGTATAGTTTGGTATGCCTTGTCGGCTGGTTTTTGTTGTATAGTCTTTCATTTTAGCGTGGTAGCTTGTACCATATGTATATAGTTTCTTGATTGTCCGGTCATCCCATGTTATGTAGGTTCATGCAATCATATTTTATTGTTGGTTGTCCATGATCCATGTCTACCATTTATATTGGTCTCGTCATCCCTAAAAGATAATAAAGAAGGTTAGATAAAATGTACATTGGTGCTCGGCAAGTATGGTCGGGTGCTAGTCATGGTCCTCAAGTTTGGGTCTTGACAATTTTCATAGCCTCGACCACTGATGGCTTCTTCATTGGAAACTCAAAACAATATTCTAATTAGGAGAAAAAACATAAATAGCAAACGTAGTGTATGATAATTTTGGACTTCTAAAAAATAAGGGATGAGCCTCGTATTAAAAATGAAAAGACACACGGGGCCCCCATATGAATTTTAATACGAATGTTAGACTCGGGAAGACCGTTTAGCGAATTTCACGTTCTTTCCTAAAGATAATAAGGCATAGCCGTTATAGGCATGGCTAAAATATACATCCTTAATACGAGTGCACATTTATGTGACTCAAATCTCAAATCCCGGCGAAGCTGAAACGCACCAAAGTCACAGGCGTACTGGTTGCGGTGTGACTTGAAATGCGTTTTTGTGAGTCGTTAAAATAACAAAACGGGACATTCACATTTGTAAAAGCATATAAAGAAATCAAATAGGTCAAAAGCAACAGTTGAGCGACCGTGCTAAAACCACCGAATTCGGGAGTGCCTAACACTTTTTCCCGGGTTAACAGAATTCTTTATCCGGATTTCTAGTTTCGCGGATTGTTAAAATAGAGTCATATTTCCTCGGATTCGAGATTAAACTGGTGACTTGGGACACCATTATTTTCCCAAATGGCAACTCTGAAATCTAAATAAATCCCCTTCTGATTGTCCTTAAAGTGGAAAAATTTCTTCCCTGTTATTATTATTATATCCCTTCTTGGGATGTACTAGTAAATAACGGGGTATACTTTATCTTTGGAAAAGTAGTAAAAATGGAGGTGTGACAGGTACTGGGCACGATGTTGGCTAACCATGTTGGATACTCTACTACCCTAAGAACCTTGGCTTTGACTTGCTTGGTGACTTCTTCCTTGATTTTCAAACTCATGTCAAGCTTGAACTTCCCGAGTTTCTTCTTTACCGGCGGGCATGCAAGATCGGTTGGCAGTTTGTGAGCTATAATAGATGTACTGAGACTGGTCATATCATCATATTACTAGGCAAACATGTCCTCATATTCCCTTAGGAATTTCGTGTACCTTTCTTTTTTGATGGTGACAAATAAACATTGATGCGCATTTCTTTGACATTTTCTGCATCTCCCAGGTTAACCATCTCAGTTTAGTCCAAGTTAGACTTAGGTCTATTCTCAAAGTGCTCGACCTCTTTAACAACCTCTTATGGTATATCATCTTCTTCTGAGTCTATATCCTTTTGTTGAGTTGTCTTGTTGCATGTCACAGTCGTCGATTTATCAAGATAAGTAATAGTAATGCTATGTAAACAAAGTAAACGATAGAAAGTAATAAGAGCAAGATTTATAAGAAACTAAAATGCTTTGATAAATTTAATAATTGTTTTGAACATTCGTGCTCTTATTTCAAAATTAAAATGCGGAAAGAAAGTCAGTTAGCGAAAAGTAAAGATAATGTATGGTACTTTGTTCAGCCTTGCCACCCCGAAGTTGTACGAGCTCTGGTGATTCTGATGGACCAATTGTTGAGGCGTCTCCTCAGCTCATGTCTTGTATGGAAGGGTCTTCCTCCCCCTTCTCCTCGAAAATGACACAACATTCCATGTTATCATCTTCCAAAAACAAATTCCTCATCGCTGCCAATGCTTCCTCTTCTTCTGACCCATATGTAACATTGGCTGGTTGAAAAGTCTACTCCAAGCGAGGTATATGATGTTCCAGTAGGTAGTAGGGACTACGCCATGGTGGAAAATAGTGGTTGAATTCCTCCAAAGTGTATTCATATCCCAAACCGATAGTGGTACCGTGCTTCTTCAACTTGATACGCTTAGCAGTTCCTTGGAGATTCTTACCAAGCCCCTTGCCAGGTTCATACCCGCACCAGTTCAATATGTTTTGATTTTGTTATCCCACCATTTATCCTTGTCCACAATGTTGACTTGCTCAATGTGGTAGTAGGTTTCTCCTCCTATCTTTCTTCTTCCTCCAATTGCTAGGATGGTTTTGCAACTATATATGGGATTTCTACCGTTGCTATGAATAATCATCTCTTGGTGGTTCCATTCAAACTTCATCGCCTGATGTAGGGTTGGTGCCACAGCACCAACGACATGGATCTTGGGCTATCCCAATAGCAAGTTGTAGAATGCTGGGATGTCTATTACTTGAAAGTCAACATCGAACCAAGTAGGTCCCATATGCAGACACAAACTGATTTCCCCAATAGTGGATCTTTGGGAACCATCAAAAGCTTTAACACTGATGGCTCCATCCTTGATCTCATGCAGGCTCATTCCCAATGTTCTAAGAGTCACCAATGGACAAATATTAAGGCTAGACCACGTGTCATTCAGAATCCTGGTAATGAAATAATCCTCGCACTGCAAAGTGATATGCAACACCTTGTTGTGGCTTAAACCTTTCGGTGGCAGCTCGTCTTCGTGGAAAGTGATTTTGTGACTCTCTAATACTTGCCCTACCATGTTTGCCATTTCTCCTCCAGTTACGTTTTTGGGTACATATGCCTCGCTCAGCACCTTGAATAAGGCATTCTTATGTGCATCAGAGCTTTGCAGCAGTGCTAGGATGGAGATCTGTGCCGGTGTTTTATTCAATTGTTCAATAACTGAGTACTACTTTACTTGTATCTTCCCTAGAGATCATCGGGCCTAGTTTCAGTAGGCCGTCCAGAGGCCTCCTTACTCAATTCAGCTAAATGTTCTGAAGTATAAACTCTATCGGTTCTTGTCATAACTTGTGCTGCACTTGCTTCTTCGAATTTGGTTTTCCTTTTCCTCCTTGCTTCGGCTATGTAATCAATGGTTTGGCTTTTGGGTGGAACGGTGTTACGACTGTCATAGCTACTGGAATGGGCACCCTTGCTTTGGGAGGTAACACAATAACTTCAAATTGCGCAGGTGCCTTTGGGGACCCAAACTTGATTTCAATGGCATTTTTGCAGAAGAAGGTGCTTCAAACTCAAGTGTTACAGACATGTTCACCTCAGCCTCTCCAGAAGGCTAGATCTGGACTATAATCAGATTAAGTGTGACTGTTAGTTTCTTTGGCTCGTCACCTTCAACGATCAATCTGATCGATCCTTCGGGGTCCCAATCATCTTCTATCTCAATCATGTGAACACATCCATCTCTGTGGTATGGTAGAGGGTTGTTACGGATATTCGGGGCAGGCACTTATGCCATGATGATTGTGTTCTCAACCAACGCATGGATTTTATCCTTCAGAGAGTGACATTCATCAATGGTATGCCCCTTCATGCCGGAATGGTATGAACAAGTTTTGTTTGGATTGACCCATTGAGAAGGATTTTCTGGCGTTATGTCTGGGATAGGGGTGACATAACCATCAACTTTAAGCCTTTCATACAGCTAGTCAATTGGTTCGGCAATGGCAGTGTATTGTTTGGGAGGTCTGCGATCGAAGTTCGGTTGGGGTCTAGGGAAATTTTAGCGAGGGGGAGGTGATTGATAGTGGGATTGTTGGGCGTTGTAGGCTTGGTAGACGTGTGCATGTTGGGAGTATCTGGGTGAAGTAGGCTGATATGTGGAAGGTGGAGACGAGTGGTAAGTAGGTGGTAGAGCTTGGTAAAAGGGCAAGTGTGCTTGGTAATTTGGAGTAGGCTGATATGTGAGTAGAGTAATGGGAAGGTTTGGTATTTGATTGGGGATTTTATTCTATATGCAACAATCACGACACTCATATCCCTTTTCTTGGACGTGCCATCAGACTGTAGAGCCTTGTTGGTAGCTTGTAGTGCTTCAAAGTTAGTAACCATACCACTTTTAATACCTTCCTCGATCCTTTCCCCTAGCTTGATGATGTAGGAAAAATTCTAGCCTTCAATTAACATCAACCTTTCATAGTACTGTGGGTCTTGAGCCCGGATGAAAAACCCGCTCATTTGTTTTTCTTCTAAATCTAGCCTGACCTTAGCAGCTTCTAATCTCCAACGAGTAGCATACTCACGGAATATTGCTGTGGGTTTCTTTTTCAAGTTCTGGATGCAAAACATATTTGGCATATTCTTCGTGTTGAATCTGAACCTATCCATGAAATCAGATGCCATACTTACCCAATTCAACCACTTCTTCAGGTCTTGGCTAATGTACCAAGATAGAGCATCCCCTTTCACACTTCTTATAAAGAGTTTCATGTGAATCTTTTCATCCTTTCCTACTCCGGCCATCTTGTCGCAGTATGTCCTCAAATGAACTCTGGGATCCCCGATTCCATCAAACATTTTGAACTTGGGAGGTTTGTACCCCTCAGGCAGTTCGACATCTGGTTGAATGCAAAGGTCTTCTTAAGTTAGTCCCTTGATACCCTTGCTTCCTTCAACACCCTGGACTCGGCTAGTCAGCTTCTTGTGTTCTGTAGCCAGATTCCTGAAAAAAGAGTCTTTTTTATCAGACTCAAGTGTACTCGAGGCATACTAAATGTGGTGTGGTATTGTTTCCACATATATGGGGGTGTTCTGGTGATGATCATTTGTGGAGTTTAGTGGTTCATGGATGAGCAGTGGGGTGTTGTTTGAAGTGTGGCATGTGTTGCAATGGTGATGGAGGGCGGATTGGTTTTGTGGTTTCGAGATGTTTTGTGGTGGTGATGGATTTTGAGTGTTGAGGATGTTGACATCTGGGGTAGTGAGGGAGAACAACAAGCTTCCCAAGTTCCGAACTTGGTCCAGTTCTTTCTGAAATTTCAATAACTTCTGTTCGAGTTGGGAGGCACTTTCCTTGGAAACCTAAGTACCCTGTGTGAGCACGTGATTTTTTCCCTATATGAGAATTACTCCCACAAAATAAAAACGAAATTTTTTTTTGTTTGTTTATGATGTGCAATTTTGTGAATTTTTATGGTATTTTCTGTCGTTGTTTGCATTTGTGTGTGCACGTTTATTCAATTAAAGTAATTAAAATATAGAAATATGTTGCATGTGAATGGATTTCATTCTACAGTTAGAGGTAATTAATTTTGTTTTAGAAAAATGAAAAAATCATAAAAAATAATGTAGTTTTGCATTTTTTAACATTTAATGTCCAAATTGTGTGACTTTATTTTTAATTGCTATTTGATTGCGTGGTGATTGTTATTGAGAATTAATTAGCACTTTTATAAGTTAATTTGGTTCTATAGGTTAATTTGAGATAGTTAAAATTTTTGTTTTTATTAATTGTTGAAATAAAAGAAAAGAAGAAAAAGAAACAAAATGAACAAAAATAAAGAGGAAACTCGGACAAGGCAAATTTTTCCACAAGCCCAAACCATTTTTTATCACAGGCCCAATCCAAACAGCCCTGTACCCAGTCCAATTCTAATCCATCTCAGAGATCAACCAAACGATGTCGTTTTGGCATCTCAGATCTCAACCATTCATTCACTCAATCCAACGGCCATTACCCACCTACCCTACCTGTTTGAATAACCCGACCCATTACCATACCTCAGCCCCGCCCGTATCACCTTAAACGACTATGTTGGTTTTAAGTGATCTAATCCAGACCGTTGGTTTCTAACATCCAACGGTCCTGATTAATTAAACCATTTTTAATATATCAATCTCCCAAAATCCCACCCCCTCAGAACACCCCGCTTCATTATTCGTCTCTAACCCTAGAGACATCCCAGTAACCTCCGCCGCCCTCCACCACTGGAAATCGCCTCACGGCAGTTCCGGTGGCCAAAACGCCACCTCTTTAACAACACAAATCCACCTTAAAACCCTGAATCCAAATCCAATATTAACTTGGCTCGAATTTGTTCCCAACTTCTCGAATCTTCATTTGAAGATTCGAGCTAAAACCTATTCTATGCCAAAACACCTCAAATTCCTACCAGTTACCCCTTTACCTATTCGCCATTAATCCATGACCAAATTAACTTGATCGTGAATAAAAAAAGTAGAATAGAAGATCTAGGGTTCAATGATTCAAAACCGTGCCAAACCTTCAAGATTGATTGGATTCTATTTAGTATTGTAGGCCTATTTCTCATGAAATAGACATATAATACTGACTAGGATTCAAGTTTGAAAGGTTACCCTGGCAGAATCTGAAGAAACAAAAGAGCAGTAAGTGCTTAATTTTTTTATGTGATTATTTGTCTGTATAAATTGTATTTGTATTTATTTTTTGTCATTTGTTATGTACTTCTCTCCTCCTTATCAAACCTTTTTCTAGTTCATTTTTGTTTTGTTCTTCTAATTGATAGCACATGTTATGGTTTGTTAAGTCGATTGAATAGGACGTCTTGTTAGTCTAATTTACTCGTAATTTTCTTTTTCTGGTTTGGTTAAGCGAGTCGAAGTAATCCAAACCCATAAGTTATGGTACAAAATCTGTTGTTATTCCTATAGTTATCTGTTATTATTCTTAGTTCGGGTTGTTCATTGGTATTTGTTCTTCTCTCCCTCTATCATTCATCATCCTTGCATATGAGTTCATTCTGATTTACATCTTTGTATGTGTTCAGTTGTTCACACATTTGTTTAGGTTTAATTCAGAAATGTGTTAGGTTTGCTCCCTGAATCTATACTAATTATAGTTGGATATGGTTTTGTGATGGTTGCTGTGAAGCCATTGATCTGATTTAAGGTCAAAATTCAAACTGATTGTTGAGTCTTATGTCGAATTCTTCATAGTGTTAATATGATTTTGACTTAGATTTAGTTCATTTGTTTCGTTTTGAATTCAGTTTTAGTCTTTCAGTTGATGTAGAATTGGTTATAGCTGTAGGTTGAAAGTAATTGGGTTAGGGGGTAGGACAATAATTCCAGTAGGCTGCTAATAATTTTAGGGGGTAATAATCAACATCATTAGGGGTTTATCTAGGAGGCTGCTAATTTGGGTACAGGGTACACTATTATTATTAATTAAAGTGAGTGAAAATTAGGTGCATATTTTAATATTGAAAAAAGGACTAATCTGGCATCGATGGTATGCCTATAAAAGGGACTGGAAATCAGACTTGAAAAGGGGAGATGAGAAAAACAGAAAAAGAGAGGACAAAAGAGGATAGACTTCAGAAAAGAGAAGACAGCTAAAAACCTGCGAAAAATCTACTGTTTTATTGATATTCCTTGAGTGTTTTACTGGTTCGATCTTAAGGAATATGTTCTGATTTACTGTTTCATTGAGCATATTGTGAGTCTCTAGGGTTGTTTTGCTAGTGATAGTGAAAGTGATCTGTTTGTTTGGGCTCATTCTAAACTGTTTTGGTTGCAAGTTTCTCTCGGGTTTGCTTCCTTTATTTATGGGTTGATAAGCGAGGTCTATACGAGTTTCGAAATTGGTTTTCTAATCTATTCTGAATCCTCCTGTTGCTATTAGTTGCTGTTGTGTGTTGTTGCTTGTTTACTGTCAAGCTGTTACTAATCCTTTCTCTACAATTGGCTGTTGAAATTCTAGGTACACTTTGAAACTAAATTGATGTAGCATCATCTGTTGAAAGCATGAAATGAAGTTGAAGCTCACAATTCCTGTATTTGCCCTGTTATTTTACCATTCTCTATGATTAAGTAATTGTTAGGGTTTGACTAGTAGTATATTATTACTCCTGCATTATTGTAGAATTGAAGTAGTATTTGGACCATTGGAACGGTCTGCATGTTTGCAGGGTGTATAAATTGATTTATATTTTATTGAGATACAAGACAATTTATGTTTTATCTGCTCTTAATGCTTGAACATGGTTTTCACACCTTAAGGGATGGCCTATCCTCTTGTATTTAAACTTTTTAAGTATATTAAATGGTTTGAGTCAATATAGTAAGATTTTCAAATAGACACATAAGTACATGAATGCATTATTTAGTAGTGGCGTGAGTTTTGCCATAAAAATATAAGTTTGAGTCATTGAATCATGGATTGGAGTAAAGGGAATTTATTGATTGAAAATTGAAAGCGTCCAATGTTTTTTTTAATGACCAGAGTAATATATTATTAAGTTACAACATCTAGCCTTTGCTGCAACACTAATTTTACAAGCATGTGTATTTGCCAAACTTGTCTGGAGAAGCATTTGAGGTATACATACATATATACTGCACATTAGAAATATGAACTTGTGCGGAGTTGGTCAGACTCAATGTATGCATTATTGGGTAGGAAGAATGTGATACCTTTGTTAGATTGTGATGAATATTTGATTGGGTCCTACTTGGATTTTAATGTTTATAAGCATTTGGCACTTTATTAATTGAACTGAAAGTATCTTGACTACTGTGGTTAGTCGTGCAGTCAAATTGAGGAAATTAATCGCATAATGTTGCATTACTTACAAAATTTATGGCCCTCCTGTTTTAATTTAGAAACTTGGTTACAATAATTTGAGGTGCGCCGTGCCAAATAAAATGACGAATTGCGGGACCCTCAATGAATGACTAGTAAAATACTTAGACTTCGGGATGGACCGTGTAGCGAATTTTACGGTGTTCCCCAAAGATAATAAGCACGTAGTCACTTTAAGCGCATATTTTAATATTACCTTCTTAAGTACGGGTGTACATTGATGTGACCCGAATCCAAATCCCAATAGAGTCATGAATGTGTAAAAAACCACGGGTGCACTGGTGCGACGTGGCTCGAGATGCATTTTACGATGTTGCAATTCTTTTAAAATGATGAAGAATAAAAGCAGTTAATTGGCCTTTAATTAATAAACGGGATGAGCCTTGTCAAATAACATGCAGATTGCGGGGCCCTCAATAACCAGATTTTTTAAATGCTTAGATTTCGAGACAGGCCGTTTTAGCGAATTTCACGGCCTTCTCAAAATAATAAACACGTTAGTTGATTTAGGTCCGTTACTTAAATAATTTTACTTTCCTGAACCCGGGTGCAAATTTATGTAACCCAAATCCAAATCTCGACGAAGTCGAAATATATTAAAGGCCACATGCGTACTGGTACGGTGTGGTCCAAAGTACGTTTTCACGACGTCGTAATTCTTATAAAAACAATAACAATCACAAGCGGTTAAAAGTTGAAATTCGCAGGTAGGTTTGACATGTATTAAATTCAGATAATTTAGCCAAATATAACAATTGAGCGATCGTGCTAGAACCACTGAATTCGGGAGTGCCTAACACCTTGTGTGAAAAACAGGATAGTATGAATACAGTGGCTTGCCTAGCTACCATGAGTAGGCGCCATCACGATCCCGATGTTGGGGAAAAATCCGGGTCGTGACAACTTGGGACACCATAAATCTCCCAAGTGGCGACTCTGAATTAAATAGATAAATCCCGTTTTGACTGTCCTTAAATTGGAAAAGCTCCCTTTACCACACCCTTCCGGAATCGGTAGCGCCAAAAGGAGGTGTGACAGCTCTGGTGACTCTACTGGGGACAAAAACCTAGAATAACTGGTTCAGGGTTAGAAATTTGAGCTTAGAATAATTGTTGTATTTGGCTTTGTTTATTATCCGATATTTTTATATGATATATGCTTAATATGCAAAATAATAATTTTTACCGCTTTGATAATATTTGAACTGTATATATAAACTGTGTCGAAACCCTTCTTTTCTCACTTCCGGGGATGTTCTTACTTGTTGAGACTCCCTATTCTGTTAGTGTCTTACCTTAAAATAAGAAAGAGGCTCGGAAAGTTTCTAAGTTGGCTGGCCTTTTGGTTCCCGGAAAAGAGCTCCTTCCTCGACTCGAGTTGTCTGCTCGGGTACACGGTCTAGAACAAATACCCAGGTTTTTAACATAGTATAACAAAACTTCATACCGGATCCCTAGTAGGAACGCTTATTTGCATCATGTTGCATTTGACTTAGGGGACTCAACACAGGGGTTGGGTCCATCTAGGACAGGCACCTAAAATGAAAAGACCATCCTACCGCATCCTGTTTATTTTATGCACTTATTTGCTTTGGACTTGCATGCTGACCGACTTTTAAATACTGGGGAAAACGAAAAAAAAATGAAAAAAGGGAAAAAGTGTAGAAAGATAAATACTTATTTTTAGAAAAACAATGCTCAAGTAGTATCGAAACTCTGCCGGATTTTCGAGAAAATAGAAAAAAATGTTTTTATAGTTTATTTTATTTGCCAACAAAAATGATAAGTTTTTATTTTCAAAATAGTTTGCTTTATTTGCCAACAAAAAAAAATGTGTGTGATTTTGTTTCCAAAAATAGATTATCGGTTTGTAAATAAAATGAAAAAAATAGTTTGTTTTGTTTGCCAATAAAAAAAAGAAAAAAAAGAAAATGTTTTATCTGCAGATATAGTTTGTTTTATTGGACCGAACTACACGGGTTTGATTCTCACCGGATGTGAGATACGTAGGCAACCCTCATTGGGTTCAACCTCCTATTTTGCAAAAATAGCCAAAAATGTCGAAATTAATTTTTCGCCGTAAATAAATCGGTGATGCCATTTTTCAAAACAGCCGAATGTTCCCGAAAGGGACGCCGGAAGGCTGACTTTGTACAAATAGCCACCTTTGGGTCAATGTTTTTTAGATTTTGACCGATTGAACCACACAACCTTAAAATTTTCGTCTCCGAAGCACTGAAAGTCCGTGTTTGCAAAACCTGGTCTTTTACTCTATTTTTTTAAGAAAAAAATGGGTCAGAGTCAAATAAAAGTTTTTCTTTATCTAAAATTACCTAATAAATGTGCAGGATGAGCACAATTCAAAATGAACCCTTTTCAATCCTTACTAAAATCCCGATCCAATTGCAACTATGGTGAATGATTTGGGCAAAGAAGGGCAAGACGAAATCAAAAAGTATTTGAAGGTTCTTACGGGTTTGCTAGAAATCAAGCCGCGAGGGGATATTGTAAGAGCATTGGTCGCCTACTGTAACCCAGCACACAATGTCTTTCTCTTTGTAGACTTCGAACTCACCCCGACTTTGGAAGAAATAGCCTGGTATATTGGAAACACTAACATACCATTAGGACACCAATATCCAGTTGCTCCAAGGGTTGTCGTTGTGCATCGGTTTTTAGACTCGTTGAAGATAGTCAGAACAGTACATAACCCAGATTTGGCACAAGGTTTTTGTACTCTGAGCTTCATCTACCAAAGATACGGCCACGTGGGAGGTTTCAATAAACCAGATAATAAGTTGTGCAGCAAGAGTAACCGCCGAAATTGGGATGAGCATAGACGAGTTGCCTTCATGATAACCTTTTTGGGACTTCTAGTGTTCCCAAGGAAAGACAGGAATATTGATATAAAGATAGCCGTGATCATCAGTACTTTTCTCACCCAAGACGAAAGTACTCTTGCCCTCATGATTGTTTACCGGTTGATAAAATCATATATATGCCAACAGCTAGGTCTCATTTTGTTTTAATGGGACTCAAGAGCATTCAACCTTATGCGCCCTATCGGGTTTCGAGGCAACTTGAAAGATGTCAGATAGTTCCTAAAGACGAAGATCTGAGTACCCAGGTTATTGAAATCAGCCCTGACGGCTAATTCATAGAGGCAAGAGTCCGCCATATCTGGAGAAAATGTCAATATCTGGAGGCAAACACTTGTGTATCAGATCGGGCTAAAAGAGAGATATCACATGGATATCATGCTTGGTATAAAGGGGAAGCATCATGCGGGAGACCGGCCAAAAGAACTCACCTCAAAGAGTTCGCAGAGTCATCACAAGAACACTAGGATTGGTTGGCAAAAGAGGAAAGTTACAGGGCAAAGATTAGCAAGATGGAGCAACAGGTTAGGGACCTACAATTTGAAAAGAGTGTGCAAGCTGCCGCTGATGAAGGGGACAAAAAGGAACTGGCCCAAGAAATGAGATGTTAAAGGCCCAAATCAAACAATTAATAGAAGATACAGAAAACCAACCAAGAAATCCATCTGACAGAAGATTGATAGAAAGGTTGGAAGAACAAGTCTTTCACCTCTAAAGGGATTTGGAAATATCTGAAGCAAAGATAGCAAGGATCAGATCCAGATGGACGAGGAGCACAGAGGCAAGAGTAAATCGGTTGCGACAGATAAAAAGGGACTATGAAGGGAGCATCTATGCATTAAGAGAAACAATATCCACCCTGGAAGAACGTCATTCCAGACAAATAAGAAGCTTCCAGGCCGATAGGAAACATTGTCATAACCTAATGGCCCAAATGGAGAAGCAGATGCAGAAGCTTCAAAATCAACTCTTCCACAACGCTCAGGAGCTAGGAATGAAAAATCAACAAATTGAGTGAATGCTTATCAAAAGAGACAGGGTCAGAAGAAGAATTGAAGAGATTGGGCATTACGTCACGATGAAGTGCCTGGCATGTGAGCAAATGCCTCGACCTAACCTCTTCGCTTCAGTCATAGGTTATATCCATCAAATCATGGATGAATTGAGAAGATTACAAAGGGACCTTGCGCGAAAGCCCGCGGAAAGGCCGAATGATGCCTCGCGGGCACCAAAACTCAAAGCCCTAATGTACCCTTAGTCCAAGTCTTTTGCTTGTCAAGTCTGTCGTCTTCATTTTGAAATCATGTTGTTAGTGTGAAAAATGGTTGGTTTGTAATCGCAATGTTGTCAATACATAAAAGGGTTCCTGAAATTTTGTGTTTTATTTTGTTTCACATCAGAACTACACTCGATCTGATTCATGCGGGGACATGATACGTAGGCAATCTATATAAGATTCGATCATCACCTTTGAAATAAATAAGATAAGCCAGAATGACGCATGCAATCAAAGCAAATGGCATGGTAGAAATGGTTAAAATGCTTAGGTGTGTGCATCCCAATATGCAATAATATATCTGTTGAAAATCTAACACTAACAAGTTTGTTGTTTTTCCAATATAATTCGGTTAGTTGTTAGAAGTATGCTGGCATCACACAGATATCGGACAAGATCAAAGGGGCCTATACCTAAAAGTATGACTGGGTCAGATCACATCATTGAGTCAGAAAAAGGCAATGAATCAAATGCTCAAAGAGGCACTAGAAAAAATTAAAACAATGCAGTCTGAGATGAACGAAATGCAGTTGGCGCTGGCCAAAGCGCAAAAAGGTCCCGAGACACCCGCTACTCCTACCTTTCCACCAGGATATACTCCAGAATACCTTCCGCCTAGTCCCTCAACAAGCTTCACAGGCCATCATTACTACCAGGAAAGGGACGCTTATGACTCCCAAGTTCCACCACTCACTCAAAACCCTCCTCCATCAAATGTCCCTATCTTTGTGGCACCTCCCCCAGCCCCATTGCACAAATCATCAAGTGAGACATTATTTTAGGTTCACAACACTCAATATTACCCCCCTAAACCCACGTTCAGGGTACCCGAACCACCCATCTATACTCCTCCCTCTGAGGTCCCGGCGGAAAAGCCGGCCAAGAGCCCAGAGCAGGAAGAGATGATGCGGAAAGTCAAAAGCCTGGAGCAGTCCTTTAGAAGCATGCATGGGATGGGAAATCAGGTCAGCGTGGCTTACAAAGATTATTCCCTTTCCCCGACGTACAACTGCCAGAGGGATTCAAGATGCCCAAATTTGATCTATACGAAGGGCATGGTGATCCCATGTCTCATCTGCGAGGATTTTGCAGCAAGATGAGGGGAACGGGTGGAAAAGATGAGTTGCTGATAGCTTACTTCGGCAGAGTTTGAGCGGATCTGCCTTAAAATGGGACACAAGGCAACATCCAAGCAGCTGGTATACTTGGGATGATCTGGCACAGGCTTTCGTCAGGCACTTTCAATATAATTTCGAGATAGTACCAAACCATCTCACGTTATTAAAACTTTAGAAGAAACCAGGGGAAAGCTTCAGGGAATTTGGATTCCATTGGAGAGAAAAGGCAGCTAGAGTTGATCCTCTGATGAGAGAGGGGGAGATGGTAGATTAATTTTTACAAACGCTTGAGCCAACCTACTTCGTTCACTTGGTGACCTCAGTAGGAAAATATTTCAAGGAAGTTGTTAACATGGGAAGCATGGTAGAAGAAGGTTTGAAGACAAACAAAATCATGAGCTATTCGGCAATAAAGGCCACTACTCAAGAAATTCAGAGCGACACAGGAGGTGCGCTCGAGAAAAAGAAAAGAGAGGATGTCACAACAATAGAGGCTGGCAATTGGTCCAGATCCAGAGTTTCTTCACCCCATTACCAATCCAGACCTCCTCACCCAAATTACCCCCACATTCCTAATTATCCTCCACAATCCTATTACCTACCACAAGAACAACCTTTTTCAGTCCATCAAGCCCAAGCATACACCCAACCTCCGTCACGCCCGCAATGGCGTGCTCCAGCTCCACATACTGCATACCCAGCTCCACGTAATACATACCCAACTCCGCATAATACCTACCCAGCTCCACAAAATGACTACCCACCACCTAGGGCATACAGAAATCATGCATGGCCAGGATTTCGGGGGAATCAGGCATTCAGGAATGAAAGGATTCAGAGGTAGAGAACATTCAATGAATTAGGAGAAACCTATACTGCTTTTTTCCACAAATTAAAACAGATAGGTTTGTTGAATCGTATTGAACCCAGATTGCCAAATCCCTTACCTCAAAATTTGGACCACTCGGTACACTGTGAATATTGTTCGGGAGCTCCTGGACATGACACCGAAAAATGTTGGAAGTTGAATCATGCGATCCAAGATCTTATCGATACTAATAAGATTGAGGTTCAGGCACCCGAGGCACCCAATATTAACCAAAACCCCCTACCAGCCCACCACAAAACACAAATGATTGAGATTGTGCGTGAAGAGGGAGAACCCAAGAAGCCATCACAAACAGTGATGATGATCCGGGCCAGTGCAAAAGAGAAATCAACCAGTGGGGATGTGGATGTAC
Source organism: Nicotiana noctiflora (assembly GCA_032618575.1). Lineage (NCBI taxonomy): Eukaryota > Viridiplantae > Streptophyta > Magnoliopsida > Solanales > Solanaceae > Nicotiana > Nicotiana noctiflora. Next base: position 132,759 of record JASVEL010009247.1, on the reverse strand, counting down.
CAATTAAGAAGGAGGATGTTAAAGCAGTAGTAATATTGGGGAAGAACCCATCTGCCATTACAAAGACAACAAAATTGGTAGTGTCTGGAGCGTCATCTGCACCTGTGGTGGTTGTGAAAGGAGTTTGTAGGGAGCCGGTCATCATAAAACCGGTAATCCAATTGCCTTTGAATGATAGCAAAGTCGTGCCTTGGAAGTACGAAAAGGAAATGGTGTTGTACAAAGGAAAGTCAGAAGAAGATGATAGTTACGAGGCCCAGGGGTTGACTCAATCAGGATGATGTTTTGCCCTCGTAGAGTTGAGGAGATCTAACCCCGCATTGGTGAAGAAACCAGTAATAGAGGAGGAAGCTGAGGAGTTCTTAAAAAAGATGAAAGCCCAGGACTACTCTATTGTGGAGCAGTTAAGAAAAACCCCAGCCCAAATTTCGTTGATATCCTTGTTGATCCATTCCAGTGATCATTGCCAGGCCTTGATGAGGATCTTGAATGAAGCCCATGTTCCAGATAAACTTTCTGTAAATCACTTGGAGAAGATAGTACATAAAATCTTTGAGGTGAACCGAGTGACATTCTCTGATGATGAATTGCCAAAAGAGGGTACGGAACATAACAAAGCCTTATACTTGACTGTGAAGTGTGAAGACTCGGTGGTCACCCGAGTATTGGTGGATAATGGTTCAAGTGCCAACATCTGTACTTTGGCTACTCTGAACAAACTGAAGATTGATCATGACAGAGTCCGTAAGAATGGCATCTGCATCAGAGGTTTTGATGGAGGGTGTACTAACTCAGTAGGTGATAATCATACTGGAACTAACCATTGGTCCAGTAGATTTCACTATGGAGTTCCAAGTGGTGGACGTGGCCATATCATACACTCTGCTATTGGAACGACCCTGGATTCATGCTGCCAAAGCAGTACCTTCTACATTGCACCAGATGGTGAAGTTTGAGTGGGATAGGCAAGAAATAGTGATGCACAGGGATGACGGCATAGGCATTATGAGTGATAACATGGTTCCATTCATAGAAACGGAAGATGACAAGGGACCATGGGTATACCAAGTCTTCGAAGGGGTTTCAGTGGACGCGATTTCTGAAGGCAATGACCTTGCATTTCCCAGGATCTCAGCTGCAACTTTCATGATCGCCTTAGAAATGATGAACTGTGGGTTTATACCAGGAAAAGGTCTGGGGGCCAAACTACAAGGTATCATTCAACCCGTTTCTTTGCTTGAGAATTTGGAGACATTCGGGTTAGGGTTCAAGCCGACGGTAGCAGATGTGAAGAGAGCTCGAAAAATTAAGAAGAAAGTCTGGGTCCTTCCTAAGCCAGTTCCACGCCTCTCCCCGTCTTTTGTTAAAACAGGTATTAAGAGGTTGCCGAACCCAAAGATTCTTGGACCGTTGATTGGACCAGATGGAGATCTGGATTAGAGTTTTGAAGGTTATTTACTGATGTCAACATGATTGAAGCTGGAGAAGATTCCAGTAAAGCGGACATAAAATATATGGGGCCTAAGGCCAAAACCAACAATTGGACGGCTACTTCTCTTCCCATCTAAAATGAGTCTTGGTAGTAGGCTCTGGACTTTCTTTTGTTTCCTGGATTATTCCAGAGTTGTAATAAAGTTTTGGTTTTGTTTGTAGTGTGAAACTCTGTTATTTCCGCATTTAATAAAAATGAAAGTTTCTCTTCTTTTTCTTGTTTTTTGATTTCATTTCTTTTATTTCTTAACAGTTCTCTTTTTGCCGGTTCCAATGACATGGCGTGCACAACGGATCTTCAACCTAGTATAAAAGATCAGTCTAATTCCGAATTAATTATGCAAGAAATTGACTATAATGATGAATCGGAATATGATGAAGATGAGACCTTTGAAGAGATAAGTAAAGAGTTAAGCCAACTCGAAGAAAAACCCAAGCCCAATTTAAGCGACACTGAAGCTATCAATTTAGGGGATGCTGACAATGTTAGAGAAATTAAGATTAGTGTTCACATTGAATCACACATAAGGGATGAGCTAATTAAAATACTCACAAAATTCAAAGACATTTTGCATGGTCGTATGATGACATGCCAGGTTTAAGTACCGATTTAGGGGTTCATAAATTGCCCACTGACCCAGCATGTCCTCCCGTCAAGTAGAAATTGAGGAAATTCAAAACAGATATGAGTGTGAAGATTAAAGAAGAAATAACCAAACAGCTGCTAGAAAAGGTTATTCGCGTCACCAGATATCCCGAGTAGTTAGCTAATGTGGTACCAGTACCAAAGAAGGATGGGAAGATTCGGGTATGTGTCGACTACCGCAATCTTAATAAGGCAAGTCCAAAAGATAACTTTCCATTGCCCAACATTCATATTCTGATCGACAATTAAGCCGGGCGTGAGGTTGGGTCTTTCGTGGATTGTTTTGCTGGGTATCATCAGATCTTGATGGATGAAGAAGATGCAGAAAAGACAGATTTCATTACTCCATGGGGAACTTATTGCTACAGGGTAATGCCGTTAGGTTTAAAGAATGCTGGAGCAACATATATGAGAGCAATGACTACTGTGTTTCATGACATGATGCACAAAGAGATTGAGGTGTATGTAGATGATGTGATCATAAAATCCAGGCGTTAGGAGGACCATGTAGTAGATCTGAGGAAGTTTTCTCAAAGACTTCGGAGGTATGACATTAAGCTCAACTCAGCCAAATGTGCATTTGGGGTTCCTTGGAGAAAAATGTTAGGATTCATTGTCAGTTAGTGAGGCATCGAGTTGGTTCCATCAAACATCAAATCCATCCAAGAATTGCCAGCACTAACGAACAAAACTGAAGTAATGAGTTTTTTGGGAAGATTGAAATACATCAGCCGATTCATTGCTCAGCTCACATCGACATGTGAACCTATTTTCAAGTTGTTAAAGAAGGATGCTGCAGTCAAATGGACTAAAGAATGCCAAGAGGCTTTTGATAAGATAAAGGAGTATTTGTCAAACCCACCTGTGTTGGTTCCACCTGAACCCGGGAGGCCTTTGATTCTTTATCTAATAGTTTTGGATAATTCTTTCAGCTGCGTATTGGGAAAACATGACATCACTGGCAGAAAGGAACATGCCATCTATTATCTCAGTAAGAAGTTCACAACATATGAAGTTAAGTACACTCATCTTGAGAAGACATGTTGCGCCCTAACTTGGGTGGCACAGAAGCTAAAGCATTATCTGTCTTCCTACACTACTTATCTCATTTCACGTTTGGATCCATTGAAGTATATTATCCAGAAACCTATGCCCACAGGGAGGTTATAAAAATGGAAAATATTAGTTACGGAGTTCGATATCGTCTATGTGACGAGGAAGGCTATGAAAGCTCAAGCCTTAGCCGATCACTTGGCTGAGAATCCTGTTGATAATGAATACGAACCTTTAAGGACGTATTTTCCGGATGAAGAAGTGTTGCAAATTGATGAGTTAGAACTAACCAAGGAGCCAGGGTGGAAGCTTTTCTTTGACGGAGCTGCAAATGCAAAGGGAGTCGGAATAAGAGCAGTACTTATTTCTGAAACAGGACATCATTATCCTGTTACGGCTCAGTTGCGCTTCTATTGTACTAACAACATGGCCGAGTATGAAGCATGCATTTTGGGGTTATGATTAGCTGTGGACATGGATGTCCAGGACGTCTTGGTCTTGGGAGACTCAGACCTTCTAGTACATCAGGTTCAAGGTGAATGGGAAACAAGGAATTTGAAGCTTATCCCATATCGTCAATGTTTGCATGATATGATTAAGCGTTTCCGGTCAGTGGAATTCAGACATATCCCAAGAATGCATAATGAGGTTGCCGATGATTTGGCTACTCTAGCATCGATGTTGCATCACCTGGACAAGTTTCATGTTGATCCGTTACATATTTAGGTTCGGGATCAACATGCTTATTGCAATATGGTGGATGAGGAAATTGATGGCGAGCCATGGTTTCATGATATCAAAGAATACCCCAGGATGGGAATATACCCAGAGCAGGCAACTGGAGATCAAAAGAGAGCTATTCGGCAATTGGCAAATGGATTTTTCCTTAGTGGAGGGGTGTTGTACAAAAGAACCATCGGATTTGGGATTGCTGAGATGTATAGATGCAAGTCAAGACACAACAGTGATGCTAGAGGTATATGCCGGAGTTTGTGGGCCACATATGAGCGGATATGTATTGGCGAAGAAGATTCTTCGAGCGTGATTGTATAAGTTTCGTACAAACATGCCATCAGTGTATTGTATTCATACGAAAATGCCATCAGTGTCAGATACACGGAGATCTGATTCATTCTCCGCCGATAGAATTGCATACAATGTCAGCGCCATGGCCATTTATTACTTGGGGTATGGATGTTATTAGACCTATAGAACCTGCAGCTTCCAATGGTCATAGGTTCATTCTGGTAGCCATTGACTATTTCACAAAATGGGTGGAAGCTAAAACTTTCAAGTCAGTGACCAAAAAGGCAGTTGTGGATTTTGTGCATTCTCATATCATCTGTAGATTTAGGATTCCGAAAATGATCATCACGGACAACGACGCTAATCTTAACAGTGGTTTGATGAATGAAGTATGTCAACAGTTCAAGATTACACACCGTAATTCCACCCTGTATCATCCCAAAGCGAATGGCGCGGTTGAGAAAGCAAACAAGAATATAAAAAAGATATTGAGAAAGATGGTAGAAGGGTCTAGGCAATGGCATGAAAAGCTGCCATTTGCATTGTTGGGTTATTGCACTACTATCCGCACTTCAGTAGGTGCAACTCCTTACTTGTTGGTGTACGGAACTAAAGCAGTGATACCAGCAGAAGATGAAATTCCATCCCTCCGACTTGTCGCTGAAGCTGAAATTGACGACGATGAGTGGGTCAAAGCCCGATTGGAGCAGTTAAGCTTAATTGATGAAAAGAGATTGGCAGCAGTATGTCATGGATAATTTTATCAAAAGAGAATGGCAAGAGCATATAATAAAAAAGTGCGTCCCAAGAAATTTGAAGTTGTACAACAGGTGTTTAAGCGAATATTGCTACATCAAGCCGAAGCGAAGGGCAAGTTCGCACCAAACTGGCAAGGACCGTATACTGTGACCAGAGTGCTGTCCAACAGTGCTTTATGCCTGTCAGATGTCGAAGGAAGATGTATCGACATGGCTATCAATTCTGATGCGGTCAAGAGATATTACGTGTAATTTCTTTAATTATAATCTTTGTTTCATTTATTTGCTTGTACTTGGTGTTTGTCGGATAATGAAATGACGGAGGCAATTCTTTCTTCTATCCAAACACTTTAACCTTTGCTTTCACCCTTTTGAGCCTTATTTATTCTTTCATATCCCTCTCTTGGAATCAATAACGGAAAGAGAAAAGAAGAGAAAAATAAATAAATAAAAGAGAGTCACAAGAAATCTAAAGGAATCAAGTGAACTACGTTTGACCTGATTCCTCAAAGAGGATACGTAGGTGCCTCACGGCTCGGTCATAGTGTATCGATTTACGTGCACAATCCGAGCATGTAGCCGGAAAGATTTTGTGATAGAAAATATGAATTCTATGAGAAATGTGGATGAAAATGATATTAATATTGATATGGTTGACTTCGGTCAACATTTTTGGTAAACGGATCCGGACCCGAGATTGGGTGGTCCCGAGAGGTCCGTAGGAAAATATGGGACTTGGACATGCGTCCGGAGTCGAATTCTGGAGGCCTAGAGCCCAAGTTATGAATTTTTCTATGAAATTGTTTTAGATGTAATTGTTAAAGGAAATGAATTAATTGACCTTGGTATCGGGCTCGTATTTTGGTTCCGACGCCCGGTACAAGTCTTAAATATTATATATGTGATTTCTGTAAAGTTTGGTGACATTCGGATGTCGTTTGGGATGTTTTGGACCTTGAGTTCCAAGTTTGAAAGTTTTGAAAATCATGAAACTGAGGCTTGATTTGATGAAAACGATGTGAGATTGGCGATGTGATCGCACGAACAAGTTCATAGTGTGTTTTTGAGGTTGTGTACATGTTTGGTTTGGAGCCCGGAGAGCTCGGGTAAAGATTTGATAGGCCGTTGGATGCTATTCTGAATTTTTGAACTGCTGGTTTTTCTCCCAGCTTGTTGTCTTCGCAATTGCGAAGTATTTCTCGCAATTGCGAAGGTAGCAGGTCAAGGCAGGGTTCGCAAATGCGAACCCTTGGTCGCAAATGCGAAGGGTGCCCGGGACCGTTTGGGTTCGCAAATGCGAACCAAACCTCGCAATTGCGAGGCCTCCAGTGAAAAGGCATGCTTCGCAAATGCGAAGGTCCCTCGGCCCAGCCTTGTTCGCAAATGCGAACAAGTGTTCGCAAATGCGAAGGTCCCTCAGCCCAGCCTCGTTCACAAATGCGAACAAATGTTCGCAAATGCGAAGGTCCCCGGAGGCCAGCCTGGTTCGCAAATGCGAACATATGTTCGCAAATGCGAAGCCCCCAGATTTGCCTTGGCTTCGCAAATGCGAACAAAAGTTCGCAAATGCGAACTTCCCAGCCTTAGCTTATTTTTCAAACTCCAGAAATTGGTCGGGGTTCGCAATTGCGAACCCATGTTCGCAAATGCGAACACAGAGACCTGTAAAACACGATTTTCAGTTCATTTCTTCACGTTTTACAAACCAAAAACACCCATTTGCGATTCTTCACGGATTCCTTCTTCATCAAAACAATTGTAAGTCACTTTTTACTTAATTCTTTCAATTCCTCACATCATTAAACATGTTTTTCAATAGAAATCAAAGGTTTTCATGGTAGAATTTCTTGTTTTTGTTAGAATATAGGGTTTTTCATGAATTGGGAAATTGGACCTCGAATTGAGGTCCGATTTTGAAACAAATCATATACATGAACTCGTGGGGGGATGGGTAACCGGATTTTGGTCCTAACCCCGAGTTCCGACCATGTGGGCCCGGGGTTGAAATTCACTATTTCGGGCAGAATGTTGTAAAAGATGTATTTGGTCTTAAGAATTAGTTTGTTGAGTAGTATTGATGATATTAAATCAATTGTGTATAGATACGATTGGATTGGAGCCAAATTTGAAAGAAAAATACATTTCCACGGATTGAATTGTTCATAAACATTCGAGGTAAGTGTTTGTTCTATCCTAGCTTGAGGGAATAGGATTATGTGTTATGTGTTATGTGATCGAGTGCGGTGTATGGGCTGTGGTGACGAGTATCCATACACTGGCGTCTAGTATGACCGTGAGTCGTTGAAAATGCTTATTTTGAGATATATTTACAGATGAATTGTTGAACCTTTGTCAGGATGTAGAATTGTTATTGTTCTCCCTTGTCGGGACTTGTTGTGAAGATAATTATTGATTGCCTTTGTTGGGACAGTTTATGAATTACTGCTTCTTTCTTTGCCCTTAACTGTGATTGTTATTTGGGTGAGGAAGAGTGTTAATGCACGAAGGGTGATGCCGTGCCTTGTTTTATTATTTATGCACGAAGGTTAATGCCGTGCCATGTTTTATTGATTATGCACGAAGGATCATGTCGTGCCCTGTTATTGAACCATGTACGAAGGATCATGCCGTACTATGGATGTGAGGATGAGAGTAAAAGCACGAAGGGTGATGCCGTGTACTTTATTTGCTTATTTGGTGAGGATGAGAGTAAAAGCACGAAGGGTAATGCCGTGCAACTGCTTGCTATTCCTTGATTTGATATTACTTGTGTTTCCATTATACTTTGTTTTTTTTTTCTTTTCTTGTGAATTTATTAATTGTTGTTAATTGTTGAATTCTTTGAGATATTCCTTATTGTGTTATTACCTGGTTATTTCTTGTTATTCTGTGGTATACATATATATTGAATCGCACAGGTTTATGTGGGTGTCTGGTCCTAGGCTTGTCACTACTTCGCCGGGATAGGCCAGGCACTTACCAGCACATGGGGTCGGTTGTGCTGATACTACACTTCTGTGCGTTTTTGCACAGGTCCAGGTTACGATCAGGAGCAGCAGCAGTAAATCGATTGCATGGAAGTTGATCACATTTGAGACCGAGGTAGCTTGCAGACGTCCGCAAGCCCGGCGTCTCTCTCTTTACTTATGTTACTAGCTGTAGTCTCTTTGTTCCGAGACAAACAGAATTATGTTATATTTCTTTCAAACTTTTATGTGTAGTATTCAGTAGTAGTTCGTGAGTTGGTGACTCCACGTCTTGGGTAGAGGATTTCGGTATGATTTTCATCTTGTAATTAGTTATTTCTATTTCGATAAAGTATTCCGCATTTATTTAATTAAAATTGTGTTAAAAACAGGATAGTATGAATACGGTGGCTTGCCTAGCTACCACGAGTAGGCGCCATCACGATCCCGATGTTGGGGGAAAATCCGGGTCGTGACAAGTTGGTATCAGAGCTCTAGGTTACATAGGTCTTACCACTCACGAACAAGCTTAGTAGAGTTTGAGAGGTAGGTACGGAGACGTCTGTACTTGTCCTCCAGAGTCTATTGAGTTAGGAAAGAGTCTCTCATTTGTTCTTTCTTGTCGTGCGACTTGTTCCTCAATTACTGATTGAATTTCTACTCTGTCCTTTCGCAGATGGTGAGGACACGTGCTTCTTCGTCCGCTGACCAGCAGCTCGAGCCCCAGGCAGCTCCCGTAAGGGATAGGGGCCAAGGTCGTATCAGCGGCCGTGGTAGGGGTAAAGCTCAGCCCCAGGCAGCTACTCCAGAGATGGAGCCTCATATTGAGATCGACGAGGAGATTCCGGTTCCAGCAGCTCCAGTGGGCCCAGCTCAAGTCCCAGGGAGAGGCTTTATTTACCCCGGATCTTCGGGATGCTTTGGTCGGAATAGCGGGATTTATGGACAGCATTGCCAGAGCGGGCTTATTATCGGTTGCACCAGCTGCTTCTCAGGCTGGAGGAGGGGCCCAGACTCCTCTTGCTCGTACTCCGGAGCCAGTAGCTCCTCAGCCTCATGCACCAGTGGTTCAGCCAGCTGTGGCCACTCAGTCAGGTACCACAGCTCATGCAGGTGATGGAGCGGCCATGACTTATGATTCGTTATGGAGACTTGATCGGTTCTCCAAGCTATTTACCACTACATTCAGTGGAGCCACATCAGAGGATCCTCAGGACTTCTTATTCAGTTGCTATGAGATTCTCAAGACTATGGGGATCGTGGAGTCAAATGGAGTTGACTTCTATACATTGAGGCTTGCAGGATCCGCCAAGACTTGGTGGAGAGATTATTGCTTGACTCGACCAGCAGGGTCCCCAGCTTTATCATGGGATCAGTTTGCGGAACTATTTATGGAGAAGTTTCTCCCTGCTACTCAGCGGGATGTACTTCGGAGGCAGTTTGAGCGCCTCCATCAGGGCACTATGACGGTCACACAGTATGAGATGAGATTTGTCGATTTGGCTCGTCATGCAGTGGTGATACTTCCCACAGAGCGGGAGAGGGTCCGGAGGTTTATAGATGGGCTTAATCAGCCAATTAGACTCCAGATGGCTATGGGCGTGGGGAGTGACATATCATTTCAGGGAGGCAGCAAATGCAGCACGCAGAGTTGAGATGGCTCTTGCTAGGGGAGGCGGTTATTCTTCGGATAAGAGGCCTCGTCATTCAGGCAGGTTTGGTGGTTCTTCCTCTGGTGGCAGAGAATCCTTTGATAGAGGCCAGTCCTCCAGGCCTTTTCATTCCGCCCTTCAGGCTTCGCAGGGTGGATCAGGTGATCGTGGTTCTCGGGGGCATTATTCAGACCAGTCTCCTATTAATGCTCAGCCTCTTCAGAGTGTTCGTGGAGGCCATTCGGGTCATCAGGGCCAGCAGCCCTATCAGTCTAAGAGTTGCTACGGTTGTGGTGACCCAGGTCATTTTATCAGGAATTGCCCTCTAGCAGCGGGCAACTCTCAGCAGCGAGGTCCTCGTCCCATGATTCAGGCCCCAGCTGACCCTCAGCCTGCCCAGCCAGCCAGAGGCGGGGGTAGAGATTATAGAGGTGGAGGTCGAGACCGTAGGGGTGGAGACCGTCCAACGAGAGGTAGAGGTCAGCCAGTTGATGGTCGTCCTAGAGACGCAGCTCAGAGGGGAGGTGCAGATCCCCGATTCTAAGCTTTACCAGCCAGGCCAGAGGCAGAGGCATCAGATGCCATGATTACAGGTACTATTCTTGTGTGTGGCAGAGGTGCTTCAGTATTATTTGACCCTGGATCTACATATTCCTATGTGTCTTCCTACTTCGCACCGTATTTGGCCGTGCCCAGCTATGCTCTGGATATTCCAGTTTATGTGGCTACACCAGTGGGTGACTCCATTGTAGTCGATCGGGTGCATCGTTCGTGCGTAGTTATATTTGGGGGTCTTGAAACCCGTGTTGATCTGTTGCTTTTGGATATGGTAGATTTTGATGTCATATTGGGGATGGACTGGTTGTCCCCATACCATGCTATTCTAGATTGTCATGCTAAGACCGTGACCTTAGCCTTGCCAGAATCACCCCGATTAGAGTGGAAAGGTACCTCAAGCCACTCCGTTCGCACTGTTATTTCCTATGTTAAGGCTCGACGTATGGTCGAGAAGGGGTGTCTAGCTTATCTGGCTTATGTTCGTGATTCCAGCGCAGAAGTTCCTTCCATTGAGTCGGTCCCTATTGCACGGGAGTTTCCTGAGGTTTTTCCTTCGGACCTGCCGGGCATGCCACCCGACAGGGATATTGATTTCTGTATTGATCTGGCACCGGGCACTCAGCCCATCTCTATTCCACCCTATCGTATGGCCCCACCGTAGCTAAAAGAGTTGAAAGATCAGTTGGAGGACCCTCTTGAGAAAGGCTTTATCAGGCCCAGTGTTTCCCCCTGGGGAGCACCCGTATTATTTGTAAAGAAGAAAGATGGCTCGATGCGGATGTGTATTGATTACCGGCAATTAAACAAAGTGACAATAAATAATAAGTATCCACTGCCGAGGATTGATGATTTGTTTGACCAGCTCCAGGGAGCGAGGGTATTCTCTAAGATAGACTTGAGGTCAGGCTACCATCAGCTGAAGATCAGGGCGGCTGACATTCCTAAGACAGCCTTTCGCTCTAGATATGGGCATTATGAGTTCTTGGTCATGTCCTTCGGGTTGACCAATGCCCCGGCAGCATTCATGGAGTTGATGAATCGGGTATTCAGGCCTTACTTAGATCTGTTCGTGATAGTCTTTATAGATGACATCCTGGTGTACTCTCGCAGCCAGGAAGAGCACGAGCAGCACCTCAAAGTGGTTCTTCAGACTCTGAAAGATAACCAGCTATATGCCAAATTTTCTAAATGTGAGTTCTGGCTGAGTTCGGTAGCATTTCTGGGTCACATTGTATCAGTGGAAGGTATTCAGGTAGACCCAAAGAAGATTGAGGCAGTCCAGAGTTGGCCTCGACCAGCTTCAGTGATCGAGATCCGGAGTTTCTTGGGATTAGCAGGTTACTACCGTCATTTTGTAGAGGGGTTTTCTTCTATTGCAGCCCCGATGACCAGGTTGACCCAGAAGGGTGTCCAGTTCCAGTGGTCAGAGGAGTATGAGGCGAGCTTTCAGAAGCTCAAGACAGCCTTGACCACCGCACCAGTGTTGATACTACCTACGGGTGCAGGGCCTTATACAGTTTATTGTGACGCATCTCGTACAGGGCTTGGAGCGGTATTGATGCAGGATGGTAAGGTTATCGCTTATGCTTCGAGACAGTTAAAAATACATGAGAAGAATTATCCAGTTCATGATCTTGAGTTAGCAGCAGTGGTTCATGCCTTAAAGATCTGGAGGCATTATCTATATGGTGTGACATGTGAGGTGTACACTGATCACAAAAGCCTACAGTACTTGTTCAAACAGAAGGAGTTGAATCTACGACAGTGGAGATGGTTAGAGTTGCTAAAAGACTATGATGTTACTATCTTATATCACCCAGGTAAGGCCAATGTGGTGGCCGATGCTTTGAGTAGAAAGTATGCCAGCATGGGTAGTCTTGCATACATTCCGGTCAGTCAGAGACCATTAGCTCTAGATGTCCAGGCCTTAGCCAACCGGTTCGTGAGATTAGACATTTCTGAGCCTAGCAGGGTGTTAGCCTGCACGGTCGCTCGTTCTTCTTTATTAGAGCATATCCGTGAGAGGCAATTTGATGATCCTTATTTGCGTGAGTTGAGAGATACAGTACAGCGGGGAGGTGCCACACAGGTAAACCTAGATGATGATGGGGTATTGAAATTGCGGGGCGAGTATGTGTACCCAATGTTGATGGCATTCGAGAGTTGATCTTAGCGGAGGCCCATAGTTCTCTATTCTATTCACCCGGGCGCCGCGAAGATGTATCGGGACTTCCGGCAACATTACTGGTGGCGTAGGATGAAGAAAGACATTGTTGCATATGTGGCTCGGTGTTTAAATTGTCAGCAAGTCAAGTATGAGCATCAGAGACCTGGTGGTGTGTTTCAGAGGATTGAGCTTCCCGAGTGGAAGTGGGAGCGGATTACCATGGACTTCGTTACTGGACTTTCGGTGATCCGAAAGAGATTTGATGCTATTTGGGTCATTGTTGATAGGCTGACTAAGTCAGCACACTTCATTCTAGTATCTGTCTCCTACTCATCGGAGAGGTTAGAAGAGATTTACATCAGGGAGATTGTTCGACTCCATGGGGTGCCGGTATCTATTATCTCTGATCGGGGTACGCAGTTTACCTTACGGTTCTGGAGAGCGGTCCAGCAGGAGTTAGGCACCCAGGTTCAGCAGAGTACAGCTTTCAATCCTTAGACGGATGGCCAGTCCGAAAGGACTATACAGATTCTAGAGGACATGCTTCGAGCCTGTGTTATTGATTTCGGAGGCTCGTGGGATCAGTTTCTGCCATTAGCAGAGTTCGCCTACAATAACAACTACCAGTCCAGCATCCAGATGGCCCCGTATGAGGCATTGTATGGTAGGCGATGTCGATCTCCAGTCGGATGGTTTGAGCAGGGAGAGGCTCGGTTGTTGGGTACGGACTTAGTTCGGGAGGCCATGGATAAGGTCAAGACTATCCAGGAGAGATTGCGTTCAGCCCAGTCCAGACAGAAGACTTATGCGGATCGTAAGGTTCGAGATGTAGATTTCATGGTTGGTGAGCGAGTATTGCTCCGAGTGTCGCCTATGAAGGGCGTGATGAGGTTCGGGAAGAAGGGCAAGCTCAGCCCTAGGTATATTGGTCCATTTGAGATTCTAGACAGAGTGGGAGGGTGGCTTACAGATTAGCTTTGCCGCCTAGCTTATCAGCCGTGCATCCAGTTTTTCACGTATCTATGCTTCGGAGATACCACGGCGATCCCACACATGTGTTAGACTTCAGTACTGTCCAATTGGACAATGATCTATCTTACGAGGAGGAGCCGGTGGCTATTCTAGACCGGCGGGTTCGACAGTTGAGGTCGAAGAGTTATCCTTCTGTGCGTGTTCAGTGGAGAGGTCAGCCTCCTGAGGCATCGACCTGGGAGTCCGAGTCTGATATGCGGAGCCGTTACCCACACTTGTTTCCTGACTCGGTACTTCTTTCTTTTGTCCGTTCGAGGACGAACGGTTGTTTTAGAGGTGGAGATTGTGACGACCCAAAGGGTCATCACTTATTTTATTAATAATTTCGAAGCTTCTGAGGCCTTGAAAACCTCAATCCATGTTGCCTCGATTTACGTGCACAATCCGAGCATGTAGCCGGAAAGATTTTTGTGATAGAAAATATGAATTCTATGAGAAATGTGGATAAAAATGATATTAATATTGATATGGTTGACTTCGATCAACATTTTTGGTAAACGGATCCGGACCCGAGATTGGGTGGTCCCGAGAGGTCCGTAGGAAAATATGGGACTTGGACATGCGTCCGGAGTCGAATTCTGAGGCCTAGAGCCCAAGTTATGAATTTTTCTGTGAAATTGTTTTTGATATAATTATTAAAGGAAAATGAATTAATTGACCTTGGTATCGGGCTCATATTTTGGTTCCGACGCCCGTTCAAGTCTTAAATATTATATATGTGCTCTCTGCAAAGTTTGGTGACATTTGGATGGCGTTTTATATGTTTTGGACCTTGAGTAAAGTTTTGTAAACCAAAACCAAAAGTATGAAAATCATGAATTTGAGGCTTGAATTGATGAAAACGATGTGATATTGGCGATGTGATCGCACGAACAAGTTCATAATGTGGTTTTGAGGTTATGTACATGTTTGGTTTGGAGCCCGGGGGGCTCGGGTAAAGATTTGATAGGCCGTTGGATGAAATTCTGAATTTTTGCACTACTGGTTTTTCACCCAGCTGTTGTCTTCGCAATTGCGAAGTATTTCTCGCAATTGCGAAGGTGGCAGGTCAAGGCAGGGTTCGCAAATGCGAACCCTTGGTCGCAAATGCGAAGGGTACCCAGGACCGTTTGGGTTCGCAAATGCGAACCAAACCTCGCAATTGCGAGGCCTCCAGTGAAAAGGCATGCTTCGCAAATGCGAAGCGTTCTTCGCAAATGCGAAGGTCCCTCAGCCCAGCCTCGTTCGCAAATGCGAACAAATGTTCGCAAATGCGAAGGTCCCTGGAGGCCAGCCTTGTTCGCAAATGCGAACAAATGTTCGCAAATGCGAAGCCCCCAGATTTGCCTTGGCTTCGCAAATGCGAACAAAAGTTCGCAAATGCGAACTTCCCAGCCTTAGCCTTGGCTTCGCAAATGCGAACAAAAGTTCGCAAATGCGAACTTCCCAGCCTTAGCTTATTTTTCAAACTCCAGAAATTGGTCGGGGTTCGCAATTGCGAACCCGTGTTCGCAAATGCGAACACAGAGACCTGTAAAACACGATTTTCAGTTCATTTCTTCACTTTTTACAAACCAAAAACACCCATTTGCGATTCTTCACGGATTCCTTCTTCATCAAAACAATTGTAAGTCACTTTTTACTTAATTCTTTCAATTCCTAACATCATTAAACATCTTTTTCAATAGAAATCAAAGGTTTTCATGGTAGAATTTCTTGTTTTTGTTAGAATATAGGGTTTTTCATAAATTGGGAAATTGGACCTCGAATTGAGGTCCGATTTTGAAACAAATCATATACATGAACTCGTGAGGGGATGGGTAACCGGATTTTGGTCCGAACCCCGAGTTCCGACCATGTGGGCCCGGGGTCGAAATTCACTATTCCGGGCAGAATGTTGTAAAAGTTGTATTTGGTCTTAGGAATTAGTTTGTTGAGTAGTATTGATGATATTAAATCAATTGTGTATAGATACGATTGGATTGGAGCCAAATTTGAAAGAAAAAGACATTTCCACGAATTGAATTGTTCATAAACATTCGAGGTAAGTGTTTGTTCTATCCTAGCTTGAGGGAATAGGATTATGTGTTATGTGTTATGTGATCGAGTGCAGTGTATGGGCTGTGGTGACGAGCATCCATACACTGGCGTCTAGTATGACCGTGAGTCGTTGAAAATGCTTATTTTGAGATATATTTACAGATGAATTGTTGAACCTTTGTAAGGTTGTAGAATTGTTATTGTTCTCCCTTGTCGGGACTTGTTGTGAAGATAATTATTGATTGCCCTTATTTGGACAGTTTATGAATTACTGCTTCTTTATTTACCCTTAACTGTGATTGTTATTTGGGTGAGGAAGAGTGTTAATGCACGAAGGGTGATGCCGTGCCTTGTTTTATTATTTATGCACGAAGGTTAATGTCGTGCCATGTTTTATTGATTATGCACGAAGGATCATGCCGTGCCCTGTTATTGAACCATGTACGAAGGATCATGCCGTACTATGGATGTGAGGATGAGAGTAAAAGCACGAAGGGTGATGCCGTGTACTTTATTTGCTTATTTGGTGAGGATGAGAGTAAAAGCACGAAGGGTGATGCCGTGCAATTGTTTGCTATTCCTTGACTTGATATTACATGTGTTTCCATTATACTTTGTTTTTTTTTTCCTTGTGAATTTATTAATTGTTGTTAATTGTTGAATTCTTTGAGATATTCCTTATTGTGTTATTACCTGGTTATTTCTTGTTATTCTGTGGTATACATATATATTGAATTGTACAGGTTTATGTGGGTGTCTGGTCCTAGGCTTGTCACTACTTCGCCGGGATAGGCCAGGCACTTACCAGCACATGGGGTCGGTTGTGCTGATACTACACTTCTGTGCATTTTTGCACAGGTCCAGGTTACGATCAGGAGCAGCAGCAGTAAATCGATTGTGTGGGAGTTGATCACATTTGAGACCGAGGTAGCTTGCAGACGTCCGCAAGCCCGACGTCTCTCTCTTTATTTATGTTACTAGTTGTAGTCTCTTTGTTCCGAGACAAACAGAATTATGTTATATTTCTTTCAAACTTTTATGTGTAGTATTCGGTAGTAGTTCGTGAGTTGGTGACTCCACGTCTTGGGTAGAGGATTTCAGTATGATTTTCATCTTGTAATTAGTTATTTCTATTTCGATAAAGTATTCCGCATTTATTTAATTAAAATTGTGTAAAAAACAGGATAGTATGAATACAGTGGCTTGCCTAGCTACCACGAGTAGGCGCCATCACGATCCCGATGTTGGGGGAAAATCCAGGAATCAAGTGAACTATGTTCGACCTGATTCCTCAAAGAGGATAAGTAGGCGCCTCACGGCTCGGTCTTCCCGAACAAGAATCTAAGGCAGAAGCTATGTTGTTTGTATGAAAAGAGTTTTGATTTCGAGGGTAGTAATATTTCACCCATTCAGAATTATTGTGAATTTTTGATACTCTTTTCTTTTTAAGACCCACACAAAAACCCATATGAGATATCCAAAAAAGACCTCCCGATCAGTATCCGGGAAATGCCCAGTCAGGCAAATGAAAATAGAGAGTAACACGCTGATCCCTAGTAGAAAGAGAATCATAACCTGAAGGAATTGATAGCCAGAAGAATCCTTAGTATAGAGAATCTTATCGGTACCACTCCAATCCCCAGCCGATAAAAAATAAAATGAGAGAGTCTTATCGGTGAAAACCTTCACAAGCACCATAAGGCGACAAAAGCTGAGAAGAAATAAAAATGAGAGAGTCTTATCGGTGAAAACCTTCACAGGCACCATAAGGCAACGGGAGTTGAGAGAAATGAGAGAGTCTCATTAATGAAAACCCCTCGAAGGGCACTATGAGGTGACAAGATAGATTGGCGGAAAGGATCCGCATTTGGCAAAGAGCTGGGCATCTGTTCATCCTCAGCAAATGAGGCCATCAAAAAGATTGATTGATACAAATAGACTGGGTTGATTAATTCGGAATGCACGACGTGATCGTTGGGACAGGTTATACCATTCAGATAAGTTCCTTTTTTGCTTTTTCTCAACATTTGTTCAGAAAGCTTCCTTCGTTTTTCTATCTTTTCATTTTCTTTGTTTAAAGACTTTTGTCCAAGTTTATATTGAGAAAGACTTTTCATAGCTTACTATCAGTTGCCGAATTGGTGTGAAGCAGAACGAGGGTAGGACAGACCAAATTGGTCTGGAATGTTAGGAAATTGAGAAGACATGAAAGATGCAGTCAAGAAAATTGCGGACCAAGTTCCAAAAGAATCCCCAGCGGATTTTCAAGATACGCAAATAACTCCAACAGATTATCAACCAGGTCCTAAGACGGTCGGGCAACACAAAGCGAGGAAGTAAAGAGGTAAATACATCCCCAAGCAAAATAATCCCATGCAGTTTTATCCTCAACAACGCTATCTCTAGTTGATAATATTTCTATCCCCAGCAACATTGAGGGAAAATGAAACCTTCTGAAGAAAGTGATTTTGAGTTTCACCAGCAAGTTTTGAAACACAGAAAAGGGAAGGGATAAATGGAAAAATCATCCCCCAACAGAAATATCATTCCTAGCGAATAACGTCATCCACGACAAGTTTCGAGAACTTAGAACATGGAGAGAAAAAAAACCCATCCCCAGCAGGAGTGGCACGGCCATTCACTGCATTTTAAACTAAAAAAATTTCTTTGATTTGAAGCAGGTGAAAGGAAATGTCGATGATAGAAGAAAGACATGCCACAAGGAATATTAGCAAAAATGGGGCAGAAAATTTTCGCCATCGTCGAAAATTTTCTCAAAGAAAACAAGGAAATCAATTCAAGATATTTTTAATTTAAAGAGATCAGGAGCCCGCCTGTTAGAAGGGAGGTTGTTATTTTAAATTGAAGAAGTCAGGAGCCCGCCTGTTAGAACGGAGGTTGTTATTTTAAATTGAAGAAGTCGGAGCCCGCCTGTTAGAACGGAGGTTGTTATTTTAAATTGAAGAAGTCAGGAGCCCGCCTATTAGAACGGAGGTTGTTATTTTTAAGCTGAAGAAACCAGGAGCCCACCTGTTAGAACGGAGGTTGTTATTTTAATTTGAAGAAGTCAGAAGCCTGCCTGCGAGAACAAAGGTTGTTATTTTTAAGTTGAAGAAGTCGGGAGCCCGTCTGTGAGAACAGAGGTTGTTATATTAAATTGAAGAAGTCAGGAGCATTAAATATCAAGGATATCACGATTTGAACCGTTCAAGTAAGGTGGTTTTTCAGAACGGAGGTTGTTATTTTAATTTGAAGAAGTCAGAAGCCTGCCTGCGAGAACAAAGGTTGTTATTTTTAAGTTGAAGAAGTCGGGAGCCCGTCTGTGAGAACAGAGGTTGTTATATTAAATTGAAGAAGTCAGGAGCATTAAATATCAAGGATATCACGATTTGAACCGAAGAAGTCAGGAGCCCGCCTGTGAGTACGGAAGTTGTTATTTTTAAGTTGAAGAAGTCAGGAGCCCGCCTGTTAGAACGGAGGTTGTTATTTTCAAATTGAAGAAGTCAGGAGCCCGCCTGTTAGAACGGAGGTTGTTATTTTTACGTTGGAGAAATCAGGAGCCCGCCTGTAAAACAGAGGAATACATTTCAAGGTCGTAGTAGAATTCAAAGGGTTACAATGAGAATCCCCTGCATAAAAAGCTTTAAATCAGGGAAGCAGTATCCACAACGGATTGAGCAAAATGATGAAAACTGGTATCTGGAAAAGCAGAAGGCCAGTGTCATCCCCAAGTTTGCGAAAGAAAGAAACACCGGAAGAATACAAGATACAAGTTCAAGGCAACACAAAAACAAAATGAAGATACATATAAGATTTTACAGTTCATAGACCATAATTTAGTCTAACTTCTTATTTTTTTTAGCATGGCGTAATAAGGAGGTCGGCAAGCAGTAGCCGCAACAGCAGCAATAGTAACAACAAAATCACAGTCTCTTGGTAGTCCCAGCTACCAAAACTTCCCGAACTACATTGACCTGATTCCCTTATTAGCCAGGGATATGTAGGAGACCTTTTGAAGTGAAGGTTCAGTCAAAATTTTTGAAAAAAGAAAATGCTTCTCTCGGAGTGCTCAAACGGGCAAAAATTGCTCGTATCCGTTCACTATCTTTGCACGAAAACTCTTCGTGTTTCCGGGCAAAGAGGGGTAGCTGTGAGCACGTGAGTTTTGCCCTATATGTGAATTACTCCCACAAAATAAAAAAAACAAAAAATTTGTTTGTTTATGATGTTCAATTTTGTGAATTTTCATGGTATTTTCTACCGTTGTTTGCATTTTTGTGTGCATGTTTATTCATTTAAAGTAATTAAAATATAGAAATATGTTGCATGTGAATGGATTTCATTCTACAGTTAGAGGTAATTAATTTTGTTTTAGAAAAATGAAAAAATCATAAAAAATAATGTAGTTTTGCATTTTTTAACATTTAATGTCCAAATTGTGTGATTTTATTTTTAATTGCTATTTGATTGCGTGGTGATTGTTATTGAGAATTAATTAGCACTTTTATAAGTTAATTTGGTTCTATAGGTTAATTTAAGATAGTTAAAATTTTTGTTTTAATTAATTGTTGAAATAAAAGAAAAGAAGAAAAAGAAACAAAATGAACAAAAATAAAGAGGAAACTCGGACCAGGCAAATTTTTCCACAAGCCCAAACCATTTTTTATCACAGGCCTAATCCAAACACCCCTGTACCCGGTCCAATTCTAAACCATCTCAGAGATCAACCAAACGATGTCGTTTTGGCTTCTGAGATCTCAACCATTCATTTGATCAATCCAACGGCCATTACCCACCTACCCTACCCATTAGAATAACCCGACTCATTACCATACCTCAGCCCCGCCCGTATCACCTTAAACGACCGCGTTTGGTTTTAAGTGATCTAATCCAGACTGTTGGTTTCTAACATCCAACGTTCCTGATTAATTAACCATGTTTAATATATCAATCTCCCAAAATCCCACCCCCTCAGAACACCTCGCTTCATTATTTGTCTCTAACCCTAGAGACATGAATCCCAGTAACCTCCGCCGCCCTCCACCACTGGAAATCACCTCACAGTAGTTCCGATGGCCAAAACGCCACCTATTTAGCACCACAAATCCACCTTAAGACCCTGAATCCAAATCCAGCATTAGCTTGGCTCGAATCAGTTCCTATCTTCTCGAATCTTCATTTGTAAAACCTATTCTAATGTCAAAACACCTCAAATTCCCACCAGTTACTCCATGACCAAATTAACTCGATCGTGAATAAAAAATGTAGAATAGCAGATCAAGGGTTCAATGATTCAAAACTGTGCCAAACCTTCAAGATTTATTGGATACTATTCTGCATTGTAGGCCTATTTCTCACGAAATAGATGTATAATACTGTGACAACCCGGCCCGTCATCACAGGAATTACCACCCCGTTATGTTGTAATTATATTTTTTATGATTCTTTTATATCAGTGTTAGAGTCTATCGGGTGAGTTAGGAGTGAATTGGATTGAAAATGAGGCATATAGCCTTTTTGAAAGAAACTTGAATATGGAAAGTCAACCTGGAGTTGACTATTTAGTTAGAGGGCTCGAAAATCGGATTATGATGATTCGGTTAGTTCCGGGAGGTGATTTGTGACTTAGGGGAGCAATCGGAATTGAACTTGGAGGTCCGGTGTAGAAATAGGCTTGAATTGGCTAAGGTTGAATTTTGGCGAAATCCGAACGGTAGGTGAGATTTTGACCCGGGGGTCGGAATGGAATTCCGAAAGTTGCAGTAGCTCCGTTAGGTGATTTTGGATGTGCCTGCAAAATTTCAGGTCATTCGGACGTCGTTTGGTCGGGTTTTTTGATGGAATGTGTAATTTCGAAGTTTTGAAGAAACTTAGGCTTGAATCCATGTGTAATTGGTGATTTTGATGTTTAGGATGGTGTTTTTATGATTGGAACAAATTCGTATCGTATTTTGGAGTATGTTGGTGGTTATTGTTGGGGTCCCGGGGGCCTCGGGGTGAATCCGGACCATCATCCGGCATTTTTGAAACTTGAAAATCTACAGAAAAATTGCAGAAACTGTGCAGAAAAATAAGCCTTCGCGTTCGCGAGTGCAAGGCCCGCGTTCGCATAGGCTGGGGCTAGCTGGTCATCACGTTCGCGAGGGAAGGTACATCATTCGCGTAAGAGGAAGTCGGGAAGCATCGCATTCGCGTGGGATAGAGCCGCGTTCGCGAAGGAGGATGAGGCGAAGCCACGCGTTCGCGTGAGACCCTACGCGTTCGCGTAGAGGAAAATCCGGAGGCTGGGGAGAATGACCTTCACGGACGCGTGACTATACATCTTATTTGCGATGAAGGAAAGGAACAAGGCATCATGTTTGCGTGAGGGCATCGCGAACGCGTAGGGTAATATTTCCTGGCAGTGAATTAAAAACCAGAACTGGTCAGTCGCGGGTTTCACACCCCAAAACACAAATTTTGAGTTCTAGAGAGAGAGACTCATGGGAGATTGCTGGGAAATCATCGGGTGTTCGTCGGAGGTATGTTTTGTGGCTTAATCACATCATTTTATCATGAAATCCTTGGTTAATTCTCTGTAAATGGAAGATTAAAGGTGGGTTTTAGCCCTCAGACTAAAATTGAAGAAAAACACTGATTTGAGTAGGCAAATGGAGTCCGATTTTGGTAAATTTTATATGCCTAGACTCGTATTGAGATGAGGGTCCCGAATATGTGACTTTCGTAATTTTTCGAGACGCGTACCGAAAGTCGGGTTTTGGCAACTTTGGGAATTTTGATGTAAATTGAGTTGTTTTGACTGGGTGTCGTCCCATTGGCCTAATTTGTTGTGTTTCTACTATATTTGATCAGATTCTATGCGTGCGGAGCTTGATTCTCGTGGCAAGGGCATCGCGGAGTAGTCGTCGCGCCGTATTGAGGTGAGTAATAGATGTGGGTGATGACCAGCGGGTTCGAAACCCCGGTATACCACTTTGTGACGCTGTATAGCGGCGAGACACGTACTCTCTTATGAGTGCGGGGTCGATTGTGATTGGGGACTATGGCTTAGTCCGACCTGTTGATACTATATTGTGATATTGGCTATCCTTGAGCCGTTGAACCTCCTTCTCGGATGGTTGCATACTATATATTGTGATATTGGCCACTCTTGAGCCGTTGAACCTCCTTCTTGGACGGTTGAGTATACTTATGGGCTGTGAGCCAGTTATTGGATCCTGCGAGGACCATTATCATTATCTGGTGATATTGACATGCTAGTTTACTACCAGTCCGTATCTATTTCTGTTATCATGCTATTTCCAATCTCTAGAATTTGATATTATTGTTTTCAACTGAAAAAAAATGATAAAAGAGTTTTCAAAACTACTTTTGAGCATGCGAGGCTATATTTGCATATTAGCTGACTGGTAGTGGATCAGGCTGCGTGCCATAGCGGTATATATGTTGGATCGGACTGCACGCTGCAGTAATATTGTGCTTGGGCTGTAGGAGCCCCTCCGGAGTCTGAATCCCCACAGTGAGCATGGGTACCCTAATTGGATCGGGCTACGCGCCGTAGCGGTCATTTCATGCATCGCATTGCATTTAGCTACACCTGCTAGCTGTTGTACTTGTTGTTAATATTGTTGGCTCTCTACTGCTGGTATTGAACTGTTACGGGGTATTGGTATAGCTTTACATTGTTCTTTACTGTGGATTTCTTATCTACGCTGTCTTACCCCTGTTTATTACCACTGAGTCTGGCAGTACTCATTTTACTCCCTGCACCTTGTGTGCAGATCCAGGTACCTCTCAGCAGTGATCCGGTAGCTGTTCGAGGCGACTTCTGTAGGATATTCGAGGTAGCTGCAGAGTCCGCAGGACCCGATATTCCTTCCTACTGTCTTTTGATTCTGTATTGCTATTTCTTTCCGCACTTGGTATCTTGTAAACCATTATTACACTTATGTTCATTAGAGGCTCATGACTCTTGACCCTTCGGTCTATGGGAGTTGGTATGTGTTGGGACTTGGTTCCCCGTTTTCGATATATATATCACTGTTGTTTCATATTTTGATATGTTAATTGGGATAAAGCGAGCTCCTAGCTCCGTTATTGTTATTGAATGGTCAGGCGGGCCTGGCAGTGTGCTTGGAGCCATCATGACCGAATTTGGGGTCGTGACAGAAATGATCCAAGTCGTTGATCGTAATTGATCCAACGGCCAAGATCAAATCCACCCCTCACTATATATTATTTTCATCCTACCCAACCCCCCTTCCAAAACACCCCGCTCACACCCTTCGTCTCCCTCAGAGACTAACCGACCCCTGCCTCACGCTGCCATCCTTCGCCTGCCTGAAATCGCCTACGGCGGCGGATGGTGGGCGGCGGAGGTGCCAGCCGACCCGCCCGTTGTACCTATTCGGGAGTAGCCCCCGGTGGTTGATGCTCCGGCGGCCCCAGTTCAGGCCAGACCGTATCTATTGCTATTCCCGGTCTTCGGGGAGACTCTTGCTCGGATATTATCGGTGTATTCCGGTTTGGCTCGGGTAGTATCGGCTACCGCTACTGCAGCGACATCTCGGACGGGGGTGGTCGGCGGACCCCTGCGGCTCGCACACCCGAGCAGGTTGTTCGGGGACTTTAGATGCAAGAGGCAGTCCCTGCTCAGGTGGTTGCACCTGTTATTCCTCCAGCTGCACCAGCTCCAGCTCCAGAGCATATGGTTCAGGTTATGCCCGACGACGAGCAGCGTCATCTTGAGAGATTTGGTAGACTCCAGCCACCCCATTTCAGTGGCGCCGAGGGCGAAGATGCCTAGGGTTTCTTAGATAAGTGTCAGAGGATGCTACGTACAGCTGGTATTCTTGAGTCCAGCGGAGTTTCATTTACTACCTTTTAGTTTACTGGTCCCGCATTTGATTGGTGGGAGGAGTTTGAGAGGCGTAGGCCTGCAGGAGCAGCACCTCTCACATGGCAACAGTTCTCTACCCTCTTTCTAGAGAAATATGTACCTCAGTCTCGTCGTGAGGAGCTACGTCGCCAGTTCGAGTGGTTGGTTCAGGGCGACATGTCTGTGACTCAGTATGAGCTTAGATTCACACGGTTGGCTAGGCATGCCACATGGATGATCCCTAATGATAGGGAGAGGATCAGGAGGTTCATTGATGGCCTCAACTACTCTATCCGCATTCTTATGACTAGAGAGAGAGTTTTGTCATCATCGTTTGAGCAGGTTGTTGATATGGCACGCTCCATTGAGGCGGATCGTCGCCGAGAGAGAGAGGAGCGGGAGGCCAAGAGGACTCGTGGTTCTGGTAGCTTCAATGGTGCTCCATCTAGATGGTATCTCCAGCAGGGCAGAGGTCGCTCATCTAGACCTTCTCATTCAGGCCGCCCTGAGCAGAGCGAAGGTTCTTATGGTCATGGTCGACAAGGATTTCAGCAAGGTCAGTCTTCACTTAGTGCCCTCCCAGCCTAGAGTGCAGCACCTACTACTTCAGCCCAGGGTTCTTCTGCGGCGAGGGGTTCCCTTCAGTCCCCTTCTCCAGCACCAGGTGATTGTTATGACTGTGGTGAGTTTGGCCACATGAGGAGGCGGTGCCCTCGACTCCGTAGGGACAGGGCTCAGCAGAGGGATCAGCCCTCCTCTTCAGCACCATCTCAGGCTAGTAGACGTGGAGGTCAGTCTTCTCGTGGTCGCCCCAGAGGCAAGGAGAGATCCGGTAGAGGCCAGGCACGATTCTATGCACTCCCTGACAAACGTGATACAGTTGCCTCCGATGCAGTGATTACAAGTATCATTTCCGTCTGTCATAGAGATGCCTCTATTCTGTTTGATCCAAGGTCCACATATTCCTACGTGTCTTCTTATTTTGTACATCATTTGGGTGCGACTCGTGGTAGTCTTGATTTACTTGCTCATGTATATAGATCCTGTGTTATATCTATTGGGGGTTTGGAGACCCAGGCAGATTTATTATTGTTGGGGATGGTGGATTTTGATGTTATATTGGTTATGGACTGGTTATCTCCGTACCATGCTATATTGGACTGTCATGCTAAGACAGTTACGTTGGCCATTCCTGCTATTTCTCCGATTGAGTGGCAGGGTTTGACAGATTTCGTCCCTAGCCGTGTAATATTGTTCTTAAAAGCTCAGAAGATGGTTGAAAAAGGGTGTTTATCATACTTATCCTTTGTGAGAGATGTGGGAGCTGAGTCTCCTAGCATTGATTCTCTACCTGTTGTGAGGGACTTTTCAGATGTATTCCCCTCAGACCTGTCAGGCATGCCGCCGGATAGGGATATTGATTTTGGCATTGACTTGGTGCCGGGCACTCAACCCATATCCATTCCTCCTTATCGGATGGCACCAGCTGAGTTGAAAGAACTGAAAGAGCAGCTTCAGGACCTTCTGGATAAGGGTTTCATCCGCCCTAGTGTGTCCCCGTGGGGTGCGCCGGTATTATTTGTTAAAAAGAAAGATGGTTCCATGCGAATGTGTATTGATTATAGGCAATTGAACAAAGTGACAGTGAAGAACAAGTACCCTCTACCACGCATAGATGATTTGTTTGATCAGTTACAGGGTGCGAGGGTGTTTTCTAAGATTGATCTTCGTTCGGGCTATCATCAGCTGAAGATCAGGGACTCGGATATTATGAAGACTGCATTCAAGACCCGATATGGTCACTATGAGTTTCTTGTGATGTCTTTTGGGCTGACCAACGCCCCAGCAGCATTTATGCATCTGATGAATAGTGTGTTCAGGCCCTATTTGGATTCATTTGTGATTGTGTTCATTGATGACATTCTAGTCTACTCCCGTAGTCAGGAGGAGCATGCTCAGCATTTGAGTATTGTGTTGCAGAGATTGAGGGAGGAGAAGCTATATGATAAATTCTCCAAGTGCGAGTTTTGGCTCGAGTCCGTAGCATTTCTGGGACATGTGGTGTCTCGTGATGGTATTCAGGTTGATCAGAAAGAAGATAGAGGCGGTGCAGAGTTGGCCTAGACCGTCCTCAGCTACAGAGATCAAGAGCTTTCTTGGCTTGGCGGGATATTATCGCCGGTTTGTTCAGGGATTTTCATCCATTGCTTCTTCTTTGACTAAGTTGACTCAGAAGGGTGCACCATTCGTGTGGTCGGATGAGTGCGGGGAGAGATTTCAGAAGCTCAAGAAAGCTTTGACCATAGCTCAAGTATTAGTGTTGCCATCAGCTTCAGGTTCATATAATGTATATTGTGATGCCTCGAGAGTGGGGATAGGTTGTGTGTTGATGCAGGAAGGTAAGGTGATTGCTTATGCTTCACGGCAGTTGAAGCCACATGAGAAGAACTATCCTGTTCATGATTTGGAGCTAGCTGCCATAGTTCATGCCTTGAAGATTTGGAGGCACTATTTGTACAGCGTGTCTTGTGAGGTGTATACCGACCATCGTAGTCTCCAGCACTTGTTCAAACAGAAAGATCTTAATTTGAGACAGCGAAGATAGCTTGAGTTGCTTAAGGATTATGACATTACTATTCTATATCATCCGGGGAAGGCCAATGTGGTGGCCGATGCATTGAGCCGGAAGGCGGTCAGTATGGGGAGCTTGGCATATATTCCAGCTGAGGAGAGATCATTTGCTTATGATGTTCAGGAGCTAGCTAATCGGCTAGTGAGATTAGACATTCCAGAGCCTAGCAGGGTGTTGGCTTGTGTTGTATCTCGGTCTTCTCTATATGATCGTATTCGTGAGTGCCAGTATGATGATCCACACTTGCTTGTCCTTAGGGACAGAGTTCAGCATGATGATGCTAGAGATGTCACCATTGATAGTGACGGCGTATTGAGGATGCGGGGCCGGATATGCGTGCCCAATGTTGATGGCCTTCGTGAGTTGATTCTGGAGGAGGCCCATAGCTCGCCGTATTCTATCCATCCAGGAGCCGCGAAGATGTATCAAGATTTGAAACAGCATTATTGGTGGAGAAAGATGAAGATGGACATTGTCAGACATGTAGCACGGTGCCTCAACTGTCACCAAGTTAAGTACGAGCATCAGAGGCCCGGTGGTGCATTTCAGCGCATTGATATTCCTAAGTGGAAGTGGGAGAGGATCACTATGGACTTTGTCACTGGACTCCCTCGGACTTCGAGGAAGTTTGATTCCGTGTAGGTGATTGTTGATCGGCTGACTAAGTCAGCTCATTTCATTCCAGTTAGTACTACTTACTCATCGGAGCGGTTGGCAGTGATATTTATTCGGGAGATTGTCCGGTTGCTTGGGGCCCCAGTGTCTATCATATCCGACAGGGGCACTCAGTTCACTTCTCAGGTTTTGGAGAGCATTTCAGCGAGAGATGGGTACGCGGGTTGAGTTGAGCACCGCATTTCACCCCCAGACAGACGGGCAGTCGGAGCGCACTATTCAGATCCTGGAGGATATGTTGCGAGCATGTGTGATCGACTTTGGTGGTTTGTGGGATGAGTTCCTGCCACTTGCTGAGTTTGCCTACAACAACAGTTATCAGTCGAGTATTCGGATGGCCCCGTACGAGGCATTGTATGGCAGACGGTGTAGATCCCCCGTGGGATGGTTTGAGCCTGGTGAGGTTAGATTGATAGGGACTGAGTTAGTTCAGAATGCTCTAGATAGAGCAAAGTTGATCCAGGAGAGGCTTCGTACAGCACAGTCTCGTCAGAAGAGTTATGCAGACCGTAGAGTTTGAGAGTTGTCTTTCATGGATGGTGACAGAGTATTGTTGAAGGTTTCACCCATGAAGGGTGTCATGAGGTTCGGGAAGAAAGGGAAGTTGAGTCCCAGGTACATTGGTCATTTTGAGATACTCAGGAGGGTTGGAGAGGTGGCATATGAGTTAGCCTTGCCACCCAGCTTATCCAGCGTTCATCCAGTATTCCATGTGTCCATGCTCCGGAAGTACATTGGGGATCCGTCTCATGTATTAGACTTCAGTACCATTCAGCTTGATGGTGATCTATCCTATGATGTGGAGCCTATTGCTATTTTGGGTCGTCAGGTGAGAAAATTGAGGTCCAAGGAGATTGCATCAGTTAAGGTTCAGTGGAGAGGTCGACCCGTGGAGGAGGCCACTTGGGAGATCGAGCGGGAGATGCAGAGCGGATATCCTCACTTGTTTGAGACTTCAGGTATGTTTCTTGATCCGCTCGAGGACAAGCGTTTGCTTAAGAGGGGGAGAATGTGACGACCCGGCCCGTCGTCACGGGAATTACCACCCTGTTATGATGTAATTATATGTTTTATGCTTTTATATCAGTGTTAGAGTCTATCGGGTGAGTTAGGAGTGAATTGGATTGAAAATGAGACATATAGCCTTTGTGAAGGAAACTTGAATAAGGAAAAGTCAACCAGGAGTTGACTATTTGGTTAGAGGGCTCGGAATCGGATTCTGATGATTCGGTTAGTTCCGGGAGGTGAATTGTGACTTAGGGGAACGATCGGAATTGAATTTGGAGGCCCGGTGTAGAAATAGGCTTGAATTGGCTAAGGTTGAATTTTGGCGAAATCCGAACGGTAGGTGAGATTTTGATCCGGGGTTTGGAATGGAATTCCGACAATTCCTGTAGCTCCGTTAAGTGATTTTTGATATGTCCGCAAAATTTCAGGTCATTCGGATGTCGTTTATTCGGGTTTTTGGTTGATTGTGTAATTCGGAATGTTTTAAGGAATTTAAGCTTGAATTCGATGTGAATCATGGGTTTTGATGTTGTTAGACGGTGTTTTTATGATTGGAACGAGTTCGTATCGTGTTTTGGGGTATGTTGGTGGTTTTCATTGGGGTCCCGGGGGCCTCGGAGTGAATCCGGACCATCATCCGGGCATTTTGAACTTGGCAAAATCTGCTGTAAATTGCAGATCACTGTGCAGAAGGCTAAGCCTTCGCGTTCGCGAGGGCAAGGCCTGCGTTCGCGTAGGCCGGGGCACTTTGGTCATCGCGTTCGCGAGGAGGACAGCCGCGATCATGTAGAAGGAATCCGGGAAGCATCGCGTTCGCGATGGGCTAGTCGCGATCGCGTAAGAGGAAATAGTGCGAAGCCACGCGTTTGCGTGAGAGCCTACGCGTTCGCGTAGAGGAAAATCTAGAGGTTGGGGAGAATGACCTTCGCGGACGCGTGACTATACGTCGCGTTCGCGATGAAGGAAAGGAGCAAGGCATCGTGTTCGCGTGAGGGGCATCGCGAACGCGTAGGGTTAAATTACCTGGCAGTGAAATTAAATTGCAGAACCAGTGTAGTCGCGGGTTTCACACCCCAAAACACAATTTTTGAGTTCTAGAGAGAGAGACTCACGGGAGATTGCTGGTAAATCATCGGGTGTTCGTCCGAGGTAAGTTTTGATGCTTAATTACAGCATTTTATCATGAAATCCTTGTCTAATTCTCTGTAAATGGAAGATTAAAGGTGGGTTTTAGCCCTAGGCCTAAAATTGAAGAAAAACACTGATTTGAGTGGGCAAATGGAGTCCGATGACTAGCAATAGATTAAGTGTGGGGTGTTGATAATGGGCTAAATTGTGCAATATAGCCTATATATATATGCTCTAAATTAAGAAGAAATTACCGTCATATGATTATAATTAATGATAAAATTAGCTCTAAATGTGATTTTACTATTTTACAGGAGTTAATTATGCATGTGAGTGTTTATGATGGTAAACAATGTGGAAAAATTGAGCAAAAGAGGACAAAAGAGATCAAGCCTCACTAGTGCAGGCATTAGCGTGGCCTTAAGCTTGCCCGCGCTAGTCCAAAAGTCCGGTGTCATGGTCCGAATAATGTGTTAGGAATGCGTAGAATTCTTCGTAGTGATTTAAGTTTCAAAAATGTAGAGAATTAATTTTTCCGAAAAGTGTCAAATATGCGGTCAAGAATGCGACCGCAAACCTGACATGCGGACCGCATTCTTGCCGCAAAACGTTCCAAAGAGTTTCCCAAAAATCGTGTCAAAAGTGCGGTCGATATGCGATCGCATGTCAAATCTGCGGTGCACTTTGCGACCGCAGATCAAGCATGCGGACCGCATTCTGGCCGCATTTCTTAACAGAACCTGTGTAAAATTTGGGGCAATTCTGTGGTCACTATGCGGACCGCATGTTGATTCTGCGGTCGCATAGTGCACCGCATAATTGACCCCGGCCCACATTTTTGTAACATTTTGACCCGATCTCTTCTTTAATATAACACACTTCTTCTTCATTTTATCATATTATCTTACCAAAAATTAGAGAGAGAAGAGAGGGTTTTTAGAGAGAGAAATCTTTCATCTTCAAAGATTGTTCCAACCATTTAATTCCAAGGGATCCTAGGGCAAGGATTCAACTTCCCCAATCTTTTCAAGGTAAAAACCCTAACTATTTTCTTTGATTTTCAGTTTTAATTGGGTAAAGAGAGGTTTGCATATAATAGCTTTTGAAGATAGAATTTTTACACTCATGCATGATTATTGAACTTGATTTCTAGTAAAAAGAAGTGAGTAGAAGTAAGAGTCTTCAAGAACAAGGTTGGCAAGAGTAGGATATCTTGGGTAAGCATAAAGTAGGAGGAAAAATCATCACCAGGTATGTATGGCTAATTTTGATTCTTGTAAAATCGCCCAAATGTGTGCGAATTGTTTTGGCATGTGTCAAATTGAGAAATTTTACGAAATTCTTTGATTTCCTTGTTGAGCATTTGATTGATGTTGAACTACGTGTGGTGTGGTATGAAATATGAATTGAAAGATAAAAAGGTAATCGAGATTGGTAAAGAATTGGGAACAACCATTGTGATGGCATATTTGGCTTATTGTGGAAGGAATTTGAAACACCTTAATTGTGGTAAATTGTTGAACATGATTATGTGGGCATTTTCGATTTTGGAATATTTGTAACTTGGTTTTGATATTGGCTTGAGAAGAAATTGAGAACATGAACCAATGTGTAAGTTGCTTATTTGAACTTGTTGAAATTGTGTGTAGTACCTTATCTGCTGTTTGAAATTGTTGTGTTTTCAACTGTAAGGCGAGGTCGTGTTGCGCGCCGCAACGTGGGGAAATAAGGTGTGGGTTGGGGTGATAAGGGTGGCCGAGGTAATAAGGGTGGTCGGGGGCAATAAGGATGGAAAGCGATCGAAATCGCTATTGAAAATTGATACAAAAATCAATAATGTGAAATTGTGAAAGGAGACAGCAGGAGAGTTTGCAACCTGTGGGGCACCGATTGCCCCTTTGTTTGACTACTTGTGCTTTACGTGATTGATTGGTTATTGTTAAATTGGTTGATCGTAGAAAGTGCTTTGTGTGAGAATTATTTGAAATGAGGAAAATGTGGAAACATGGTTGGCTGGCTGGCTTAATTAATTGTTGATGTAATTTAATGGCTTGAGTTTACTTGGGACAAAGTTTGTCCATACATACCAGTACAATTCAAGTGTACCGACGTCCCTTTTGCCGGGGGCGCTACATTCGTGTCATGATTGTAGGTGGATCAGTAGCAGGCACTTCAGCTCATCGGCAGTAGTATCCTTCTCCTTCCACTGCCCATTTTGGTGAGCCCCTTTCTTCCTCGGGGCCTTGTGTGGTTCATGCCACTCGGTTTAGATTTCATTTTGGTTTTGTAAGGTATAGCCGGAGCCTTGTTACCGGCAAGTATTGTATTTCCCTTTTTGTATCCTAGAGGCTCCATAGACATGTAAACTGTGGGATTGTGGCCTATGTATATGTATGGGGCATTGTAAATATAAATTATGAACTTGTTAGTGAATCAATCACATGGTTATGTTTATGCATTATGAAATCAGTCATTATTGGTAAAATATTTGGTTAATGAGAAACAATCAACACGGGGTTAACGCGTGGGAATGAAAGGCACCCAGGTCCGCTTGACTGGGGCAACTCGGTCAGGCGCCGGTCATGTCCCTCGATTTGGGGCGTGACAAACTTGGTATCAGAGCCTATGGTTTTTAAAGTGTCCTAGGATGTCTCGGAGCCGTGTCTAGTAGTGCCCTTCTTATAGGTGTGTTGTCGACCACATCATATAAGTAGGGGGCTACACGAGCATTTAGGAATTTACCTATTTCTTTGTTAATCTATATCGTGCGGTAAAGTGCAATGTGGAAATATCCGTGTCTAATTCGCGCCTTGTTCCCAAATTTTCAGAATATGGCACCTAAGAAGAAGGCTAGACTCGGCCTTAGGGCCAATGCCGGCCCAAGTGCGGCTGTTAATCATGTACCCGATGCCGTGGGAGAGAATGACCCACCGGTCCCGAATTTGCCTGGCCCATCTGTTCAAAACCCAAGTGTCCCTATTCCAGCCGCGGCAGAGGATGCCACCATTCCTCCTGCCAGTGTTCCTGACTCAAATACAGTTCCCGCTTCGGGCTTTGGTATCTCTAATGAGGATCTGAGGGGAGCCATTCATATGTTAACACGGCTAGTGGCCGCCCAAGCCCAGAGATCCCATGATGCCCCTGCATCCTCCAGCGGACAGGGAGATTCCTTTGGCTCCAGAGTCCACCAGTTCTTGCGATTGGCCCCTCCAGAATTTTCAGGTACCGATCCAGAGGCTGACCCACAGGAATTCCTTGATGAGATATACAAGACCCTCGGAGTGATGAAGGCTACAGATATAGAGGGGGTAGAGTTGGCCTCTTACAGGCTGAAGGGAGCGGCACGTTCATGGTTCGAAATGTGGGAGGATTCTCGTGAGGAAGGGAGCCCTCCGGCCAGATGGGATGAGTTCGTGGATGCATTTATGGACCACTTCTTACCTGCTGAGGCAATGGCAGCCCGTGCCACTGAGTTCGAGGTTCCTCAAACATGGCAGTATGAGTGTTTGGGAGTATCACATGGAGTTCGTAAGGTTGTCCAAGTACGCTCCTCATTTAGTGTCGACCATGGATGCCGGGTTCGACGGTTTGTTCAGGGCCTTAGCCCTTTGGTAGTGAATGAGGCCGCCACAGCAGCTTTGCACTCAGATATGAACTATGGGAGGATTGTGGGGTTTGCTCAGGCCACAGAGGCCAGGAAATTGAAGATTCGTGCAGAAAGAGAAAGTAGCAACAGGGCCCGGTCAATGGGTCGTTCGGGGAGATCACTTCCAGGGAAGGGGTCATCAGGGCCATCCCAGTCATATGCTCAGTCCTCCGCGAGTGCACCACCATCCGTGCACAGTCATCAGCAGGGCAGTTACTCGAGACCTGGTTCAGACAGCAGAAGGTCTCGTCAGTCTGGTCATCTTGGGGTGAGATCCCAGCAACCGGGGAGACCAACATGCCCCAAGTGTGGGAGATTTCATACAGAGACATGCTACCTTGACCTTCCAGTGTGCTTCGGGTGTGGGGTGAGAGGTCACATTCAGAGAGACTGTCGTGCACCCCGTCAGGGTATAGGTAGGGGATCTGCTCAGTCATCCGGTTCTTCAGCTGCTACATCATCAGCGCGTACTCCAGCAGCAGCAGGGCGTGGTGCAGCTAGCGGTGGAGCTCAGGGTAGGGGTGGACCTAGCCGATTCTATGCATTGAGTTGCCGCCAAAATGCCGAGGCTTCTCCAGATGTTGTTACAGGTATCATGTCTGTTCAGGCTATTGATTGCTATGCCTTTATTGATCCAGGGTCCTCCTTGTCTTATGTTACTCCATTCGTTGCTTCAAGCTTTGGGATAGAACCCGAACAGCTTCATGAGCCGTTCTCTGTGTCGACTTAAATCGGCCTCACGAGTCTATAGGAATTGTGTTGTTACGGTGGGTGGTCGTGATACCACGGCCGATCTTATTGAGCTTGGGATGGTAGATTTTGATGTAATTATGGGGATGGATTGGCTCTATTCGTGCTTTGCCAAACTTGACTGTCGAACGAGAGTTATGAGGCTCGAGTTCCCTAACGAGCCAGTTGTTGAATGGAGAGGAAATGGTGTAGTGCCAAGGGGTAGGTTTATTTCCTACCTTAAGGCTTTGAAGATGATTAAGAAGGGGTGTATCTATCACCTGGTTCGGGTAACGGACACCACCTCAGATGTGCCTATCCTCGAGTCCGTGCCAATTGTGAATGAATTTCCTGAAGTGTTTCCGGATGAGCTTCCAGGCATTCCACCAGATAGGGAGATTGATTTTGGGATCGATGTATTGCCAGATACTCAGCCAATATCCATTCCACCACACAGAATGGTGCCAGCAGAGTTAAGGGAGTTAAAGGAGCAGGTGAGGGATTTATTAGAGAAAGGGTTCATACGACCGAGTGTGTCGCCATGGGGTGCTCCGATTCTCTTTGTCAGAAAGAAGGATGGGTCACTTCGAATGTGTATTGATTATCGGCAGCTTAACAAAGTCACCATTAAGAATAAATATCCATTGCCTCGAGTGGATGATCCGTTTGACCAATTGCAGGGAGCGAGGTTCTTCTCAAAGATTGATTTACGGTCCGGGTACCACCAGTTGAAAATCAGGGAGCAGGATATTCCTAAAACCGCCTTCAGAACTCGTTATGGTCACTTTGAGTTTTTGGTTATGTCTTTTGGGCTAACCAATGCCCCAGCAGCTTTCATGGACCTTATGAATCCGGTATTCAAGCCATTCCTAGATTCCTTTGTGATTGTATTCATTGACGACATCCTCATCTACTCTCGGAGCGGGGAAGATCATGCCATTCACCTCAGAGCAGCATTGCAGACCCTTCATCAACATCAATTGTATGCCAAGTTCTCAAAATGTGAGTTTTGGTTGGAGTCCGTAGCCTTTCTAGGGCATGTTATTTCCAGTGAGGGAATTCGGGTGGATCCTCAAAAGATTGCGGCAGTGAAAGATTGGCCTAGACCCACGACCCCAACAGAGATTCGTAGCTTCTTGGGTTTGGCAGGGTACTATCGGAGGTTTGTAGAGGGATTCTCAACCCTCGCTTCCCCATTGACAAAACTGACGCACAAGGCAGTTAAGTTCCAGTGGTCCGAAGCATGTGAGAAAAGTTTCCAGGAATTGAAGTCAAAATTGACCTCGGCACCGGTATTGGCCTTGCCAGAAGGCACAAAAGGATTTGTGGTTTATTGTGATGCCTCCAGGGTTGGTTTGGGATGTGTATTGATGCAGCACGGAAAGGTTATAGCTTATGCTTCCAGACAACTCAAGAACCATGAGAAGAATTATCCGACGCATGATTTGGAACTTGCAGCTGTTGTGTTTGCCTTGAAAATATGGCGACACTATCTTTATGGGGTTCATGTAGATGTATTTTCAGACCACAAGAGCCTCCAGTATTTGTTCAAGCAGAAGGAGCTAAATCTGAGACAGCGGCGGTGGTTAGAACTACTCAAGGACTATGATATGGACATATTGTACCATCCGGGGAAGGCAAATGTGGTAGCCGACGCTCTTAGTCGAAAATCCATGGGTAGTTTGGCTCATTTGGGTGTGGATTAGAGACCCCTGGCTCGAGAGGTCTACCAATTAGCCAGCTTGGGGATTCGTATTTCGGCGACAGACGAGGGGGATATCTTGGTGCATAATGGAGCAGAATCATCATTGGTCGCGGAAATCAAGGAAAAACAGTTCACGGATCCAGCATTGGTTCGGGTGAAGGAAGCAGTCATGAATGACAAGACCCCAGCATTTGTACTCAGCATCGAAGATGGTGTATTGCGGTGTCATGATAGGCTATGTGTTCCGGATGTGGACGAGCTTCCGGAAAGAGTGATGGCAGAGGCTCATACTTCCAGGTATTCTGTGCACCCTGGTTCAACGAAAATGTATCACGATCTCAAGGAGATTTATTGGTGGAACGGTATGAAAAGGGATGTGGCAAGCTTTGTAGCTAAATGTTCGAACTGTCAACAAGTGAAGGCCGAGCATCAACGGCCTGGTGGATTAACTCAGCTTATAGAAATACCAAGGTGGAAATGGGAGATGATCAATATGGATTTCGTGGTGGGGTTACCTCGCACTCGGCGTAAGTTTGACTCAATATGGGTGATAGTAGATCGACTCACCAAATCAGCTCACTTCCTGCCTGTCAAGTCCACTGATACTGCGGAGCAATATGCAAGATTGTACATCAAGGAGATAGTAAGGCTTCATGGCACTCCACTTTCTATCATCTCAGATCGCGGGGCTCAGTTCACAACTAACTTTTGGAAGAAGTTTCAGCAAGGTTTGGGGACTCGGGTGAATCTCAGCACAGCTTTCCATCCGCAGACCGACGGCCAGGCCGAGCGGACCATTCAGACGCTTGAAGATATGTTGCGGGCTTGTGTCTTAGATTTTAAAGGTAATTGGGATGAACACTTGCCACTAATAGAATTTGCTTACAATAACAGCTATCATGCTAGCATTCAGATGGCCCCATTTGAGGCATTGTACGGGAGAAGATGTAGATCGCCAATCGGGTGGTTTGAGGTAGGTGAAGCGGAATTGCTAGGGCCGGATATGGTGTACGAAGCTATGGAAAAGGTCAAGGTTATTCAGGAGAGAATGAAAACAGCACAGAGTCGTCAAAAGTCCTATGCGGACATTCGTCGAAGGGATTTGGAGTTTCAAGTCGATGATTGGGTGTTCTTGAGGGTATCTCCTATGAAGGGAGTCATGCGATTCGGAAAGAAAGGGAAATTGAGTCCTAGGTATGTCGGGCCATATCGGATCGTTCAAAGGATTGGTCAAGTTGCTTATAGGCTAGAGTTTCCTCCTGAGATGTCATCAGTGCATCCGGTATTCCATGTGTCCATGTTGAAGAAAGTGATTGGAGATCCATCCACCATCATGCCAGTCGAAGCTATAGAGGTTAATGAAAATTTGTCATATGAAGAAGTTCCGGTTGCCATTCTTGATAGGCAAGTCCGTAAGTTGAGAAATAAGGAAGTTGCCTCCGTTAAAGTATTGTGGCGAAGTCAACAAGTTGAGGAGGCCACATGGGAAGCGGAAAAAGAGATGAAGGAAAAGTACCCCCATTTGTTCGATCAAGCCTAGAAGAAATTAGGTGACCCTCCTACTCTTAGTAACTGTCATCTTGTCTAAGTTGTTTCCCTCTTAGTATTAGTAAAGTCCCCTTCATTTTGTAATGGTGTGTTAAAATGGTTAAATAAGGTAAGAATTCATTGAAGTGACTAATTTTTGTGCAATTGTAACAATGTGGTAGAATATGTGCATTCGTTGAGGTAAGAAAGTGTATACCAGTTGTGAAAAGTGTTGTATTTGTGTATTGTTGTTTGGTAATGTGTTTCGGGGGCCCTCTGACAGGTGGATATGTCCATAATACAAAGGAAACTCCGGCGAAATTTTTCTAAAATATAAGAGTTAGTCAAAATTTTGATGGTTGCATATCATGTCTTTCAAAACCAACTCATTTATTTCAAAATCCTCATTCGAGGACGAATGATCTTAAGGGGGGAGGATGTAAGGCCCCGTAAATTTTTTGTGCATAAAACCAATTAGCTATAGTGTAATTGTGCATAAAACCTAGTAGCTATGGTGTCAAGCTCGCCGCGGTTCGGACCCTTGGTAGTGATTTAAGTTTCAAAAATATAGAGAATTAATTTTTCCGAAAAATGTCAAATATGCGGTCAAGAATGCGACCGCAAACCTGACATGCGGACCGCATTCTTGCCGCAAAACGTTCCAGAGAGTTTCCCAAAAATCGTGTCAAAAGTGCGGTCGATATGCGATCGCATGTCAAATCTGCGGTGCACTTTGCGACCGCAGAATCAACATGCGGACCGCATTCTGGCCGCATTTCTTAACAGAACCTGTGTAAAATTTGGGGCAATTCTGCGGTCACTATGCGGACCGCATGTTGATTCTGCGGTCGCATAGTGCACCGCATAATTGACCCCGACCCAGATTTTTGTAACATTTTGACCCGATCTCTTCTTTAATATAACACACTTCTTCTTCATTTTATCATATTATCTTACCAAAAATTAGAGAGAGAAGAGAGGGTTTTTAGAGAGAGAAATCTTTCATCTTCAAAGATTGTTCCAACCATTTAATTCCAAGGGATCCTAGGGCAAGGATTCAACTTCCCCAATCTTTTCAAGGTAAAAACCCTAACTATTTTCTTTGATTTTCAGTTTTAATTGGGTAAAGAGAGGTTTGCATATAATAGCTTTTGAAGATAGAATTTTTACACTCATGCATGATTATTGAACTTGATTTCTAGTAAAAAGAAGTGAGTAGAAGTAAGAGTCTTCAAGAACAAGGTTGGCAAGAGTAGGATATCTTGGGTAAGCATAAAGTAGGAGGAAAAATCATCACCAGGTATGTATGGCTAATTTTGATTCTTGTAAAATCGCCCAAATGTGTGCGAATTGTTTTGGCATGTGTCAAATTGAGAAATTTTACGAAATTCTTTGATTTCCCTGTATGAAATATGAATTGAAAGATAAAAAGGTAATCGAGATTGGTAAAGAATTGGGAACAACCATTGTGATGGCATATTTGGCTTATTGTGGAAGGAATTTGAAACACCTTAATTGTGGTAAACTGTTGAACATGATTATGTGGGCATTTTCGATTTTGGAATACTTGTAACTTGGTTTTGATATTGGCTTGAGAAGAAATTGAGAACATGAACCAATGTGTAGGTTGCTTATTTGAACTTGTTGAAATTGTGTGTAGTACCTTATCTGCTGTTTGAAAT
This sequence comes from Nicotiana noctiflora, assembly GCA_032618575.1. NCBI lineage: Eukaryota > Viridiplantae > Streptophyta > Magnoliopsida > Solanales > Solanaceae > Nicotiana > Nicotiana noctiflora. The sequence goes on along the minus strand of JASVEL010009247.1, from coordinate 93,781 downwards.
TGTTGTGTTTTCAACTGTAAGGCGGGGTCGTGTTGCGCGCCGCAACGTGGGGAAATAAGGTGTGGGTTGGGGTGATAAGGGTGGCCGAGGTAATAAGGGTGGTCGGGGGCAATAAGGATGGAAAGCGATCGAAATCGCTATTGAAAATTGATACAAAAATCAATAATGTGAAATTGTGAAAGGAGACAGAGCAGGAGAGTTTGCAACCTGTGGGGCACTGATTGCCCCTTTGTTTGACTACTTGTGCTTTACGTGATTGCTTGGTTATTGTTAAATTGGTTGATCGTAGAAAGTGCTTTGTGTGAGAATTATTTGAAATGAGGAAAATGTGGAAACATGGTTGGCTGGCTTAATTAATTGTTGATGTAATTTAATGGCTTGAGTTTACTTGGGACAAAGTTTGTCCATACATACCAGTACAATTCAAGTGTACTGACGTCCCTTTTGCCGGGGGCGCTACATTCGTGTCATGATTGTAGGTGGATCAGTAGCAGGCACTTCAGCTCATCGGCAGTAGTATCCTTCTCCTTCCATTGCCCGTTTTGGTGAGCCCCTTTCTTCCTCGGGGCCTTGTGTGGTTCATGCCACTCGGTTTAGATTTCATTTTGGTTTTGTAAGGTATAGCCGGAGCCTTGTTACCGGCAAGTATTGTATTTCCCTTTTTGTATCCTAGAGGCTCCATAGACATGTAAATTGTGGGATTGTGGCCTATGTATATGTATGGGGCGTTGTAAATATAAATTATGAACTTGTTAGTGAATCAATCACATGGTTATGTTTATGCATTATGAAATCAGTCATTATTGGTAAAATATTTGGTTAATGAGAAACAATCAACACGGGGTTAACGCGTGGGAATGAAAGGCACCCAGGTCCGCTTGACTGGGGCAACTCGGTCAGGCGCCGGTCATGTCCCTCGATTTGGGGCGTGACACTAGTCCAAAAGCCCGGACCAAATATTACCCCACTAGCGTGGGCACTAGCGCGGGCACTAGCGCGGCCATAAGCTTGCCCGCGCTAGTCCAGTTCCGGAAATGCATTATTGAGTTACTATTTTGTCAACTAAGGGTGGATTCCACTATGGGATAAAACAAAGATAAGGTGCATAATGGAGGAGATCAGATTTTAACATTGTAAGAGAGTGGATTTACACTATTCATCCTAGAGAGAACATTTTGAAGAGAAGCCATTGAAGTCCTCTTGGAGCTAAGCAAGGAATTGAAGATCAAAGCTTTGAAGTGCATCAAATTAAAGAGTTCATCTAAACTTTCATCTTGTATTCTTCTTTGTAGTATTTTAGACATCAATATTATTGATTTTATTATGAACATGAGTAGCTAAACTCTCTAGTATTCTAGGGTCATGGATGTTAGTTGATCTTGTTATTTGAAGCTTAGATTGATTTTATTGAAGTTATTGAATTGGGTTGTTTATTTGATTTTGATCTTAATTATTTTACTGCGTAGCTAACAGTGAAATATTATCTACGAACTTTGAATTAAACTTGACAAAAGAAATTCTTGGTTGCATATAAAATCAAATAGAACAAGATTCGAATCTCGGGCATCGAGTGAAGGATTTGCAATTAAGATAGATATATACTTAATTGCCTTGTTTGGTTAAATAATAAGAGTTTGAAATGCATTCTTGTTAAGATTAATATCATAGAAATATAGATATTGATTTAACTTGGATAGATTCATAAGAACTCGAAAGATTCTTATGAATATTATTAACCTTATAATCAATAATCCAAATAATTAAATAAATCGATTCTAAGTAGAAAAATAGCATGATTACTAGCAAGTCCATGGCCCTGGAATATATTTGTCCAAATTGTTATAAACATAAATTGTAATTGGTGTAGTAATTTTACCTTGAATTATTGTTCTATTATTAAGAAGTTTTAGATACATCTTGTGATAGTCTAGCTTGAATTGATAACTAATTTAGTCTAAATCAGTCAATAAGTTAATCACAATTCCTCGTGGGAACGATACTCTACTTACTACTATATTACTTGTCGATCACGTACACTTGCGTGAGTGTTTTGGTCGCAACAAGTTTTTGGCGCCGTTGCCGGGGAATTTGAAATTAGCTCTTTGACTGTTTTATTATTTTGTAGTTGTTAATAGAAAATACAAAAAGAAATTTTCATCTATTTGTTTGTGTTATACAAGTTCTTCTCTTGAATGCGGAGGAGCAGAAGCACAAACAATCTCTTCCCATTTGATCCTGAAATTGAAAGAACAATTCATAGAACAAGGAGAGAGTGGGAAGCTCAATATAAAACAGAAGGAGAGTTGAACATTCAAATTCAACCACAGCCAACAGTGATGGCAGGAAATGAGGAACGAGCGGTGATTGAAGCCGCAAGACCCAGTCTGGCTAATATGACTCAGGCTATTGTAAAGCCTCATATTACTGGGCATTTTGAGTTGAAACAATATATGGTGCAGCTGATTCAGTCTACAGGGCAATTTGTGGGTCTACCTCGTGAAGATCCACAAAGACATATTCAGAATTTTTTGAAAATTACGGATACCTACAATTATCCAAATGTTTCCAAGGATTATGTACGACTGACACTTTTTCCCTTTTCTCTGCTTGGGGAAGCTAAAGAGTGGTTAAACAAAGAACCATCAAATTCAATCCGCACATGGGATGATCTAGCAAGGAAGTTCTTAATCAAGTTCTTTCCTACTAAAAAGACAAAGATGCTGAGGAGTCAAATTCTTGGGTTTGAACAACGCTCTAGCGAAACACTTCGTCAAGCTTGGGAAAGATACAAGAAGCTACTTAGGGACTGCCCTCATCATTGTCAAACTGATGAGGTGTTAGGTCATACATTTGTTGATGGGTTAGATGAAGCTTCAAAAATGAATCTTGATTCCGCTTGTGGAGGAAGTTGTATGACAAAATCTTACACGGAAATCCAACTCTTGTTAAATACATTCACTTCAAATGATAATAATTGGCAAGGTGATGGAGATTCCAGAAAGGCAATGAAACAAAAATCAGCAGGGGTGCTTGAGCTGGATGATGTATCGGCAATGAGAGCTGAAATTGCAAGGCTATCCAACCAGATGACAAGGATGACAATGCAACAACCTCAAAACATGCAACAGGTGCAACAAATGGCTATTTGTTGTGAAATGTGTGGTGATAGCCATACAAGTGATATGTGTCCAACGAATCCAGAATCTATTTATTATGTGGGACAACAAAATAGAGGCCCAGCAAATCAGCACGCACAGTATGGAAATTCCTACAATGCAAATTGGAGGAATCATCCTAACATCTCATGGGGAGGAAATCAGCAAAATCCAAATCAGTACAGACCGCAAGGGGGTTTTAATCAACCTCAGAGACCACCTCAGCAGGTGGAAGAAAGTACAAATGATTTGCTGAAAAAGTTGTTGATCGACAATCAGCAGCTCAGAACTGATGTTAGGAATCTAGAAAGGCAGATGGGGCAGATTGCAATGAACCAGAACACTAGACCTATAGGAGCTCTTCCCAGTGACACGGAAAAGAACCCACGGGTAAGTGCTATAACACTTAGAAGCGGGAGAGAACTTGAGGAAATCTCAAAGAAAAAGAAAGAGAAATTTTTGCCTGAGGGAGAATTGATCCCTAAATTGATAAATGATCCAAAGAAGACTACTGAAAGTCTTGAACCCGTGGAAGTCCCAAGACCACCCCCACCTTTTCCCCAAAGATTACAAAAGAAGAACGATGATAGAATGTTCAGTAAATTTCTGTCCATGTTGAGCCAAGTTCAATTAAACATTCCACTTGTTGATGTACTTCGAGAAATACCTAAATATGCTAAGTACATCAAAGATATAGTGGCTCATAAAAGGAGATTGATTGAATATGAAACAGTTGCACTTACTGAAGAGTGCACTGCTAGGGTACAAAACAAATACTAATGAACAACCCGAACTAAGAATAATAACAGATAACTATATGAATAACAACAGATTTTGTACCATAACTTATGGGTTTGGATTACTTCGACTCGCTTAACCAAACCAGCAAAAGAAAATTGCGAGTAAATTAGACTAACAATACGACTTATTCAATCGACTTAACAACCTATAACATGTGCTATCAATTAGAAAAACAAAATAAAAATGAACTAGAAAAAGGTTTGATAAGGAGGAGAGAAGTACACAACAAATGACAAAAAATAAATCAAAATAAATAAAAATACAATTTATACTGACAAATAATCATATAAAAAATTAAGCACTTACTGCTCTTTTTTTTTCTTTGGATTCCGCCAGGGTAACCTTTCAAACTTGAATCCTAGTCAGTATTTGTCACGACCCCAAATCCGGTTGTGATGGCGCCAAGCACACTGCTAGGCCAGCCCGACCAATCAACAACAATTACGGAGCTATGAGCTCGCCTTATCCCATTTAAGCATAACAAGTTATAAGACAACAGTGATAGATATATCAAAACAGGGAACCAAGTCCCAACACATGCCAACTCCCATAGACCGTAGGGTCAAGAGTCATGAGCCTCTAAAGAACATAAGTGTAATAAGGTTTACAACAAAACTCAGTGCGGAAAGAAAGACAACATGAAAGGAAAATGACAGCTAGAAGGGGAGTCAAGTCCTACGAACGCTGCAGCTACCTCGACTATCCCGCACAATGCCTACGAGCGGCTACCGAATCAGGTCTACTGAGAGGTACCTGGATCTGCACACAAGGTGCAAGGAGTAAAGTGAGTACTGCGAGACTCAGTGGTAATAAACAGGGGTAAGACAGCGTAGATAAGAAATCCACAATAAAACACTATGTAAAGCTATAACTAATACCCAGTAACAGTTCAATATTAACAGTAGAGAACCAACAATTATCAACAGCATAGTATAACAACTAGCAGATGTAGCTAAAGGCAATGCAATGCATGAAATGACCGCTACGGCGCGTAGCCCGATCCAATTTGGGTACCCGTGCTTACTGTGGGGGTTCAGACTCCGGAGGGGCTCCTACAGCCCAAGCACAATATCATGAATATACGCTGCGGCGTGCAGCGCGATCCACTACCAGTCAGCTAATATGCAAATGCAGCCTCGCGAGCTCAAAAGTAGTTTTGAAAACTCTTTTATCATTTTTTTTCCATTTGAAAACAGTAATATCAAAGTTCCAAAGATTGGAAAATCATGATAACAGTAATGGCTACGGACTGGTAGTAAAACTAGCATGCCAATATCATAAGTCAATGATAACGACCCTCGCAGGATCCAATAACTGGCTCACAGCCCATAAGTATACTCAACCGTCCAAGAAGGAGGTTCAACGACTCAAGAGTAGCCAATATCACAATATATAGTATGCAACCATCCGAGAAGGAGGTTCGACGGCTCAAGAATAGCCAATATCATAACACAGTGCCAACAAGTCGGACTAAGCCATAGTCCCCAATCATAATCGACCCCGCACTCACAAGAGAGTACGTGTCTCGCCGCTATACAGCGTCACAAAGTGGTATACCGGGGTTTCGAACCCGCTGGTCATCACCCACATCTATTACTCACCTCAATACAGCGCGACGACTAGTCCGCGATGCCCTTGCCACGAGAATCAAGCTCCGCACATGTAAAATCTGATCAAATATAGTAGAAAACACAAACAAATAGATGAAAATTTCTTTTTTGTATTTTCTATTAACAACTACAAAATAATAAAACAGTCAAGGAGCTAATTTCAAATTCCCCAGCAACGGCGCCAAAAACTTGTTGCGACCAAAACACTCACGCAAGTGTACGCGATCGACAAGTAATATAGTAGTAAGTAGAGTATCGTTCCCACGAGGAATTGTGATTAACTTATTGACTGATTTAAACTAAATTAGTTATCAATTCAAGCTAGACTATCACAAGATGTATCTAAAACTTCTTAATAATAGAACAATAATTCAAGGTAAAATTACTACACCAATTACAATTTATGTTTATAACAATTTGGACAAATATATTCCAGGGCCATGGACTTGCTAGTAATCATGCTATTTTTCTACTTAGAATTGATTTATTTAATTATTTGGATTATTGATTATAAGGTTAATAATATTCATAAGAATCTTTCGAGTTCTTATGAATCTATCCAAGTTAAATCAATATCTATATTTCTATGATATTAATCTTAACAAGAATGCATTTGAAACTCTTATTATTTAACCAAACAAGGAAATTAAGTATATATCTATCTTAATTGCAAATCCTTCACTCGATGCCCGAGATTCAAATCTTGTTCTATTTGATTTTATGTGCAACCAAGAATTTCCTTTGTCAAGTTTAATTCAAAGTTCGTAGATAATATTTCACTGTTAGCTACGCAGTAAAATAATTAAGATCAAAATCAAATAAACAACCCAATTCAATAACTTCAATAAAATCAATCTAAGCTTCAAATAACAAGATCAACTAACATCCATGACCCTAGAATACTAGAGAGTTTAGCTACTCATGTTCATAATAAAATCAATAATATTGATGTCTAAAATACTACAAAGAAGAATACAAGATGAAAGTTTAGATGAACTCTTTAATTTGATGCACTTCAAAGCTTTGATCTTCAATTCCTTGCTTAGCTCCAAGAGGACTTCAATGGCTTCTCTTCAAAATGTTCTCTCTAGGATGAATAGTGTAAATCCACTCTCTTACAATGTTAAAATCTGATCTCCTCCATTATGCACCTTATCTTTGTTTTATCCCATAGTGGAATCCACCCTTAGTTGACAAAATAGTAACTCAATAATGCATTTCCGGAACTGGACTAGCGCGGGCAAGCTTATGGCCGCGCTAGTGCCCGCGCTAGTGGGGTAATATTTGGTCCGGACTTTTGGACTAGCGCGGGCAAGCTTATGGCCACGCTAATGCCCGCGCTAGTGGGGCTTGATCTCTTTTGTCTTCTTTTGCTCAATTTTTCCACATTGTTTACCATCATAAACACTCACATGCATAATTAACTCCTGTGAAACATTAAAATCACAATTAGAGCTAATTTTATCATTAATTATAATTATATGACAGTAATTTCTTCTTAATTTAGAGCATATATATATGGGCTATATTGCACAATTTAGCCCATTATCAACACCCCACACTTAATCTATTGCTAGTCCTCGAGCAATCACACTTCCTGGATGGTTACTATGGGTATAATCAAATAACTATAGGCCCAGAGGACCAAGAGAAGACCACTTTTATGTGTCCTTATGGCACGTATGCGTTCAAAAGAATGCCCTTTGGTCTTTGTAATGCACCTGCGACATTTCAAAGGTGTATGATGGCCATTTTCACTGATATGGTCGAGAGATTTGTAGAAGTATTTATGGATGATTTCTCTGTTTTCGGATGCTCTTTTGATAAATGTTTAACTAACCTCGATAAAGTGCTAGCCAGATGTGAAGAGACCAACTTGGTCCTGAACTGGGAAAAATGCCATTTCATGGTAAGAGAAGGTATTGTCCTAGGACACAAAGTGTCCAAGAACGGATTGCAAGTAGACAAGGCAAAAGTGGAAGCAATTGAAAAATTGCCCCCACCCATATCTGTTAAGGGCATACGCAGTTTTCTAGGCCATGCAGGATTTTATCGAAGATTCATTAAAGATTTTTCAAAAATTTCATCTCCTCTTTGCAGGCTCCTTGAGAAAGATACACCATTCAAGTTTGATGATGCTTGTTTGAAGGCATTTGAAGAGCTTAAAAGAAAATTGGTCTCTGCACCAATCATTGTTGCTCCAGATTGGGAATTGCCTTTCGAATTAATGTGTGATGCAAGTGACATAGCCATTGGTGCTGTGTTGGGACGGCGGAAGGAGAAAATTTTTTACTCCATTCGTTATGTGAGCAGAACTCTAAATCCTGCTCAAATGAATTACACTGTCACAGAGAAAGAATTACTTGCAGTAGTATGGGCATTTGACAAGTTTAGATCCTACCTAGTAGGAACTAAAGTCATAGTCTATACCGACCACTCGGCTATCAAGTATCTATTTGCAAAGAAAGATGCAAAGCCAAGACTAATCCGATGGGTTCTTCTTTTGCAGGAATTTGACCTGGAGATACGTGATAGAAAAGGTACTGAGAATCAAGTGGCAGATCATTTGTCCAGATTGGAAAACAGAAGTCATGTGATTGAAGGAGACTCAATAAAAGAAACGTTCCCAGATGAACATTTGTTGGCCATCACATCTAATGAAACTCCATGGTATGCTGACTTTGTAAATTATATTGCAAGTGGAGTGATGCCATCAGAAATCACAGCGGATCAAAGGAGAAAATTCTTCCATGATGTGAAATCATATATGTGGGACGAGCCCTTTCTCTACAAACAATGTGCTGACCAATTGGTAAGAAGGTGTGTACCCGAAGAAGAAATGAATGCCATCTTGCATGACTGTCATTCTTCTTCATATGGAGGTCATCATGGTGGAGATAGAACAGCACAAAAGGTTCTCCAATCAGGTTTTTACTGGCCATCCTTATTTAAAGATGCTCATGCGTTTGTTAAAACTTGTGACAGGTGTCAAAGAACAAGTACAATCACCAAGAGAAATGAGATGCCTTTGCAGAATATTTTGGTGGTGGAATTGTTTGATGTATGGGGAATTGACTTCATGGGACCATTTCCAGGTTCTAATGGTCATAGATACATTATGGTTGCAGTAGACTATGTGTCTAAGTGGGTTGAAGCCATTGCTCTTCCTACGAATGATGCAAAAGTTGTGGTAAGTTTTGTTAAGAAACACATTTTCACACGCTTTGGAACACCAAGGGTGTTGATAAGTGACGGAGGAACACATTTTTGCAACAAACTGTTTAAAAATGTTTTATCAAAATATGGGATAAAACACAAAGTTGCTACTGCATACCACCCTCAAACGAGTGGTCAAGTTGAAGTATCTAATCGAGAGATAAAACAGATTTTGGAGAAAACGGTTAATTCAAACAGGAAGGATTGGTCTGCTAAATTAGAAGATGCTTTGTGGGCTTACAGAACTGCATACAAAACTCCAATAGGTACTTCTCCATACAAGTTAGTTTATGGAAAGGCATGTCATTTGCCTGTTGAACTTGAACACAAAGCTTATTGGGCAATCAAAAAGTTAAATGTGGATATGGATTTAGTTGGTGAAAAAAGGCTGCTACAACTCAATGAACTTGATGAGTTTAGATTGAATGCTTATGAAAATGCCAAGTTGTATAAAGAAAGGACCAAGAGATGGCACGATAAGCATATCCAACATCGTGAGTTTGAGCCGGGGCAACAAGTTCTGTTATTCAATTCTAGGTTGAAACTCTTTCCGGGAAAGCTAAAATCCCGTTGGTCAGGACCTTTTGTGGTGGTAAGTGTAAGTCCCTATGGAGCAATAGAATTAAGGGACCAAAACTCAAATGACACTTTTCTGGTGAATGGACAAAGAGTGAAACATTATTGGGGTGGTGATGTTAATCGTCACAAGACCTCGGTTGAACTCAATGATGTTTGATAAATTGTGGAGTCGTGCCGCGACAATAAATCAGGCGCTTATTGGGAGGCAACCCAATAATAGCGATAATTGTGTGTTGATTTTTTTTAGTGTGTTATTTTCTTCGTTTTTATTTTGTTTGGGTGTTATTTTCTTTGTTTTTAGTTTGTTTGGGTGTTAATAATGTGTTGATAATTATGACTTTAATTTGAATATAAAAAAAATTATTTTTTTTACGCCCATTAGCTCGGCCGCGCTAGTGCCCGCGCTAATGGGAATCTCATGGGTCTAAGTCGCGCTAGACTAGCGCGGCCGCGCTAATACCCGTGCTAGTCTGGTGATTTGTCCGCGTTTTTTAGAGGGTTTTAAGTATATTACATACCCCAAACCCCTAAATACATAAACTCCCCAATTCCCTCACCAAATATCACAACCCTAACACCCCACTTCTCTTCTTCTTCCAAAATCAACTCCTCCAACTCCTCAATCATCCAAATTTCTCAATACACTCTCCATTAAGGTAAGTTTTCTTCTCTTTTTCTTTACTTTGGTGTTTCTAACTTTGAATTTTTTTATTTTGTTGAATTAATTTCGTTTTTTTGTTATTTTTCTTTTGAAAAAGAAATAGTTAACTTCTTAGTTTATAGATTAAGTTTGTCTATGCAACTTATTGTTATAATTAATCAAGTAATTAGAATCATTATGTAGAGTTTTGTTTCTTTATTATATTGTTCATATGAATGAATGTGTTATAGGTCATGTTTATATGCATATTGTAGTATATTTTGTTCTTATTTTGGGCTGAAAATTCTAGTGTAATATAGTTTGTAATGTTAGAATGTTGTTTGGTTGTTGTGGATGAAAAACATCCTTTTAGAATGTTGTTTAAGGCATTATATCAAACATGCTCACAACATGTTTGATAAAATGTCTCTATGAAGGTAATATTGTGGTCAATTTATGGATGAAGTCTAAGTAGTCCGGATTGATCACCTGAGTGAACATTGTTAACCTTCAATTTGTGGCAGGTTAAATGGCTCCTCGTAAGCGTCAATCAGAAGCTTCTTCATCGAGACGCCCAGCTACAACAGACGTTGGGACAAGGCCACGCCGATCGGTTGATACTCCAACTTTTAATAGCCAGAAATTTGTATCTGCGAAAGCAGAAGATAGATTTCATAAGAAAGAAGCAAAGAATATCATACCGGAACAAGCTATGGATGATGTAGCACTATCAAACTATTGCCCCAACATTCCAACAGAATTGAGGAGGCGTGGACTTGACATATTCTTTGATGAACCAATCATTGCAAACGTCATGCTTGTGTGGGAATTCTATGCTAATCTCCCGGAGCATAATGAATTCAATGTTACTGTGCGGAGAAGGTTGGTTAATGCATCAGTGGAGACAATTATTAGACATATAAACTCAAGTTAAAATGTATGTTACAACCCATATCCACATACGTTAGTTCATTCCATAAGTTAGATAACACAAATCCAAGAAGGAATTATCCTTGAGATGATAAGAAGTTAATCCGATTAATCTTAAGTGATACAAGGGTGCATAAGGGTGATTAACAAGTATTAGAAGTTAAACGAATCAAGGATGCTGTAACTCGTACTTTTGGGTAAACCTATAGATGCTTAGTATACTTTAGGAGGTCATTATTTAAGGTATTTGAATCATATAATATCCGTATCATAATTCTTGAAGTCAAACGAGTTATGAAACAAAAGTCGACAAAAGTTGTTGCAACTTAGGTTCATAGTTTTACCTAAACTTTAGGTCAAATGTTATTAAGTATTTCTCCCAATATACTTTGAATTACGGGGTGATCTACCCACCAAATTGAAGATCTATGAGTCTAGTTTCCAACGCATTAAACGGTTTATCAATACGACATTGGAATAGAGAGATATAGACATTTTCGTGAGACTGCACAAGCTGCTAGGTGCAAGTAGGTGAGTCACCTACTTGGTTAAATGTCGGCCCAAAAGAGGGAATTTCGGGTCAGAAAAGCAGCCCATTAAAAGGCTTATCTTCTGCAATATATACCTCTTTATATTTCACAAATAACCAGACCTAAGACCCTGCAAAATTCCTCCCAAAAATTATCCACAAACCCTAATTGATTTTCCCTCTCTTTCAAGTTCAAATTGGGGGTAAACACTAGAGTTTGAAGAACCAAGTTAAAGGCTGAGTTATCCAACAACAAAGGTGAGTTTACTACTATATTTCATACATTTATTCTGCTGTAAATTCATGGTAATTCGTTATATACATGTAAGAACTCACGGGACGGTGATCGGAAGCCGTGAGTTCAAGTTATTCACTTGTAGCGGACTGTTTTGTGGACTGTTTTGTGTTGCTGTTGGGCTGCATTTTTATTACTGTTTTGTGGAGTTTTGGAGGAGGCAGGGTGTGGAGAAACACCATATATATGTTGGGTTGTGGTCTGCTAGTTCTTCGTAATATTTTTGGGTCATTTGGTACGACTATAGTGGCCGTCATATGTATGATGTGATTAGGTTGTGTGTGGACTGTTTTGGGAGGCTCAATATGTTTATTATTGATGTTGTTTAGGCTGTTTGGTGATTGTTTTGAATGGTGTGAAGTCATATATATAGGGGAGGTGCTTTCCGTTTCATCACAAAATAGGTTGTGATTGGTACATAATAGTTGCGACGCTTAAACGTTAACGATAGTGTCATTTATCCTATTGTAGACTAAGGAGTCGTGACGTTTGCATAGCTTGAGGTTGTGGCAGTATATACAAGGTATGTGTGGCTATCCCTTTCCTTCTTTTTCACGACTCCGATTGTACATAATGTAATGAACGAGCTTCCAAAGATACTCTATTCTTAGAAGCTAAGCAGTACTTACATTGTTTCCCCTCTTATGGAACAATTGATGTTGATGTTGCTTCTCTTATTCTTATGTTATCAATCTTGTTGGTACTTCCTCATTCCTATAAGGTTCATAGTGAAGAGTTAGTCCTAATAAGGTGTACATAGGATACCGACTTTACGTCACTCCGAAAGGTCTACAAGGTGTTTCCGTGAGTCGAGCATGCATTATATATATGTATCTATTTTACTCTACCGAGCCGCGCTATAGTCGGCCGGGTACGGCACCTATTGTGCAACCACTGATCAGTTGGGTTTTACCGAGCTCCACGTGGCCGGGTACGATTCTACCGAGCCTTATAATGGCCGGGTACATTTTTACCGAGCCTATTATGGCCGGGTACGACATGATGATGATGATGCCCACAGAGGCGTATGTTTTAAAAGATTATGTATTTATACACATGTATCATGCATTTCATGTCAGTAGCCCTCAGAGGTACTCAGATGTTACAGGTTGTATATTCTCTATCCCTGCTTACATTACTGTTCGTATTCATGGTTCTCTGCCTTACATACTCGGTACTTTATTCGTACTGACGTCCTTTTATTTGTGGACGCTGCATGTCGTGCTGCAGGTCCTAATAGATAGGCAGGTGCAGCTCCCCCATCACGGTAGGTTGTCCGGTTCAGCGGTGATTGGCGAGATCCCTTCTCCGGACTTGCCTTGGTCTTGGTATGCACTTTTGTTATAGACATTATGGGTATGTCGGGGCCCTGTTCCGGCTATGTTGCAGCACTTATGTTCCTTTAGAGGCTCATAGACAAGTGTCGACTCATGTATAGTTTGGTATGCCTTGTCGGTTGGTTTTTGTTGTATAGTCTTTCATTTTAGCGTGGTAGCTTGTACCATATGTATATAGTTTCTTGATTGTCTGGTCATCCCATGTTATGTAGGTTCATGCAATCATATTTTATTGTTGGTTGTTCATGATCCATGTCTACCATTTATATTGGTCTCGTCGGCCTAAAAGATAATAAAGAAGGTTAGATAAAATGTACGTTGGTGCTCGGCAAGTATGGTCGGGTGCTAGTCATGATCCTCCAGTTTGGGTCGTGACAAACTTGGTATCAGAGCAAGTCTGTCCTAGGGATTGTCTATGAGCCGTGTCTAGTAGAGTCTTGATTATGGATGTGTAGCGCGCCACATTTATAATCGGGAGGCTACATGACATCTAGGGTTGTTACCTTCTTCCCGAATCTAGATCGTGCATAGAGTTGAGTCGTAAGTGTTCGTCTCTAATATTCACCTTGTTTTCTTTCAGCGATGCCTTCGACTAGGAAACAAACAATTAGTAGACGGCTTGATACGGCTGCGGGAGAGGGTACCAGTCAGGTGCCCCAAGCCAGAGCAGGCCCAAAGTGAGGCTCAGAGTGAGATGTCGTCTCATACCTCATCTACTCCATCTCCTCCAGAGGATATTAGGTGGCACCCAGCACCTCCAGCTCCTCCGTCCGGCACTACAGACCAGGATATGCGGAGTGCTTTGCAGTTATTGACTAGCTTGGTAGCTGCTCAGGCTCAGAGGCAGAATACAAGTGCTGCTGATAAACCAATTAGTACAAGAGTTCGTGATTTTATTAATTTAGACCCTCCAGTGTTTACCGGATCAGACCCCAAGGAGGATCCGCAGACTTTTATTAACCAGGTTCATCGTACACTACGGGTTATGCATGTTAGTGATACGGAGGCAGTAGAGTTGGCTTCTTATCGGCTACGGGATTTAGCGGTTCTTTGGTATGATAGTTGGGAGAGATCCAGGGGTCCGAACGCTCCTCCAGCTGTGTGGAAGGATTTTTCTAAGGCCTTTCTTCGTCACTATTTGCCAGTTGAGATACGACGAGCTAGAGGTGATAAGTTCTTGAACCTTAGACAAGGTAATTTGAGTGTGCGAGAGTATAGTATGCGGTTTGATTCTTTAGCAAGGTATGCTCCCCATATGGTGGCCGAGATGAGTGATAGGGTGCATTTGTTCGTGAACGGGTTGGGACCCCATCTGATAAATGAGTGTATGACAGCCTCCTTGGTAGAAGGCATGGATATTTTCCGTATTCAAGCTTATGCTCAGACCCTAGAGGATCGTAAGCGCCAGCAGAGGGCAGATAGGGAGCAGGATAGGGGCCAGCATAAGAGGGCGAGATTTGCAAGGTATTCTGATGACTTAAGAGGCAGCGCCAGGCCCCAATCTTCGAGGAGTTCGGCGCCATCTGTAGCTAGTGCTCCTCCACAGTTTCAGAGGCCTCGATATGATCGATCCTATTCGGGTCCAGGTCAGAGTTCGCAGGCATCTGGATCGCAACATCACAGGGATACTAGTCAGACGAAACCCCCAACACCACGTTGTGATCAGTGCGGCAAGGCCCACTTTGGACTGTGCCGTCGAGGTTCTGATGCGTGTTATTCTTGCGGACAGCCTGGCCATATGATGAGGGATTGTCCTAATAGGGGAGGTGATGGTATGGCTCAGCCGACTAGATCTGTGTCTGGTTCTTCCTCATCAGTTCGACCTCCAGCACGGGGTTTTCAGCAGTCGACAGGTCGTGGTAGAGGTAGAGGTGCAGGGCCGAGTTCGAGTGGTGCTCAAAATCGAACATATGCTCTAGTAGGTCGACAGGATCTCGAGTCGTCTCCAGATGTTGTTACAGGTATATTATCTATGTTTTCTTATGATGTATATGCGTTGATTGATCCGGGATCTACATTATCATATGTTACACCCTTTGTGGCTAATAAGTTTGGCATTGAACCTGAATTGATAAGTAAACCCCTTGCGGTATCTACTCCAATAGGAGATTCTGTGATTGCTAGAAGGGTATATAGAGGTTGCACTGTGATGATTTGTAGTCGTCAAACCTCGGCAGATTTATTTGAGTTAGAAATGGTTGATTTTGATGTGATACTGGGAATGGACTGGTTGGCCTCATGCTATGCAAATGTTGATTGTCGCATGAAGATGGTTAGGTTTCAATTTCCTGGTGAACCCGTCATTGAATGGAAGGGGAACATTGCTACATCGAAAGGTAGGTTTATTTCCTATCTTAAGGCAAGGAAAATGATCTCAAAAGGTTACATTTATCATCTTGTTCGCGTTAGAGATGCGGAGGCGAAGCTGCCTACTCTACAATCTATCCCCGTGGTCAATGAATTTCCAGATGTTTTCCCAAATGAACTCCCAGGCCTTCCTTCAGAAAGGGAGATTGAGTTTAGCATTGATGTGTTGCATGACACTCAACCGATCTCTATCCCTCCATATAGAATGGCCCCGGCAGAGCTGCGAGAGTTGAAGGCGCAGTTAAAGGACTTGCTGGATAAGGGCTTCATTAGACCTAGCACTTCACCTTGGGGTGCTCCGGTCCTATTCGTGCGGAAGAAAGATGGGTCATTACGGATGTGTATCGACTATCGGCAGTTGAATAAGTTTACTATAAAGAACAAGTATCCACTTCCAAGAATTGATGACCTGTTTGACCAACTCCAGGGTGCCAAGTATTTCTCCAAGATTGACTTACGTTCAGGGTATCATCAGGTGAGGGTTAAGGAGAAGGATATTCCAAAGACGGCCTTCCGGACAAGATATGGACACTTTGAGTTCTTGGTGATGTCGTTCGGGCTAACAAATGCCCCAGCAGCTTTTATGGATCTCATGAATACTGTATTCAGGCCCTATCTTGATGTGTTCGTGATTGTATTCATTGATGACATTCCGGTGTATTCTCGTTCGGAGGAGGAACATGCGAGCCACTTGCGGATAGTATTACAGATGCTTCAGGATCGTAAATTATATGCTAAGCTCGCCAAATGTGAATTCTGGCTGAACTCGGTAGCATTCCTTGGCCATGTGATATCTAACGAGGGTATTAGTGTCGACACTCAGAAGATTGATGCAGTAAAGAATTGGCCGAGACCTACAACACCATCAGAAGTTCGTAGCTTCCTGGGGCTAGCAGGATATTATAGGCGGTTTGTAGAAGGGTTTTCCTCTATATCAGCACCATTGACTAAGTTAACACAGAAAGCTACCAAGTTCCAGTGGTCTAACACTTGTGAACGTAGTTTTCAGGAGCTGAAGGATCGATTGACATCCGCACCGGTGCTCACTCTCCCTGAAGGAACAGAAGGATATGTGGTATATTGTGATGCCTCGGGTATAGGTTTGGGGTGCGTGTTGATGCAGCATGGGAAGGTGATTTCATATGCATCAAGACAATTGAAGAAGCATGAAAAGAATTATCCAACCCATGATTTGGAATTGGCTGCAGTAATATATGCTTTGAAGATATGGCGGCACTACTTATACGGCATCCATGTTGACATCTACACAGATCACAAGAGTCTACAATACATCTTCAAGCAGAAAGAGTTGAATTTGAGGCGGCGTAGGTGGCTTGAATTACTGAAGGACTACGACGTCGAGATATTGTATCATCCCGGTAAAGCCAATGTTGTGGCAGCTGCTCTCAGCCGTAAGTCAATGGGAAGCTTAGTACATATTGATGTAGGTAGATGGGGGTTGACTAAAGAGCTTCATCAGCTAGCCAATATGAGAATCAGATTGTTAGACTCTGATGACGGAAGTGTTACTGTACAGAATACATCGGAATCATCTTTGGTAGCAGAGGTAAAAGCACGGCAATATGAAGATCCTATCTTACTACGATTGAGAGAGAACATTCAGCAGTGTAAAATTACGGCTTTTGAGATCGGAGGAGATGGGGCACCGAGATACCAGGGCCGATTATGTGTGCCGAATGTAGAAGGGTTGCGAGAAAAGATTATGAATGAAATTCATCAATCCCGATATTCCATCCATCCCGGCTCAACAAAGATGTATCATGATGTCAAGGAGCAGTATTGGTGGGATAACATGAAAAAGTCTATTGCAGAATTTGTAGCCCAGTGTCCCAATTGTCAACAAGTAAAGATAGAACATCAGAAACCCGGTGGATTGCTTCAGAATATAGAAATTCCGACTTGGAAATGGGAGGTGATTAATATGGACTTCGTTATTGGATTACCTCGATCTTATCATAAGTTTGACTCTATCCGGGTGATAGTTGATCGACTTACAAAATGTGCTCACTTTCTGCCAGTTAAGACAACTTACTCGGCTGAAGATTATGCGAAGTTGTATATCAAGGAGATTGATAGGCTTCGTGGTGTGCCGGTATCTATTATATCAGATCGAGGAGCTCAATTTACGGCTAACTTTTGGAGGTCTTTTCAGAAAGGTTTAGGCACACAGGTGAATCTCAGCACTGCATTTCATCCGCAGACTGACGGACAGGCTGAACGTACCATTCGGACATTGGAAGATATGCTACGAGCATGTGTTCTAGATTTTAAGGGAAATTGGGATGACCATCTTCCACTCATAGAATTTGCCTACAATAATAGCTACCATTCCAGTATTAAAATGGCCCCATATGAGGCACTATATGGGAGGAGATGTAGATCACCAATTGGATGGTTCGAAGTCGGTGAAACAGAATTATATGGGCCATATTTGATTCGCCAAGCCATTGAGAAGGTGAAAGTGATACAAGAACGATTGAGGACGGCACAAAGCAGGCAAAAGTCTTATTCCGATGTCCGACGTCGTGATCTAGAATTTGAGGTTGGTGATTGGGTTTTCCTAAGGATCTCACCAATGAAGGGTGTTATGCGTTTTGGGAAGAAAGGTAAGCCGAGTCCAAGGTATATCGGTCCGTATAAAATTCTTCAACGAATTGGACAAGTTGCTTATGAGTTAGAATTGCCATCCGAATTAGAATTTTTCCACCCGGTATTCCATGTATCTATGTTGAGGAAATGTATTGGAGACCCTTCTCGAGTTGTCCCTATCAAAGATGTTCAAGTTACGGAGGATCTATCATATGAAGAAGTGCCAGTGGCCATATTAGATCGACAAGTCCGCAAGCTGAGAACAAAAGATGTAGCTTCCGTCAAAGTATTGTGGAGGAACAAGAATGTGAAAGAAATGACATGGGAAGCGGAAGAAGAGATGAAGTCTAAATACCCTTACCTATTCCAGAATGATGATAACAAGGATGTTGGTGGAACACAAGATACATTATAAAGGTGAAATGGCTTTATGAGGTAAGCAATAACTTGAGAACTCTCTTCCTTAATACAAAGTGGTGATATGTAAATAATGTCCATGTCCATAATGCTTTGTGTAGCCTTGTGTGGTCATACTTTGAGATTCACTGCTTGCAAATTTTGCTAGTGACCATTTTATAGGGGAAAATTGACCAAATATTTCCGTTGGAATCCACGATGATTTGGACTCCCCATAAACCCTTACATTCGAGGACGAATGTTCCTAAGGGGGGAGGGTGTTATAACCCATATCCACACACGTTAGTTCATTCCATAAGTTAGATAACACAAATCCAAGAAGGAATTATCCTTGAGATGATAAGAAGTTAATCCGATTAATCTTAAGTGATACAAGGGTGCATAAGGGTGATTAACAAGTATTAGAAGTTAAACGAATCAAGGATGCTGTAACTCGTACTTTTGGGTAAACCTATAGATGCTTAGTATACTTTAGGAGGTCATGATTTAAGGTATTTGAATCATATAATATCCGTATCATAATTCTTGAAGTCAAACGAGTTATGAAACAAAAGTCGACAAAAGTTGTTGCAACATAGGTTCATAGTTTTACCTAAACTTTAGGTCAAATGTTATTAAGTATTTCTCCCAATATACTTGGAATTACGGGGTGATCTACCCACCAAATTGAATATCTATGAGTCTAGTTTCCAACGCATTAAACGGTTTAGCAATACGACATTGGAATAGAGAGATATAGACATTTTCGTGAGACTGCACAAGCTGCTAGGTGCAAGTAGGTGAGTCACCTACTTGGTTAAATGTCGGCCCAAAAGAGGGAATTTCGGGTCAGAAAAGCAGCCCATTAAAAGGCTTATCTTCTGCAATATATACCTCTTTATATTTCACAAATAACCAGACCTAAGACCCTGCAAAATTCCTCCCAAAAATTATCCACAAACCCTAATTGATTTTCCCTCTCTTTCAAGTTCAAATTGGGGGTAAACACTAGAGTTTGAAGAACCAAGTTAAAGGCTGAGTTATCCAACAACAAAGGTGAGTTTACTGCTATATTTCATACATTTATTCTGCTGTAAATTCATGGTAATTCGTTATATACATGTAAGAACTCACGGGACGGTGATCGGAAGCCGTGAGTTCAAGTTATTCACTTGTAGTGGACTGTTTTGTGGACTGTTTTGTGTTGCTGTTGGGCTGCGTTTTTATTACTGTTTTGTGGA
Source organism: Nicotiana noctiflora (assembly GCA_032618575.1). Classification (NCBI taxonomy): domain Eukaryota; kingdom Viridiplantae; phylum Streptophyta; class Magnoliopsida; order Solanales; family Solanaceae; genus Nicotiana; species Nicotiana noctiflora. The sequence continues at coordinate 74,075 of JASVEL010009247.1, read as the reverse complement.
GTTTTGAGGCAGGGTGTGGAGAAACACCATATATATGTTGGGTTGTGGTCTGCTAGTTCTTCGTAATATTTTTGGGTCGTTTGATACGACTATAGTGGCCGTCGTATGTATGATGTGATTAGGTTGTGTGTGGACTATTTTGGGAGGCTCAATATGTTTATTATTGATGTTGTTTAGGCTGTTTGGTGATTGTTTTGAATGGTGTGAAGTCATATATATAGGGGAGGTTCTGTCCGTTTCATCACAAAATAGGTTGTGATTGGTACATAATAGTTGCGACGCTTAAACGTTAACGATAGTGTCATTTCTCCTATTGTAGACTAAGGAGTCGTGACGTTTGCATAGCTTGAGGTTGTGGCAGTATATACAAGGTATGTGTGGCTGTCCCTTTCCTTCTTTTGCACGACTCCGATTGTACATAATGTAATGAACGAGCTTCCAAAGATACTCTATTCTTAGAAGCTAAGCAGTACTTACATTGTTTCCCCTCTTATGGAACGATTGATGTTGATGTTGCTTCTCTTATTCTTATGTTATCAATCTTGTTGGTACTTCCTGATTCCTATAAGGTTCATAGTGAAGAGTTAGTCCTAATAAGGTGTACATAGGATACCGACCTTACGTCACTCCGAAAGGTCTACAAGGTGTTTCCATGAGTCGAGCATGCATTATATATATGTATCTATTTTACTCTACCGAGCCGCGCTATAGTCGGCGGGGTACGGCACCTATTGTGCAACCACTGATCAGGTTGGGTTTTACCGAGCTCCACGTGGCCGGGTACGATTCTACCGAGCCTTATAATGGCCGGGTACGTTTTTACCGAGCCTATTATGGCCGGGTACGACATGATGATGATGATGCCCACAGAGGCGTATGTTTTAAAAGATTATGTATTTATACACATGTATCATGCATTTCATGTCAGTAGCCCTCAGAGGTACTCAGATGTTACAGGTTGTATATTCTCTATCCCTGCTTACATTATTGTTCGTATTCATGGTTCTCTGCCTTACATACTCAGTACTTTATTCGTACTGACGTCCTTTTGTTTGTGGACGCTGCATGTCGTGCTGCAGGTCCTGATAGACAGGCAGGTGCAGCTCCCCCATCACAGTAGGTTGTCCAGTTCAGCGGTGATTGGCGAGATCCCTTCTCCGGACTTGCCTTGGTCTTGGTATGCATTTTTGTTATAGACATTATGGGTATGTCGGGGCCCTGTTCCGGCTATGTTGCAGAACTTATGTTCCTTTAGAGGCTCATAGACAAGTGTCGACTCATGTATAGTTTGGTATGCCTTGTCGGCTGGTTTTTGTTGTATAGTCTTTCATTTTAGCGTGGTAGCTTGTACCATATGTATATAGTTTCTTGATTGTCTGGTCATCCCATGTTATGTAGGTTCATGCAATCATATTTTATTGTTGGTTGTTCATGATCCATGTCTACCATTTATATTGGTCTCGTCGGCTTAAAAGATAATAAAGAAGGTTAGATAAAATGTACGTTGGTGCTCGGCAAGTATGGTCGGGTGCTAGTCATGGTCCTCCAGTTTGGGTCGTGACACATTCAACGTGAATACCCAGCTAACAATAGAAAAACCACTCCATGGGAAACCTTCACTGATGTCATCTGTCGACCGGAAGCTAGAATTCAGTGGTTCAAGTACGGAAGCAAGTTTCATGCTAATGCCCTTAAGTTTGTAGCTAAGTGTTGGCTGTACTTCATCAACAGTCGTTTGCTGCCATCGAAGAATTTGACAGAGGTGAACAAACCTCGAGCTTGCCTAATTTGGTGCCTCATGACTGGAAGATTGTTTGATGTACCTCATTTGATACACAGCGAGATGTTCCAAAGAGTTCGAGTGCAAAGGTATGGTATGTACTACCCATCACTGGTAACACTCTTGTGTTTGCAGGCAAACGTACCAAACAATCTGGACATCGATGGCCGGTTGAGACAGATGAATCCATTCACAGCCGAAAGGGTCACTACAGGTAGAGAGGACCTTCAAGCAGATGTGGATAGTGATGGTTCTGAAGAAAGTGATGATGATGATGAGGACACTGAACAAGCTGCAGCAACTGATGTTGAAATGGGGGATGAAGCCCAGCGTGTTGAACCACATGTTTCGGATGTTGCTGGCCCGTCTAGGGCCACTAGAGGACAACGGTTAGACCGCATGGAGCTCGAAATTGCACAAATAAAGACTTCAGTAAATGATTTGGCAGGGAGTGTTGGGCAAATGCAAAATCAACAAAAGAAGTCCGAAAAGAAGATAATGGGTTGGCTTCGAGCTTTGGGTAGGGCATGCAATGTTGATGCCAACTCAGTCTCTGATCAAGAGTAAAGCTTCGGGGAAGTATTTTTTGGCTTAAACTTTTAAAGGAAGACATGGGGACATGTCTTCAATTTTAAGTGTGGGGTGGAGGAGCCCCTTTTGCAACATTTCTATGTTTGTTTTTTTATCTTGTTTGGTATTGCGGATTATTTTAGCTAGTTTTATATTGTTGAAATGTTAGTATTGCTTAGCTTGTTAGAACACTAGTATTGTTACTATTATTATTATTTTGGAGTGAAGCTTTGATTTTTTTTTTAAGTTTAATGTTTTGTGATTTAAAAGTATATGTTTGCATTATATAGAGTAGATAGTATAAAATATTTTGAGTAGATAACAAATCCCCCTTGGTTTTTCTTTGAGCCACGGTTCTTTTCCAAGGGCTTATTTTGAACCGGGCATAGGTAGTTTTTAATTTATACTTTGTGTATTAAAATAAGGAATTACAAGTTATAAAATGAAAGAAAAACCTTTTTGTTAATACACCTGAACACATTAGATCCTAGAATATAATATTTTAGTTGTAAAGGAAATTGATTGATAGTGCCTAAATTGCATGTTTACTACTGAAATGGATACTCATAATAGAGAGTTTTGATAAGTTAATCTTAATGAGTCGTATGCCATGTGTGGTGAGAATTTGTGCTAATTGCATAGTCCATGTAGTGTAAGTGTGTCTAGAACTTGCCTAGTATGTGAATTGAAGCGAAATTTCAGGTGACACTCGATTTTAAAATATGATGTTAGGCTTTCCTTGATCTTTTTGAACTCAATTGCTCAAATCAAATAAAATATATCCCTAGTTAACCATTTCTAGCCTTGAAACCATTTGACACCCACATTACAAGCCTATACCATTTTTGTTCTTAATTGATATTTTGAACCCTTTAACCTCTTAAAGCACTTTAATTGTAAAATGAGCGCTAAAAGAAGTAAAAAGGAACTAAGTGTGGGGTGGTTTGTGAACGGAACCAATGAAGGTTAGAAAGGTGCACTGAAATTTGTATATTGAAAAACAATCTGTATAAATATATGTATAAATTTGTGTATATTGTTTTGTTAATGCCAGTTGAGTACAAATTAAAGCAGTGCATAAAAGAAAAATTGAACACTGCTAGGAGTGAATTGATTGATTGATGCAATTGTTATTAAGATTGAAGAATTTGCGCTAAAAATGATTGAGTAATGTGTTAAAGTGCTTAGGAGTGCTAGTCACTAATCCCAAAATAAATCTTACCAGCCCCTTAACCCACATTACAACCAGAAGAAAAAGTCCTAATTGATTTTTGATCGAACAAGCCTGCATTAGTAGAGATTTACATTAAGGGCAAGCTTATGGTACCATTTGCATGCATGTGACTTCTTTTGTGAGTGTGAGTGAAACTGTCTTGTTGTAAATAATTAGGGAACTCTCTTGTACATATTGATATATGTAATGTTGATAAAATTGTGAGGGCATATGACTCGTGACAGATAAGCAAATCTTGATCTTTATATAGAGTATTTCAAAGAAGTGTAAATATTGTATAGCACTTGAAAGTTAGTCCAGAAACTAGAATGTTATATTCCTAGGTGTAATGTACAAGTTTTGTTCTAGGTGTCAAGCATTAAGGTAAAATGGTTTAGTTGATGACTCTTTTATAAGTTTAGTGTGATTGCTCGAGGACTAGCAATAGATTAAGTGTGGGGTGTTGATAATGGGCTAAATTGTGCAATATAGCCTATATATATATATGCTCTAAATTAAGAAGAAATTACTGTCATATGATTATAATTAATGATAAAATTAGCTCTAATTGTGATTTTAATGTTTCACAGGAGTTAATTATGCATGTGAGTGTTTATGATGGTAAACAATGTGGAAAAATTGAGCAAAAGAAGACAAAAGAGATCAAGCCCCACTAGCGCGGGCATTAGCGTGGCCATAAGCTTGCCCGCGCTAGTCCAAAAGTCCGGACCAAATATTACCCCACTAGCGCGGGCACTAGCGCGGCCATAAGCTTGCCCGCGCTAGTCCAGTTCCGGAAATGCATTATTGAGTTACTATTTTGTCAACTAAGGGTGGATTCCACTATGGGATAAAACAAAGATAAGGTGCATAATGGAGGAGATCAGATTTTAACATTGTAAGAGAGTGGATTTACACTATTCATCCTAGAGAGAACATTTTGAAGAGAAGCCATTGAAGTCCTCTTGGAGCTAAGCAAGGAATTGAAGATCAAAGCTTTGAAGTGCATCAAATTAAAGAGTTCATCTAAACTTTCATCTTGTATTCTTCTTTGTAGTATTTTAGACATCAATATTATTGATTTTATTATGAACATGAGTAGCTAAACTCTCTAGTATTCTAGGGTCATGGATGTTAGTTGATCTTGTTATTTGAAGCTTAGATTGATTTTATTGAAGTTATTGAATTGGGTTGTTTATTTGATTTTGATCTTAATTATTTTACTGCGTAGCTAACAGTGAAATATTATCTACGAACTTTGAATTAAACTTGACAAAGGAAATTCTTGGTTGCACATAAAATCAAATAGAACAAGATTTGAATCTCGGGCATCGAGTGAAGGATTTGCAATTAAGATAGATATATACTTAATTTCCTTGTTTGGTTAAATAATAAGAGTTTCAAATGCATTCTTGTTAAGATTAATATCATAGAAATATAGATATTGATTTAACTTGGATAGATTCATAAGAACTCGAAAGATTCTTATGAATATTATTAACCTTATAATCAATAATCCAGATAATTAAATAAATCAATTCTAAGTAGAAAAATAGCATGATTACTAGCAAGTCCATGGCCCTAGAATATATTTGTCCAAATTGTTATAAACATAAATTGTAATTGGTGTAGTAATTTTGCCTTGAATTATTGTTCTATTATTAAGAAGTTTTAGATACATCTTGTGATAGTCTAGCTTGAATTGATAACTAATTTAGTCTAAATCAGTCAATAAGTTAATCGCAATTCCTCGTGGGAACGATACTCTACTTACTACTATATTACTTGTCGATCGCGTACACTTGCGTGAGTGTTTTGGTCGCAACAGCAGTATTGAGATGAGGGTTCCGAATATATGACTTTCGTAATTTTTCGAGAAGCGTAACGAGAGTCGGGTTTTGGCAACTTTGGGAATTTTGATGTAAATTGAGTTGTTTTGACTGGGTGTCGTCCCATTGGCCTAATTTGTTGTGTTTCTACTATATTTGATCAGATTCTACATGTGCAGAGCTTGATTCTCGTGGCAAGGGCATCGCGGAGTAGGCATTGCGCTGTATTGAGGTGAGTAATAGATGTGGGTGATGACCAGCGGGTTCGAAACCCCGGTATACCACTTTGTGACGTTGTATATCGGCGAGACACGTACTCTCTTGTGAGTGCGGGGTCGATTGTGATTGGGGACTATGGTTTAGTCTGACTTGTTGATACTGTATTATGATATTGGCTATATTCTTGAGCCGTCGAACCTCCTTCTCGGATGGTTGCATATTATATAGTAATATTGGCTCCTCTTGAGCCGTTAAACCTCCTTCTTGGATGGTTGAGTACATTTATGGACTGTGAGCCAGTTATTGGGATTCTGCGAGGATCGTTATCATTGTTCTATCATATACATGCTAGTTTACTACCAGTCCGTAGTTGTTACTGTTATCATGATATTTCCAATCTTTAGAACATGACATTTACTGTTTTTAAGTGGAAAAAAATGATAAAAGAGTTTTCAAAACTACTTTTTAGCCTGCGAGGCTGCATTTGCATATTAGCTGACTGGTAGTGGATCGGGCTGTGCGCCGCAGCGTATATTCATGATATTGTGCTTGGGCTGTAGGAGCCCCTTCGGAGTCTGAACCCCCACACTGAGCACGGGTACCCAAATTGGATCGGGCTACGCGTCGTAGCGGTCATTTCATGCATTGCATTGCATTTAGCTACATCTGCTAGTTGTTATACTTGTTGTTGATATTGTTGGTTCTCTACTGTTGATATTGAACTATTACAGGGTATTGGTTACAGCTTTACATAGTGTTTTATTGTGGATTTCTTATCTACGATGTCTTACCCCTATTTATTACCACTGAGTCTAGCAGTACTCACTTTACTCCCTGCACCTTGTGTGTAGAACAAGGTACCTCTCAGCAGACCTGATCTGGTAGCCGTTCGGAGGCATTGTGCGGGATAGTCGAGGTAGGTGCAGCGTCCGCAAGACCTGACTCCCCTTCTGACTGTCTTTTCATTTCTTGTTGTCATTACCTTTCTGCACTGAGTTTTTGGTTGTAAACCGTATTACACTTATGTTCTTTAGAGGCTCATGACTTTTGACCCTTCGGTCTGTAGGAGTTGGCATGTGTTGGGACTTGGTTCCCTGTTTTGATATATCTATCATTGTTGTCTTATAACTTGTTATGCTTAAATGGGATAAGGCGAGCTCATAGCTCCGTAATTGTTGTTGATTGGTCGGGCTGGCCTAGCAGTGTGCTTGGCGCCATCACAACCGGATTTGGGGTCGTGACAAATACTGACTAGGATTCAAGTTTGAAAGGTTACCCTGGCGGAATCCAAAGAAAAAAAAAGAGCAGTAAGTGCTTAATTTTTTATATGATTATTTGTCAGTATAAATTGTATTTTTATTTATTTTGATTTATTTTTTGTCATTTGTTGTGTACTTCTCTCCTCCTTATCAAACCTTTTTCTAGTTCATTTTTATTTTGTTTTTCTAATTGATAGCACATGTTATAGGTTGTTAAGTCGATTGAATAAGTCGTATTGTTAGTCTAATTTACTCGCAATTTTCTTTTGCTGGTTTGGTTAAGCGAGTCGAAGTAATCCAAACCCATAAGTTATGGTACAAAATCTGTTGTTATTCATATAGTTATCTGTTATTATTCTTAGTTCGGGTTGTTCATTAGTATTTGTTCTTCTCTCACTCTATCATTCATCATCCTTGCATAAGAGTTCATTCTGATTTACATATTTGTATGTGTTCAGTTGTTCACACATTTGTTTAGGTTTGATTCAGAAATGTGTTATGCTTGCTCCCTGAATCTATACTAATTATAGTTGGATATGGTTTTGTGATGATTGATGTGAAGCCATTGATCTGATTTAAGGTCAAAATTCAAACTGATTGTTGAGTCTTCTATCACATTCTTCGTAGTGTTAATATGATTTTGACTTAGATTTAGTTCATTTGTTTCGTTTTGAATTCAGTTTTAGTGTTTGAGTTGATATAGAATTGGTTATAGTTACAGGTTGAAAGTAATTGGGTTAGGGGGTAGGACAGTAATTCCAGTAGGCTGCTAATAATTTTAGGGGGTAATAATCAACAACATCAGGGGTTTGTCTAGGAGGCTGCTAATTTGGGTAGAGGGTACACTATTATTATTAATTAAAGTGAGTGGAAATTATGTGCCTCTTTTAATATTAAAAAAAGGACTAAGATGGCATCAATGGAATGCCTATAAAAGAGGTTGGAAATAAGACTTGAAAAGGGGAGAGGAGAAAAACAGAAAAAAGAGAGGACAAAAGAGGATAGACTTCAGAAAAGAGAAGACAGCTAAAAACCCGCGAAAAATCTACTATTTTATTGATATTCCTTGAGTGTTTTACTGGTTCGATCTCAAGGAATCTGTTCTGATTTACTGTTTCATCGAGCACATTGTAAGTCTAAAGGGTTGTTTTGCTAGTGATAGTGAAAGGGATCTATTTGTTTGGGCTCATTCTAAACTGTATTGGTTGCAAGTTTCTTTCGGGTTTGCTTCCTTTATTTCTGGGTTGATAATTGAGGTCTATACGGGTTTCAAAATTGGTTTTCTAAGCTATTCTGAATCCTCCTGTTGCTGTTAGTTGCTATTGTGTGTTGCTGCTTGTTTACTGTCAAGCTGTTAGTGATCCTTTCTCTACAATTGGCTGTTGAAATTCTAGGTACACTTTGAAACTAAATTGATGTAGCATCATCTGTTGAAAGCATGAAATGAAGTTGAAGCTCACAATTCCTGTATTTGCCCTGTTATTTTACCATTCTCTATGATTAAGTAATTGTTAGGGTTTGACTAGTAGTATATTGTTACTCCTGTATTGTTGTAGAATTGAAGTAGTATTTGGACCATTGGAATAGTCTGCATGTTTGATGGGCGTATAAATTGATTTATATTTTATTGAGATATAGGACAATTTATGTTTTATCTGCTCTTAACACTTGAACATGGTTTTCACACCTGAAGGGATGGCCTATCCTCTTGTATTCACTGATTTGAACTTTTTAAGTATATTAAATGGTTTGAGTCAATATAGTAGGATTTTCAAATAGACACATAAGTACATGAATGCATTATTTAGTAGTGGCATGAGTTTTTCCATAAAAATATAAGTTTGAGTCATTAAATCATGGATTGGAGTAAAGGAAATTTATTGATTGAGAATTGAAAGTGTCCAATGTTTAATGACCGGAGTAATATATTATTAAGTTACAACATCTAGCATTTACTGTAGCACTAATTTTACAAGCATGTGTATTTGCCAAACTTGTCTGGAAAAGCATTTGAGGTATACATACATATATATTGCACATTAGAAATATGAACTTGTGCGGAGTTGGTCAGACTCAATGTATGCATTATTGGGTAGGAAGAATGTGATACCTTTGTTAGATTGTGATGAATATTTGATTGGGTCCTACTTGGATTTTAATATTTATAAGCATTTGGCACTTTATTAATTGAACTGAAAGTATCTTGACTACTGTGGTTAGTCGTGCAGTCAAATTGAGGAAATTAATCGCATAATGTTGCATTACTTACAAAATTTATGGCCCTCCTGTTTTAATTTAGACACTTTGTTAGAATAATTTGAGGTGCACCGTGCCAAATAAAATGACGAATTGCGGGACCCTCAATGAATGACTAGTAAAATACTTAGACTTCGGGATGGACCGTGTAGCGAATTTTACGGTGTTCCCCAAAGATAATAAGCACGTAGTCACTTTAAGCGCATATTTTAATATTACCTTCTTAAGTACGGGTGTACATTGATGTGACCCGAATCCAAATCCCAATAGAGTCATGAATGTGTAAAAAACCACGGGTGCACTGGTGCGACGTGGCTCGAGATGCACTTTATGATGTTGCAATTCTTTTTAAATGATGAAGAATAAAAGCAGTTAATTGACCTTTAATTAATAAACGGGATGAGCCTCGCCAAATAACATGCAGATTGCGGGGCCCCCAATAATCGAATTTTTTAAATGCTTAGATTTCGAGACATGCCGTTTTAGCGAATTTCACGGCCTTCTTAAAATAATAAACACGTTAGTTGCTTTAGGTCCGTTACTTAAGTAATTTTACTTTCCTGAACCCGGGTGCACATTTATGTAACCCAAATCCAAGTCTCGACGAAGTCGAAATGTATTAAAGGCCACAGGCGTACTGGTACGGTGTGGTCCAAAGTACGTTTTCACGACGTCGTAATTCTTATAAAAACAATAACAATCACAAGCGGTTAAAAGTTGAAATTCGCAGGTAGGTTTGACATGTATTAAATTCAGATAATTTAGCCAAATATAACAATTGAGCGATCGTGCTAGAACCACTGAATTCGGGAGTGCCTAACACCTTCTCCCGAATTGATAGAATTCCTTATCCGAATTTGTGGTACGCAGACTGCAATATAGAGTCAACTTTTTCCTCGATTCGGGATTCAAATTGGTGACTTGTGGACACCATAAATCTCCCAAGTGGCGACTCTGAATCTCTTAATAAATGAATCCCATTTCGATTGTCCTTTAATTGGAAAAAATCCATTTACCCAGCCCTTCGCGGGATGCGGTAGCACCAAAAGGAGGTGTGACATTAGGCACTCCCGAATTCCGTGGTTCTAGCACGGTCGCTCAACGGAGTAATTCTCATATAGGGCAAAAATCACGTGCTCACAGATAGGACTTGGAAGAGGAGGAGGTGGAGGGACCTTAGATCTTGTGGAGTAAGATGATGATGCCAGAGTGCACAAACTAACCTTTGAGGGAGGGGAATAAAACAAAAAGTAATAGAAAAGGTAACAAGTTAGTGAGGACCGTGAGAAGAAAATGTTGCAATATTTAAAAAGATAGTGCAAGAATATAAATCGTGTCCTAATTTGGGAGACTCATTGAGTCCGGGGTAGGCCTAGCGACAAGTTGATTTGGAGAACTTATAATGTCAAATGCCTCATTTTATCGATAAAAATAAGACGAATCCCAAAACAACACTAAAAATGGCAGAAAATAAAACGTCACTGATGGCCATTGGCCTTGTTACATTTAAAGCAAAGAAAAGATTCCTAACTACTTGGTCCCAGAAGGACCTTCCCCAGGCTCGACACCTTTAGCTCCATCAAACAGCTTCACTAGCTCATGTAGTCCCAGTAGCAAGTAAGCTCTAGCCAAACGTCCTCTTTTGTTTTCCTCAGCATTAATTTGGTAAGTTATTTTAGATTTTAAGATTTAGTTTTAATTTGAAAAGAAAAATAAAAGAAATGAAAATGAATTGGTCTTCTTAATAAATACCCAACTTCGGGTCAAACCTTCTAAAAAACCAGGCCCAAACCCGTAAACCTGTCTAAAACCCCTCAAATGCTAACTCAGACCCGCATTTGATCCAGTCCAGTCTCCCCTCACACAAAAAGCCACCGTTTAGGTTAAAACAAATCAGTGCCATCAGGTTGGTTGATCCAACAACTCAGAAGTGGGGAGAAATTAGTATAAGAGTGTCCAAATGCCCCGACCCCCATCTCTTGTCTCTCACCTCACCAGAACAACTCTCCAACGCTGTCGTCTCCCACAGCGAAAAATCGCCTAAAACGACGGTGAGTCTCTAAAACACCTAAAATCTTTACCACAGCTTCCTCCCCGCCTCCATATCATCAATCCACAACCAGTTTCCTTCAAAACCTACCCAAATCCCTTGAATATCGATTTGAAGTTACAAACCCTAGCACCGCACAGTTTCTCCGTTGGCAGTCCAACCACCAAACCTCCCCAAAATCATACCCTGAACCCCCATCACCTCCTCTCCGCCAATCTCTATTCCCCTTCCCTCGAATCCCCCTCAAGTCGTTCGAATTCTGGATAAAAAATTGAGCCCTAAATCCCACAATATCAAAGAAGCAAGGCCTTAAAGATTTGGGGTCAAAATCGACTTTAATCATGTGTTTTCAGTTGAGAACACACGATTAAGGTCCATCTCGGCTAAAATCAAAGACCTCATGGAGTTTTGAGTTCAAAACTGTGGTCCGCCTAGTTCTAATATTCATATCGGTATGTTTTTTCTCTCGTTTCCATTGTTGTTAGTTTCTATATTTTCCTTCTTTTTTTCTTCTATTTTTTTTCCTCAATTTGTTTTGCATGCGTTTCTGTTAATCCATTTATGTATTAATTGCTTCTTCTTTAGTCTATTTGATTAGCCTGACTTCTTTCTTTCCTTTTAATATTATTTTTGGGCTGTAATTGAAGTCTTAGATTCATAATTTGTGCACAGGCTTTTGCGCCTCATCATGCTTCTGGGTTATAGACCAGACACGGGCCCAAAGAAAGAATTAGCCCAGGTCTTGTGTTAAATTAGGCTTCTTGTTTTGAGTTAGGTCATTTTGACTCGCGTTTGAGCTAGTTTGAGTATTGGGTCAGCTCGACCTATGAATTTTAGGGTCACAAATGGGTAATTGGGGTAATTCACCTAAGGAATCTTTTATTAACAGAAATAGGAAGCTTCTAGTGGGTTTTTTTTTATTGAATTTAAGACTTGTAATGGCTTTAGCTTGGGTAGCAAGCCAAACAATGAAGGAATGTTAAGCTAAAAATGAAAATTAGAAAGGGACTACAGGTGCAAAATTAAAATCCTAATATCTGCCCTAGTTCTTTGCATATAAAGGCATCCTAAACTTGTCTTTCAAGGCAGAACTTCAAGGATAGAACTCAAAAAAAATACAAAGAATCATTAGCACTATATTTCAGAGATAGAAATAAGAAAATAAAAAATGGTTGAAGAATTTTAGGAAAATAATACTGTTTCATTGAGCTCCTTTGGTATTTTCTAAAATTTTTCTAGTATTGAAGCAATTTCTAGTAAGCTGATACTAATATGGGTTGAATTCTGTTGGTCCATTTTTTGGCGTTGAGGATTACTACTATTGCTGTTTAGTGCGATTACCTCTTTTCCTTTTGTAATATCCAAGTATTCTATCCAAACTTATCATGGAATTGAGCATTGATTAGCATATGTGAAGATCTGGAAACGCAAGTCGAAGTTTGAATGGAAATATTAATTTTGACATAACCATTGTCAGTTGTTATTTATATGATTAAATGCTTTAGTTTCCATTTCTTGTTTGTGTTGAGTTTTGGTGCATGCTAGTAATCTAGGGTAGTTTAGTTGTTCAAATTTAGTGCATAATTTCTGAAAATTGGGTGTTGTAATATTGCTGGAATATTTGGTTTTAAGTTCACTGCCATGGATGTTAGATACATGTTGATGCATATTGGAAGTTTGGTCTTGCTTGTTCAATCACCGGGTGTCTCTTTTGGAAAAGCTTTGAAAAGCTTTTGAGAGGCTTTTTAAGAGTTTTCCTTTTAATGAAAGTTAAACTAATTTTGATCTTTGAAAAGCTTCACGTTAGGTTGTGTTAAATGCTAGTTGAATGTTCGTGAAATCATATGGTCTAATTTTGAGATTATTTTTGAACACAGCTATTGTTTATTTTACAATTAATACAAAATGGTTAAAGTTTTCTTTTGAAATCAATTCTGGAAATCAGAGTGGCGTGAATACAGGATGATCACTTAATATTGAGTTTTTTTATTAGTTGTTTTCTCTTTTGAAGCGATTAAATTCATAAGAAAAATGGGCGTCGGGGTACTGTTGAATTTGATCTGGCATATTTCATTTTATCTGGGGTCGATTGGGAGTCATCTAATTTTTTGTTAATGTAATGGTTATGCTGTCGTAGGATTCGACCTTGAGCCCTGTTAGCCATTGTATACTGTTGTGGAATTGCACCTTATTTTGGGCCCAGTTAAATTCATTCAGAAATCAAAAGCTGGAGCACTTGCAACACGTATCAGGCTCCTATTGAGCCTAGACCTGAGATGGGAATTAGACTCACACCCACTTTATAAATCATACATGACCCTCATGAGTTAGTGTAGAAACCTTTTAAGTAGAATATTTCGGGTGTTCTATGCCGAACAAAAACAACAAATTGCGTGACCCTCGTATTAATTTTAGAACCTAGATATTAAAAATGACTAATATTCGTAGAAAAGCCTTTAGGGCCGTTGAAAACACAATTGTGATTGTGTACACGTCTGCGTAACACAATTGTGATTTAAAAAAAACTGTAACGACCCGACCCGTTGTTACGGGAGTTACTGCCCCGTTTTCCCCGTTTAACTCTTTCATATGTTTCATTATATGTATTTGGATAGTTTGAAGTAAATCGGGTAGAATTCGGGTAGAAATGAGGCAATAAACCTCTTTTTGGGAAGGTTAGTTTGACAAAGTCAACCGAATGTTGACCGATGAGTTAGAAAGCTTGAAATGGATTTTCGATGATTCGACTAGTTTCGAGGGATTATTTATGACTTAGGAGAACAATCGGAATTGAATTCGAAGGTCCGATGTAGATTAGGCTTGAATTGGCTAAGGTCGAATTTTGGCGAATTCCGGATGGTAGGTGAGATTTTGATCCGGGGCTCAGAATGAAATTCTGAGAGTTGCAGTAGTTCAGCTAGGTGATTTTAGATATGCGTGCAAAATTTCAGAACATTCGGAGGTGTTTAGGTCGGGTTTTAGATCAAATCCAAGTTTTGAAAGTTTTAGTGAAACTTATGCTTGAATCCATGAGAATTCGATGATTTTGATGTTTATGATAGTGTTTTTATGTTGCGAGCAAGTTTGAATGAAGCAATATAACCTATCTATGCTATGCGATTGCATAGGGGTGTTGAGATCACTACGCGATCGTATAGACAGGTCTGCGATTGCATAGAAACGCCTGAAGGGGGTAAACATTTTTCTCTATGCGATCGCATGAAGGGGTGTGCGATCACATAGGTTGAGGAAATTGGGCAGTGCGATCGCAATAGGTGTTGATGCGATCACGTAAAAGGGATTTGAGGAGCCCAGGAAATTTGCTCTATGTGATCGTGTGAAGTGGTCTACGATCGCATAGGCTTAGGAAATTATACAGTGTGATCGCGTCAGAGTAGAAAAAAATGGGCCTGGAAAATTTACTCTATGCGATCGTAGGAGAGGCATTGCGAGCGCATAGAAGAAGGCGTCAGTGATAGAACAGTTAAGTTAAAAAATCAGACGCGACCCAAAACTTAATTTCACCATTTTTACTCCGCCAAGAGAGGGTTTTGAGCGATTTGAGCAGTGTTTTCAACGGGTATCACTTGGAGGTAAGTTTCTTGACTCGAAAATGAGATTTTATGCAAGAATCAATACAAAAATTCATAAAATTGGATAGAAATTGTGAAGAACTAGGGCTTAAATTTAGAAAACGAATTTTTTGATTTTGAAAGGCCATTGAAACTCCGTTTTTGATAAATTTTATATGCACGGACTCGTGGCGAGATGAGGAATTTGTTGGCATGGTTTTTGGAATTTTTCGAGAAGTGTTCCCAAGGCTCGATTTTTACCAACTTTGTGAATTGTCATGCTTTTCGAGTAATTTTGATTGGGTTATATTTCTTTGATCCATATGTATGTATTCTCTGTGGTTTTGACAAGATTCGATGCACGATGAGGCAAATTCGAAAGTAAAGGGCATTGCGGACGAGTCCACGACCGGTTAGAGGTGAGTAGTTGGTATATATGATAGCCTGAGGGTTTGAAACCCCGGCTTATCACATTGTGACACTATTTAGGGAGTGACTCGCATCCCATGGCAGGTGCGGGATTGGTTATGACTGGGGATTGTGACTTGGTCCATCCCGAACAAGAATAATGCTATATTGGCGATTGAAACACACTTTTGTGTTGAGTATATATATGGGCTGTATGCCATGGTTATGGCCTTGTGCCGAGCTGTAGTATCATGAAGGGATAGATATCTATGTGATAGCATGATTTGTAAAATCATTGATCTCAGTCCTGGGTAGAAATCACTATAATGAAATGCTAAGTCACTTGTTCTTAAAAATTAATAATCTAAAGTAATTTTCCTTGAGAATGAATTGGATACTGGAAATAAATAAAATGAACTGTTCTGTAACTCATATGCATGTTGTGGACTGAGTTTGGACCAGGCTGCACGACGCAGTAGATGATATAAATATTGCACTTGGGCTGAAGGAGCCCCTCTGGAGTCTGTACACACCCCTAGTGAGCGCCGTCGACGTTAAACGGATTGGGCTACGCGCCGTAGCGGTCATGTGCATTGCATTGCCTTTATGCATTGTTAATTACTTGTGTTATCTGTGGTTTGCTATTGTTGTTAGTTCGTAGTAGGTAATGGACTGTTAGACATATCTTTACTCTATGGTATTCTGTGGATTTCTTACCTTCAGCTATTTTATATGCTTTTCACTGAGTACTTAGTACTCACCTCTACTCCCTACACCTTTGTGTGCAGATTCAAGTACACCGGAGGTCTAGACGAGCAATCCAGTTTCTTACAGAGTTATTCGAGTTTCTGAGGTAGCTGCTGGCGTTCGCAGGACTTAGCTTCTCTCTTTGTTTCAGTTTATCATATATATATTTTTAGACTTGAGTATTTTGTTCAGCTATTCCTATTATTATTATTTAGTTTTTGCTTAGAGACTCTAGACTCGTGACCCTAGATCTTTTGGGAGTGTTATTTTGGGTGTTCGCACTTCTTAGTATTTTTATTCTACTATTATTATTGGAGTATTATTATAAACTCTCATATTCTTCTTGAATTTTTCCTTTTGGGACTTGTTGTTAAATATGAAAACAGTTGTTGGTCTGGCTTTCCTAGCTTTAGGGTTGGGCGCCATCATGATCGGGTTTCGGTCGTGACAAGTTGGTATTAGAGCCTAGGTTTACTAGGCCTCGCGAGTCATGAGCCGATTTAGTAGGCTCTCGTGGATTGGTACGTAGATGTCCATATCTATCCTCGGGAGGCTACAGAACCTTTAGGAAACACTTCACTTTCTTTGAATTCTTATCGTGCGTATTTGATTCAACTTGAGATATAACTCTTGAAATTTCTTCCACGCGTCTGTATGCGGACACGAGCGCTCATTAATACATCTGCATCGATGGCTTGTGATTCCTCGATCGAGGGGCGAGATGTAATCTCCGTGAGTTCATGTTGGGCCAATAAGGAGAACTCGAGGCCGAATCTTCGCCTATGGCATGAGCACCGAAGTGCTGATTACGCGAGCAAGTGCTTGAACTTATGTGTTCGGTAATGCCTTTATTTTCCGGGATGGCGGTCAGATATCCACGTGATGAGTAAGTTAGTCCTGTGAGGTGTGTCTATGTGATATTGGTAGTGACGAAGAAGTTTGTGGGATTATAGATGAACTGTTAAGCGATTCGTTCCTATTGTGATTTGTTGTGTAGCCCCAAGTTCTGGGCGCATGAAGAATATTATCGTATCTCTTATTTGGAAAGTTTAGTGCAATACGTGTGGCGGTATGAGTTCAGACTCAAAAAGACTAAATTTGCGATATTTTATATGTTTTATGATTCACACAAGTGCAACGCATTTCCCTGTATCGATTTTGATAATATAATACAGGTAGTATTGAGATTAATGTTGTTGATATACCTTGTGATGTTTTGTTAAGTTGTAGTTGTGTTGTTAGTATGGTTTTGGTAATTCTCTGGCAGGTGGATATGCCCAATTACAGAGGAAACTCTGCCAAAATTTTTGAAAAATTTGGGACTTAGTAAATATTTGGACGCCTAGAGAATAGGGTTGACTGTTGTGTGGGTGAATGCAAGAAAAAGGCAGAAGAGTTAAAAACTTCAGACGATTTGTGTTTCCACAAGCTTATGGAAGAGCGAGTTTAATCTCACCATGGTAATACGATAGTAATAGAGCATACACGCTATGAGTATAATGAGTTGTGATATATGGCTTCGAGCCAAGTTGGTGAGATTGCTGCTGATTAGTTGGTTGTACAGTTATGTACCACGTTAGTTCTGATTTCATGTATGCGAGCAAACCAGTTCTGAGTACAGAAATTGAGCCGAGAACAACACGAGTGAAGGAAATTTTTTTGACAAGATGTCAAGGGATCGAATGAGCAGGAAGGAAGTCTCGATGATTAAGGTAAATTAGTATCATCTTCAGCGTCACCTGAGAGCGATGTTATGTCCTGGTTAATGATTCTTGATCGCTCTTCATCGTTAGTGCGACCGGTGGTTTGGAGGTGCACTCCAGATATTGTTGTGGTAGGTCGTGGGAGTGTGTCCCACTGGAAGATTATATAAGTGTGGCATGTAGTCACTTGACCGATCAAAGATGTAAACCAAGTATGAAGGTTGTGATAATGTCGTTAAATTGAGAATTCATGCCTGTAAGGCACTTGGACTATTGGGTTGTGAACTAGGGAGGATTACTCCGATTATGATGGTTGTTCTTGTGTTCTATTAAGAAACTGAAAGGTTATTGGACTAGTTCAGTGTGATCAGAATTGTCTTAAAGTCGGTGGACAAATTTAATGTGAATAATGGCTCTATATCAGGCCAGATGTGTGCATTTTTGTAATGGGTCCTCGTGGAGGAGTAGTTAGGTTGATGTTTCATTGTGAGATAATTCGCGTAGTGATGCATTGCGCTGGGTGAGTTGTGAGATGGCTTGAGGAATTTCTATATGTTAAGAATCTGCGTAGGAATGACGTTATATGAGCATCTTGGCTCTTAAGATTTAGATTGTACATCGCAACTTAGTTGTGCCTGAGTTTTGTAGTTATAATGCTATATAATCCTCAGAGGTGCTATTACGCACTTAGCATACTTATGACCGATATTCGGTATTTAGTTGTAATGAGCAAATTTGTCTATATGTGCATCTCCTTGTGTGAGATCTATGTGTGGATCGGGTTACATACCGCAATAGTGTGATATCGAGTATAGTTTTCTATATGCTCTCTTTGTATGCCTTGCTTCCCGTTATCCAAGAAAAGTCGGTAGTAGTGCGTAGGATTTGATAACTCTTTCCAGAGCTCGTTTTCTTTAGTACCGTATTCGAACTGGTAACCTATTGGCACATTGGGGCATCATATGCGACATATAATTATGTCTGGAGTGGCTTATTGCCCGAGCAGTTCATATTGAGTGAGAAGAGATCACTAAATTTGGGATCAGTGCAATCTAAGTATATGAAGTAATGTAATAGCTAAGACAATTATTTGGTTCAGTATAAGGTGATAGTTCCTGCCAAGAGCATAAAACTAATGAATTGGTGTCTCAACGGTGGCTAAGAATGTATGCGGATCTCATCTGTCGTGTCAGTATTGCAAGAATTTGCACAAGGCATGTGTATGTCATGCAGAGCATAGGATGTATAGTGATTCCTTCTAAGCGATTAGATAAGAGAGCTTCGGATGATTAGGGAGATGGTATTGCTATGTGAAAAGTGATTTGACGCGAGTATGTGTTTCAGAAAAAGGTAATGTGATTAAACCGATTAAATTTTTGTAGTGTTGCGGCATGTTCTTGTTGGGTCCACCGGGGGTATTCAGGTTTGCTTGGTAGCACATGTAAATATTGAGTATCTGTTGTGGAATGATTAGGTATCAAATGGGTACATGTATTCGCACGGTGGAAACTGGGATCATGTATGATGATTGTGTGTTATATTGAGTTCTGATGTACATGCTATGTTGTGGTGGTGGATCTTTATCAGCTGGTGTATTATATTTTGGAGGTGATGTTGGAATTTGGACTGGTTATGGTAGTGTTGGGTGATTTTGAACTATTGCATTAGGAGCTATGCCAGAAATGCCACGGGTTAAGTGGTGAAGTGCGTTAGAATATGTTTTAGCAGAATGAATTATATTTCAAAGAACCAGCGAACAGCTCGGAAGGAGTACTTTGTCAATTGGGCATTAGTGATAGATGTCGGTGTAGAGGTTGTTATCATTGATCCTGTTCCATTATTGAGAGACCTTTCGGATGTGTTTCGTGTGGCCGGCATATAACCGGGTGAGATTGTGGATTCTGATATTTGTTTGGTGCCTTCGGCAGGAGTTAGAAAAGTTGAAGAAACATTTTCAGGCTTCTTCGTACTGAGTTTGTTGGCAGGCCGATATGGCTACGCATTTAGCTTGAGTTAGCTTGGTTGACCCTGAGTTGTACTCTTGAGGAATAGGTTGAGTCTATCGTTATTGAGCTTGTTAGCGATTGGAGGAAAGCTATGAGTTGTTTTTCGATGTTGTGAGGCATTGTGATTTGTTAGTTATGGGCACATGTGGCGCGGTTCCATTGAGAATTCATCGGAGCAGTTAGCAGAGATTTTCATCAGAAAGATTGTGAGGTTGCATGGGGTTCCAGTTTCTATTATATCAGATAGAGGTACCCAGTTCACTTCTCAGTTCAGGAGGACATTTCAGCGATAGTTGGGTTCACAGTTAGAGTTGAGCACAACATTTCACCCACAGACAGATGGGCAGTCCGAGCGTACAATTCAGATACTAGAGGACATGTTGCGTGCTTGCGTTATTGATTTTGGAGGTTTTTGGGCTGTTACTTGCATCTTGCAGAGTTTGCATATAACAATAGCTTTTAATCCAGTATTCAGATGGAGCCATATGAAGCCTTATATGGGAGACAGTGTAGGTCCCCTGTTGGTTGGTTTGAGTTCGACGAGGCAAGATTATTGGGGACAGAGTTAGTCCAGGATGCCTTAGACAAGGTGAAGGTGATTTAGGAGAGACTTCGCACGGCTTAGTCGCGTCAGAAGAGTTATGCAGACCGGAAGGTCCGAGATGTGTCTTATTCAGTAGGTGAGAAGGTGTTGCTGAAAGTTTCGCCTATGAAGGGTGTTATGAGGTTTGGAAAGAAAGGAAAGTTGAGCACAAGGTTCATTGGACCTTTTGAGGTACTTAGGAAAGTTGGGGAAGTGGCTTATATGCTTGCTTTGCCACTTAGCTTATCCGGAGTTCATCTGGTATTCCGTGTTTCTATGCTCCGGAAGTACGTTGGAGACCTGTTTCATGTATTAGACCTCATTACAATACAGTTGGATGAGGACTTGACCTATGATATGAAGCCGGTAGCCATTTTGGGTAGACAGGTTCGTAAGTTGAGATTCAAAGACATAGCTTCTATGAAGGTGCAGTGGAGAGGTCGGCCCGTGGAGGAAGCAACTTGGGAGACCGAGCAGGAGATGAGGAGAAAATATCCACACTTATTTGAGACTCCATGTACGTTTCTTAAAGCTCCTATAGGCAGGATTTCTAGTTTGATAATGTAACGACCCGACATGTTATTACGGGAGTTACCACCCCGTTTTTCCCATTTTACACTTTCATATGTTCCATTATATGTGTTTGGAGAGTTTGAAGTAAATCGGGTAGAATTCGGTTAGAAATGAGGCAATAAACCTCTTTATGGGAAGGTTAGTTTGGAAAAGTCAACTGAATGTTGACCGATGAGTTAGAAAGATCGGAATGGATTTTTGATGATTCGACTAGTTTTGAGGGATGATTTATGACTTAGGAGAGCAACCAGAATCGAATTCGGAGGTCTGGTGTAGATTTAGGCTTGAATTGGCTAAGGTTAAATTTTGGCGAATTCCGAATGGTAGGTGAGATTTTGATCCGGGGCTCGGAATGAAATTCCGAGAGTTGCAGTAGCTCCGTTAGGTGATTTTGGATATGCGTGCAAAATTTGAGATCATTCGGAGGTGTTTAGTTCGGGTTTTAGATCAAATGCAAGTTTTGGAAGTTTTAGTAAAACTTAGGCTTGAATCCATGAGAATTCGATGATTTTGATGTTTATGATGGTGTTTTTATGTTGTGAGCAAATTTGAATGAAGTAATGTGACATATCTGTGCATTTGGTTGAGGTCCCGAGGGTCTCGGGGTGATTTCGGATGCCCAACGGGGATGTTTGAGTTGAAAGTTGCAGCAGAAAAATTGCAGGCAATTTTTGTTCTATGTTATCACATAGACAAGTCTGCGATTGCATAGATGGGCCTGAAGGGGTGAAAATTTTACACATAGAAGGACCTGAGGGGATGTGCGATCGCATAGGTTGAGGAAAATGTGCGGTGCGATCGTAATAGGTGTTGATGCGATCGCGTAGAAGGGATTTGAGAAGCCCAGAAATTTGCTCTATGCGATCGCGTGAAGTGGTCTACGATCGAATAGGCTTAGGAAATTATTCAGTGCGATCGCATAGTGACTTCTGCGATTACAGAGAAGGAAAAAATTGGGCCTAGAAATTTTACTCTATGCGATCGCAATGGGACTAATGCGATCGTATAGAAGAAAACGTTAGTGATAGAACAGTTAAGTTAAAAATTAGACGCGACCCAAAACATAATTCCACCATTTTTGCTCCACCAAGAGAGGGTTTTGAGCTATTTGAAGAGAGTATTCAATGGGTATTACTTGGAGGTAAGTTTCTTGATTCGAAAACGTGATTTTATGCTAGAATAAACACCAAAATTCATGAAATTGGGTATAAATTGTGAAGAACTAGGGCTTAAATTTAGAAAATGAATTTTTGGATTTTGAAAGGCCATTCAAACTCCGATTTCGATAAATTTTATATGCACGGACTCGTGGCGAGACAAGGAATCTGTTGGCATGATTTTTGGAATTTTTCGAGAAGTGGGTTCGGGGCTCAGGTTTTATCAACTTCGTGAATTGTCATGCTTTTCGAGTTATTTTGATTGGGTTATATTTCTTTGACCCATATTTATGTATTCGCTATGGTTTTGACTAGATTCCATGCGCGAGGAGGCAAATTATTAAGGAAAGGGCATTATGGACGAGTCCACAGCCAGTTAGAGGTGAGTAGTTGGTATATATGATAGCCTGAGGGTTTGAAGCCCCGGCTTATCACACAGTGACGCTATTTAGGGCGTGACTCGCTTCCCATGGCAGGTGCGGGATTGGTTATGACTGGGGATTGTGACTTGGCCCATCCCGAACAAGAATAATACTATATTCGCGATTGAAATGCACTTTGTGTTAAGTATATATGTGGGCTATAAGCCATGTTTGGGGCCTTGTGCCGACCTGTAGTATCCTTAGGGGATAGATATCTATGTGATAGCATGATTTGTAAAATGATTGATCTCAGTCCTGGCTTGAAATCACTGTTATGAAATGCTAAGTCACCTGTTGTGGAAAAATTAATACACTAAAGTATTTTTCCTTGATAATGAATTGGAAACTGGAAATGAATAAAATGAACTGTTATGTAACTCATATGCATGTTGTGGACTGAGTTTGGACTGGGCTGCACGCAGAAACGGATGATATGAATATTGTGCTTGGGCTGAAGGAGCCCCTCCGGTGTCTGTACATACCCCTAGTGAGCGACGTCGACGTTAAATAGATCGGGCTACGCGCCCTAACGGTCATGTGCATTGCGTTGCATTCATGTATTTTTAAGTACTTGTGTTATCTGTGGTTTGCTGTTGTTGTTAGTTCGTAGTAAGGTATCGGGCTGTTAGACATAGCTTTACTCTGTGGCATTTTGTGGATTTCTTGCTATCAGCTATTTTATATGCTTTTTACTCACGGAGTACTTAGTACTCACCCCTACTCCCTGCACCTTTGTGTGCAGATTCAGGTACGCAGGAGGGTTAGATGAGCAGTCCAACTTATTTCAGAGTACTCGAGTTACTGAGTAGCTGCTGGCGTTCGCAGGACCTAGCTTCTCTCTTTATTTCAGTTTATTATCTGTATACTTCCAGACTTGAGTATTTTGTTCAGTATTCCTATTACTATTCAGTTTTGCTTAGACGCTCTAGACTCGTGACCCCCAGATCTTTTGGGAGTATTATTTTCGGTGTTTACACTTCTCAGTATTTTTATTCTACTATTATTATTGGAGTATTATTATAACCTCTCATATTCTTCTTGAATTTGTCCTTTTGGGACTTGTTGTTAAATATGAAAAGAGTTGTTGGTCTGGCTTGCCTAGCTTTAGGGTTGGGCGTCATCACGATCGGGTTTGGGTCGTGACAAAACCAGAGTATGAGATCGCGCAACTTTGGCTAAAGTTTTTTTTAAAAATAATAATAAAGCATTATTAATTGTGGACACGTTGCGTGACATGATTTTTGATGCGCCCAACAAATGGGTATACATACGTGTACCCGTTTCAAGATAATTTTTCGTAATTAGAAGTGGTTAAAGAGGCAAAAGCACATAGATAATGAAATGAGTAATTAAACAATTTTTACAAGCCATGTATGATCAAAGCGACTGTGCTAGAACCACAGAACTTGGAAATGCCTAACACCTCCTCCAGGGTTAACAAAATTTCTTACCTAGATTTCTAGTTCGCGGACTGTAACACAGAGTCAATCTTTCCTCAATTTAAAATTCGAACCGGTGACACGGGACACCATAAATTATCCCAAATGGCGACTCTTTTAATAATAAATCCCATTTTGATTGTCTTTTAATTGAAAAAACTACCGTTATTACACCCTCTTTCGGGGCTGTAGTAAAAAAAGGAGGTGTGACAGGTCTGGTGACTCCGCTGGGGACAAGAACCCAGAACTTTTGGTACAGGGTTCAAGAATTCGAGCTTGTTTTATGATTTTTACTTGGCTTATTTATTGTTGATATTATTGTATTTTTGTGAACTTTTGTGCTAAAATGCTATATGTTTACCGCTTTAATATTGTTTGAATTATATATAACTGCCTTCTTACGCCACCCTCTGAGTCTTCTGAAAATGGTGCATATGTTCGCGTAGCCCTCTTTTTCTGTAGAAATTATACCAAATAGAGTGAGGCTGGGCAAGCGACAAGGCTGGACAGACTTTAGTGCTCCCAGTACGTCGCCCCTTCATCGGCCCCAATTGTCCGCTCGGGTACCCCAAGTCAAGATCAAAACCCCAGGATTAAACTTAGAAAAACATAGCTTCATGCCAGATCTCTAGCATGAGCGCTTGTTTGTATCACATGTATTTCACTTAGGGGACTCAACACAGGGGTTGGGTTCGTCTAGGATAGGTGTACCCAAAATAACAGACCATCCTGATGCATTCTATGTGCTATCTGAACATTTTTTTTTTTGGCTTGTATGCTGACCGATTAGGGAAAAATAAATCGAAAGGAAAACCAAAACTGATGTAAGGAAGAAATAAAGCTCAGTTCTCAAAGAAAACACAATATTTGAAAATACCCCGAAGCTCTGCCAAATTTTTAGAAGAATGGCTTGCATTTGCAAAATACCCATTTTGCTAAAATTGGCATATTAGGGAAGGGATCATGGTCCTTTGATTTTTCGTACAAAATTGGAAACCTATTTTCTAAAAAGGTCCACTAGAGTCAACCCTAACCTTACCCTTATATAGGAACAAATAAGTAGTATCCAGGATCCACTAGACGTGCTTAGGGAGTAGGCTCGGGTGAACTTGTGTATGTGGTGGGATGATCTAGATGTGGATGGTCAAAAATGGGTGAGAATTCAGTTGGGCGCCCTTATAAACATCTTTGAGATTAAACCGTGGGATGGCCTGATCAAGGCTCTGATAACTTTCTAGGACCCTGTCCATAATGTTTTTCATTTCTTAAACTTCGAGATCACCCCTACTTTGGAAGAAATGGCCGGGTACATTGAGTTTGGACGAGATTTGAGAAAGCAACAACTTATATTTTTGAGGGATCCGTCGGTGCCCAAGTTTTTTGACCTCCTAAATATCAGTAAACAAACAAAGAAAGACTATGTAAACAACGGGTGATGTCCTTTCCATTTTTTTCGAGCTCTTTGCTAGTTTCAAAATGCATGAAAAGGGGTTGAACAACAAGAAAGGTAAGGGTCATTGGCAAATTCATCACCGATTTGCATTTATTGTGGAATTCTTGGGGGTTTTTTCAAAATGAGAAAGGGACAGTCGATATTTATATGGCTAGAATCACCCAAATCCTCACTGCCAGGAAGGATCATATGCTTGAACCGTTGGTACTGGGGGATATCTATCGAGCATTGACTTTATGCAAAGCCGGGGTTCAATTCTTCGAGGTTGCAATATCCTTTTATAAATATGGTTAATTGAGCACCTTCGCCGTCATCCCAGATTCATGAGCTATGGCTCGAACCCAAATAACTTCATCACCAGTTATGAGGAGAGGGTAAAGGATTACAATGTGCCAGCAAGGTCTGAAGCATGTGTATCTCATTTGAAAGCTCTCAAAACAAGTCAAGCTGAGTGGTCTATAGGATGGCTCCCGAAGACAAAAGCCATATACATGATTGCTACCAAAGGCTACTTGAGGTTAATGGGTGTAAGGAGTATTCAGTCATATGCACCACAGAGAGTCTTGAGACAATTGGGAATGTATCAAATTATTCCTGAAGATGAGGATCTAAGTACCCAGGTCATAGAGTTTCATCTGAAAGCTGCATTGCCCGAGGCTTTAATTCAGCAGGATTGAAACAGCCGTCGGTATCTAAAAAATGGCACCCTAGTACTAGATGTTGCAAAGGGGGAAGTAGATCCAAACTATGCTGCTTGGTTTGAGAAAAGGTCTTGTGTGAACAACGAGCAAGAACCCGAACCCGAGAGGCCTGCCAAAAGGCCTCATGTTCAAGATTTTGACGACAAGATCCAAGAAAGATTAGCATGAGGGGAAAAGGAAAAGACATATCAAGTGGAGATTCATGCCTTGAAAGAAAAGCTGATAAGCATATAATTCAAAAATGATCTCCAAGCACAAGAAGTCGAAGGTGAAAGAAGAATGTTGGTCCAAGAGAATGAAGCTCTCAAAGCCCAAATCCAGAAGATGAAAATAGCAATTAAACACGGGCATGATCAGAAAAGACGAAAAGTTCATCTACAGTCTTACCCAAAAGGCATGTGATTTCGAGGTGATTTGCAAAAGACTGAAGTGGAGCTAGCAAATGCCCGAGCCAAGTTACCTAAGGATGTAGGGGAACATGCCAGTCTTGTCTGACAACTGAAGGAGAAATATGACAAGGGAATGGTTAGTATGAAGAAAAAGATCAAGATCCTTGAAAATAAAATGGCTAAGAAGGAAAGAGATTTCAAGGCTGAAAGGGAGCATTGTTATGCCTTGATAACACAGTTAGAAAAGGATCTACAACAATTTCAAAAATAGAGCCATGCAGCCGAACTAACTTTGGACGCTAGGGCTCGGCAAATTGGGTGTTTATTGGAAGAGAAGGGTAGGATCCGAGAGAGGGTCAGGGCCATTGCAAATTACATTGTAGTAAAATGGCAAGCATGTGAGGATATGACCTGCACCACTTTCTTCGTGGAAGTCATGACATTTTTCAGGCAAATAATGAGTGATTTGGAAAGGCTCCAAGGGGATCTTGCAGCTAGACCCATGGCGAAGCTGAACGATACCCCGCGGGCTCCAGGAGTTTTCAAGGCCTTAATATATTCGTGACCATTGCCTGAGTCTGTATTTTCTTGTGGTTAATATCTGTTAAGTTATTTTTGGAGTCTGTTACGTCCTTTTGAGTCTGTGTTTCCATTTATTTTAGAATTTTTTAGTTTCTTTTGAGTTTGTGTGTTTTTCAGTCATTGTAATCAAAATATTTGTTTTTTATGAAAATGGAAAATCCTAGAATATTTTTTATTTATTTTTTATTCATATCCCCAAGAACTCTTGGTCTGATTCATGCAGGGTCATGATACGTAGGCAATATCCATATGATTCGACCGTAACCAAAAAGAGAAAGAGAGGAAAAACAAGAGAGGAAAAATAAGAGAGCAAAAACAAGAGAGGAGAAGTAAAGAAAAAGAAAGAAAATAAGAAACCGAGAGAAGGAAAACAAGAGGGAGGAATGAGGGAATAAAAAATAAAGAGAAAGAAAAAGGCAAGAATGAAAGAGAGAAAAAGTTGCAAATAGAACAAGGAAGAGCCGGGATGATGCAAGCAGCCGAGCAAATGCATAATAGAAACGGTTAACTGTGTAGGTGCATTCATTCCCCAAATGTGCGGTTACAAATATGTTAAAGCCCTAATTACTAACGAGGTTGTTGTTGATGTATTAAGTCCAGTAAGGTGGTTAGTTGATCGGCATCTTGGCAACCAATTCCTACAACACCTGGTGAAAAGACAAGCTGAACATGGCCAACCAAGAATTAGAGGTGAGTATTGTTGACCCGTCAAAAGAGGTGGAAGAATTGGATGTTAATGAGATGAAGAGATGTATAAGCTGAAGCAGTAAATGGCTGAAATGTTCCAGGCCTCGGCAAAGAGGCATCCACTACTGGTTTATCCTGCCAACCCTGCTTATATCCCACCATTGGCTTGACCTCAAGATCCTTCTACTGTGAAGTCATCCCTGGCCTTTCCTACCTACCAACAATGCTATGGCACCACCTCCCAAACGACACCACCTCTACCACCCAAACAAGTCCCATATCCTCCTCCACCAACCACTCCTGTGTTTGTGGCACCTCCACTTGTTGAATTACACCGATCTTCTAGTGAGCCTATGTTCCAGACTCACTACAACCACTATTATCCACCAGAACCTACATTCAAGGTGATAGAACTGTGCTCTCACACTGCTTATTTTGATCTCTCAGCAGAAACTGAGAAACCTCCTAAGAATCCTAAGCAGGAGGAGATGATTAGGAAATTCAAAAGCTTGGAGAAATCTTTTGGGAATATGCAGGGGATAGGTGGTCAAGTAAGCGTGGCGTTTAAAGACCTGTGTTATTTCCCAGATGTTCAACTACTGGCAGGGTTTAAGATACCCAAATTTGATTTATATGACGGGCATGGTGATCCAGTAGCACACCTGAGAGGTTTATTAAGCTAGATGATAGGATCGGGCGGGAGAGATAAATTACTGATGGCGTACTTCAGTCAAAGTTTAAGTGGCTCAGCTATGGAATGGTACACACGACAAGATCATGGTCGGTGGTACACATGGGATAATCTGGCCCAAGCCTTCGCATGCCATTTTCAGTATAATATTGAAATTATCCCAGACCGAATATCATTGACAAAGATTGAGAAAAATCTTGGGAGAGTTTCAGAGAATATGGCTTCGGTGGAGAGAGAAAGCAGCGAGAGTTGACCCTCCAATGAAACAAAGTGAAATGGTTGATTACTTCATGCAGGCCTTAGAGCCCACTTATTTTGGTCACTTGGTATCAACGGTAGGGAAATCCTTCAATGAAGTGGTGAAAATGGGAAGGATGGTAGAGGAAGGACTCAAGTCCAACAAGATCATGAGTTATTCAGCAATTAAAGCGACTACCCAGCCATTCAAAGCGGCACTGAGGGTGTACTGGGAAAGAAGAAGAAAGAGGATGTTGCAACAATTGAGTCAAGAACTTGGTCCGGGGGCCCATCACTTTACTATAACCAGCCTCGACCCAACCCCCTAACTTACCCCCGTACTCTATATAGCCCACCAAAGCACTATTACCTATCGCTAGATCCCATTTCTCTTTCCATCATGTTAAAACATACACTCAACCTCTTGCCCACGCACAATGGCATGCGCCAACCTCATAGAATACCTATCCAGCTCCACAAAATACCTATCCACCCCCAAGAGCCCTCATAAATGCCTCGGGAATAGGTTTTCGACCTCAAGCCTTCAAGAATGAGAGGTTGCAAAAGTAGAAGACTTTAACTCCATTGGGAGAATCATATACTAGTTTATTCTACAGGTTGAGATAGTTGGGTATGTTGAATCCAATTAAGTCTAAGCTGCCAAACCCCACTCCAAGAAATCTTGACCACCCGGTCAATTGTGAATATTGTTCAGGGGCTCCAGGGCATGACATGGAGAAATGCTGGAAACTGAAAAATAGCTATTCAAGAGCTCATTGATACCCATCAGATTGAGTTTCAGGCCCCGAAAGCACCCACTATCAATCAGAATCCGTTGTCGGCCCATCATGAGACAAATATGATTGAGGTAGTGCATAAAAGAGGGGAGCTGAAAAAGCCCTTGTAGATTGTAATGATGATCGGGTCTAGTGAAGGTAGGTTGATTGAAGAGTCAATTAGCGGGAAGTCATTGATCAAGGTGAAAGGAACAGACCATAAACCAGTTGTGGCAATTGAGAAAGAGTCCTCAAATGGTGTTACAGTAAAATAGGGGACAACAGAAGTAATGGTACTGGGGGCATTTAACCAGCCTATTGTGGTTGTGGAAGGTGCTCACACAGAGCCGATCATTCTTAAACCAGTAACTCAGCTACTAATAGTCAACAGCAAGGCCATCCCTTCGAACTATGGCCGAATGTTCGTGATTTACAAAGGGAAAAAAGTTAAAGAGGAAGTTTGTTAAACCCATGGTCTGACTCGATCAGGAAGATGCTTTGCCCCCAAGGAGTTAAGAAAACCCAAATCCTTTGAAGATAACTCAGACGAGCATCGAATAAGAGGAAGAAGAATTCTTGAGGAAGACGAAGGTGCATGACTTTTCTATTGTAGAGCAGTAAAGAAGAACCCCAGCCCGAATTTCATTGCTCTCATTGCTAATCCACTCGGACGAGCACCACCGAGCGTTGATGACAATCTTGAATGAGGCCCACGTTCCTGAAAAGATCTCTGTAAACCATCTGGAAAAGATAGCAACCAAGCTTTTTGAGGTAAACATAGTCATTTTTTCTGATGATGAATTGGCTGTAGAGGGTACTGAGCATAATAGAGCCCTTTATCGTACAGTGAAGTGCGAAGATTCAGTGGTTACCCGGGTACTGATTGATAATAGGTCCAACGCAAACATTTTCCCTCTCTCTACCCTAGAAAAATTAAAAGTGGACGATGATAGAATTCACAAGAATAGTATTTGCTTTTGGGGATTTGACGGTGGAGGAAAAGATTTTGTCGGGGACATAGTGTTGGAGCTGACAGTAGGGCCCGTTGAATTTACTATGGAATTCAAGTGCTAGATGTGGTGGTTTCTTAAAATCTTTTATTGGGTCGACCCTAGATTCATTCCGCCAAGGCAGTGCCGTCTACCATGCACCAAATGGTTAAATTTGAATGGGACAGACAGGAAATTGTGGTGCATGGAGAGGACAATGTGTGTGCCCTGAATGATGCCATTATACCTTTTATCGAAGTGGAAGACGACTAGGGATCGTGGGTCTATCAGGTTTTTGACAAAGTGTCAACTGAGAAAATCCTAGAAGGGGAATGTGTTACAATTCCGAAAGTGGCAGCAGCATCAATCATGGTGGCTTCTGAGATGTTGAAGAACGGCTTTGTACCTGGCAAGAGTTTGGGTGCTTCTCTGCAAGGCATCGTACAACCAGTATCTCTGCCCAAAAACATGGATACCTTTGGTTTGGGATTTAAGCCCATAGCTCTGGATGTAAGAAGAGCCAAAAGGTTGAAGCAGAGGGCGTGGGTCCTTCCAAAGCCCATCCCGCAACTGTCCAGATCATTTGTCAGGCCTAGCACCAGAAAGCATCCGGTATCGACGGTTCCTAGTTCATTAATTGGTGCAGATGGAGATTTGGGTAAGGGGTTCGAGAGGATGTTCAACGACGTGAATATGGTAGAAGCTGGAGAGGGTTGGAGCAAATGAATGTGCAATTCGTTGGGCCAACTACAAAGATCAACAATTGAGAAGCTACTCATCTTCCTACTCGGAGGGAGTTTTGATAGTGCGCTTTGATTTTCTTTTATTATCTTGATTATTTGAGGGTTGTAATTCATATTCTATGTTCCGTCCGTTTGGACGTGTCAAACCTTGTTATCTTTCAATTTCAATGAAATGCAATTTCCTTTTTTCTTCATTCCTGCTTATTTTATTTTATTTTATTTTATTTTTCTTTTCTTCTTGTACAGTTCTTTTTATGCTGGTTTCATTGACATGACATGCATGAGGAAACTTCGGCTTAGTCTTATAAGCCAATCTAATTCTGAAATAATAATACAAGAAATTGAGTGTGATTATGAATTGGAATATGATGATGATGAGGCTTTTGAAGAGATTAGTAAAGAGTTGAGACATTTTGAAGAAAAACCCCAAACCTTACCTGAGTGATACAGAGGCAATCAATTTAGGGGACCCCGATGACATCAGAGAAACTTAAATAAGTATCCATCTTGAACCATCCCTTAGAGAGAAGATAATTAAAGCACTATTCCAATACAAACATCTTTTTGCATGGTCATATGGTGACATGCCGGGTCTAAGAACTGACTTGGTGGTTCACAAATTGCCCATCGACCTGGCATTTCCCCTGTCAAGTAAATGCTGAGAAAATTTAAAACTGATATGAGTGTGAAGATCAAAGAAGAGGTTACCAAGCAGTTTGATGCAAACGTCATTTGGGTCACGCGGTATCCCACTTGGTTAGCCAATATTGTGCATTTTCCAAAGAAGGATGGTAAGACCAGGGTGTGCGTTGATTACCACGATCTCAACAAGGCGAGTCCGAAGGTTAATTTCCCACTGGCAAACATTCATATATTGATTGATAATTGTGCGAAACATAAGATTGGTTCTTTTGTGGATTGTTATGTAGGATATCACTAGATCCTATTGGAAAGGGAAGATGCAGAAAAGACAGTGTTCATTACACCATGGTGACACATACTGCTATAGGGTCATGTCATTTGGTTTGAAAAATACTAGGGCGACCTACTTGAGGGCAATGACAACCATATTCCACAACATGATACATGGAGAGATCGAGGTCTATGTGAATGATTTAATTGTAAAGTCCAGAAGGTAGTTTGACCACGTTAGTGATCTGAGAAAGTTCTTTCAAAGGCTTCGCAGGTACAATCTTAAGCTCAATCCTGCAAAGTGTGTTTTCGGTGTTCTATCTACAAAATTGTTGGGATTTATAGTCATCTTTCGAGGTATTGAATTAGACCCATCAAAAATCAAAGTTATTCAAGAGATTCCACCTCCAAGGAACAAGACCGAGGTGATGAGTTCGTTAGGGGAATTGAACTACATCAGTAGGTTTATTGTTCAGCTTACGACAACTTGTGAGCCTATTTTCAAGCTGTTAAAGAAGGATGACGCGGTCAAGTGGACAGATGAATGTCAAGAAGCATTTGATAAGATAAAGGGGTATTTGTCAAACCCACTGGTATTGGTCCCACCAGAACCAGGGAGGCCTTTGATTCTGTATTTGTTAATTTTGGACAATTTGTTTGGTTGTGTGTTGGGTC
Source organism: Nicotiana noctiflora (assembly GCA_032618575.1). Lineage (NCBI taxonomy): Eukaryota > Viridiplantae > Streptophyta > Magnoliopsida > Solanales > Solanaceae > Nicotiana > Nicotiana noctiflora. Next base: position 41,454 of record JASVEL010009247.1, on the reverse strand, counting down.
AACATGACATCGCAGGCAGGAAAGAGCAGGCCATATATTATCTCATCAAGAAGTTCACACCTTACGAGGTCAAGTATACTCAGCTGGAGAGGACATGTTGCGTCCGGACTTGGGTAGCATAGAAGTTGAAACATTATTTGTCATCTTATCCTACTTAGCTCAACTCTCGATTGGATTTTTTGAAGTATATCTTTTAGAAGCCTATGCCCAAAGGAAGGCTCGCAAAGCAGCAGATCTTGCTCACTGAATTTTACATTGTCTATGTGACCCGGACTGCGATGAAAGCACAAGCATTGGCTAATCATTTGGCTGAGAACCTAGTAGATGAAGAATAGGAACCTTTGAGGACATACTTCCCTAATGAATAGGTAATGCAGGTTGATGAGTTGAGAAGTCAGGATGGAAACTTTTCTTTGATGGGGCTACCAATATGAAAGTTGTTGGGATAGGAACGGTACTCATTTCCGAAATAGGGCAACACTACCCTGTCATGGCTCAACTTGTTTTCTATTGTACTAATAACGTGGACGAGTATGTGGCATGTATCTTGGGATTGAGGTTAGTTGTAGATATGGGTGTCCAGGAAGTCTTGGTCATGGGTGACTTAGACCTTCTGGTACACCAAATTCATGGAGAATGGGAAACACAGGATTTGAAGCTTATACCGTACCGACAATGCTTGCATGATCTTTGTCAACGATTTCAATCAATAGAGTTCAGGCACATTCCAAGGATTCATAATGAGGTTGCCGATGCTTTGGCTACTTTAGCATCAATATTGCATCATCCAGATAAGGCTTATGTGGACCCTTTGCAGATTTAGGTCCGTGATCAGCATGCTTATTGTAATATGGTGGAAAAGGAACTTGATGGTGAGCCGTGATTTCACAATATCAAGGAATACATTAGAATATGAGTGTATCCAAGACAGGCCACAGGTGATCAAAAGAGAACAATTCGACAGTTATCAAGTGGAGTTTTCTTCAGTGGAGGGATATTGTACAAAAGAACCCCATATCTTGGGTTGTTGAGATGCATAGATGCCAATCAGGCCATAACTATCATGAGTGAGGTACATTTGGGAGTTTATGGACTGCATATGAATGTGTACATGTTGGTAAAGACGATTCTTCGAGCATGCTACTATTAGGTTACTATGGAGCGAGATTGTATCAGTTTTGTGCGCAAGTTTCATCAATGCCAAGTGCATGGAGATTTGATTCACTCTCTACCATCGGAATTGCACACAACATCAGCACCATGGCCTTATGTCGCATGGGGCATGGATGTCATTGGGCCAATTGAGCCAGTAGCATCAAATGGGAACATGTTTATTCTGGTGGCCATTGATTATTTAACCAAATAGGTTGAGGCCAAAATGTTCAAGTCTGTTACCAAGAAGGCGGTGGTTGATTTAGTGCATTCAAATATCATTTGTCAGTTTGGAATACCAAAGATGATCATTACAGACAATGGAATACCAAAGATGATCATTTGAAAGAGGTATGTCAGCAGTTCAGGATTACACATCATAATTCCACCCCTTACCGCGTGAAGGCAAACTAAGCAGTTGAGGCGGCTAACAAGAATATAAAGAAGATACTCCGGAAAATGGTGGAGGGTTCTAGACAGTGGCATGAATAACTGCCTTTTGCATTGCTGGGTTATCGCATCACTGTTCGTACTTTTGTAGGGGCGAATCCTTATTTGTTGGTGTATGGTACCGAAGCAGTGGTACCCGCAGAAGTGGAAATCCCATCCCTTTGAATTGTCGTAGAAGCTGAAATTGATGATGATGAATAGGTCAAAGCCCGCCTAGAGCAATTGAGTTTGATCGATGAGAAGAGATTGGCTGCAGTATGTTATGGCCAATTGTATCAACAGAGAATGGCAAGAGCATACAATAAAAAGGTGCATCCACAGAAGTTTGAGGTGGATTGGCAAGTTTTGAGATGTATCCTTCCCCATCAGGCTGAGGCCAAAGGCATGTTCACCCCAAATTGGCAGGGGCCGTTCATCATGACGAGAGATTTGTCCAATGGCGCTTTGTATTTAATAGACATAGAAGGAAAGTGTGTTATAATGACCATCAATTTTGATGCGGTCCACATATATTATGTATGATTTCCTTTGGAATAATTGCATTTATTTGTACTTGGCATTTTTTGAAGATTGGAATGATGAAGGCATTTTGTTCTGCTATCTAAACACTTTATCCCTCGCTACCCCCTTTGACCCTTATTTAATTTCTTCCATACCCCTTTTTTTGGAATCAGTAGCAACGTTCAGAAATGCAAGCACAAATGATCCGTAAGGGAAAAGAGAAAAGAGAAAAGGAAAGAAAGAGAAAGGAAAAGAAGAATAGGAAAGAAAAAAGAAAAAGAAAATAAAATAAAAAAAAAGAAGAGAAGAAAAAGAACAACAGAAAGAGAAAAGGAAGAAAGAAAAGGAAAGAAAGAAAAAATGGAGAGGAAAAATCACAACAAAGAGTAATTTCTATGACATGAACTACGTTCAACCTGATTCCTTTTAAGGATATGTAGGCAGCCTCACAGTTCGGTCCTATCAAAATAAAAATCCAAAAACCCCAAGCAAAAAACTAGGGGTAGAAGTTGTGGTTGTTGTAAGAGATCTGATTCCAAAAGTTGTAATTTTAAGCACAGTTGAATTGTTTTGAGCCTTTGATACCCTTTCTTTCTAACCCTGTGCAATAACCTGCATTCGGTCCGAAAAAAGACCTTCTGATCAGTTTTTAAGAAGTGCCGAGTCAAACAAGAAGAGGTGATTCATATCAGAGGCAACACTTCGGTTCAAGCAAGAAAATAATGAAAATGATAGAGACTTAATTGTAGAAAAACCTCATGGGCATTGTAAGGCGACGGGAGCTGAGACAAATGAAAAATAAGAGTCTTATTGGTGAAAACCCTCACGGGCACCCTAAGGCGACGAGAGTTGAGAGAAATGAAAATGAGAGAGTCTTATTGGTGAAAACCCTTACGGGCGCCTTAAGGCAAAAGTGAGTTAAAAAGTGAACAAATGGGAGAGGTTTGTGGGTGAAAACCGTCCAGGACACCGTAGGATGAACAAGGTTGGGGTTTAGGTGAAGAAATCAGGTTATGGAATTTTGGGGCAACAATGTATGGCAATTGAAAGTTGATTGGTTGGATGGATCAGGCCGATTAATTCGAAGTGCATGTGATGATCAATGGTACCAGCCGTCCCACTCAAATAAGACTCTTTCCCTCTTTTCCTTTTAGTAACTCGTCCAGTTCTGGATTCTCTTTTTCCTTAACTCTCAAGGTTAATGCATTGCATTTCTTTTTGGGTTTGTTTCTCTAAGATGTCTCAATGTCAGTTTTGTTCTTAGGAAATAAGAAATGATTTCAAAGCTCACTCTTAGCTTCCGAAATTGTGAAGCACAATGTGGCCGAAAGATACCAAAAATAGCATGATATGAAGCGGGATAAAAGGAGTCACCGAAGGTTTCATCAATATAATGATTTGGTAATGTGTTGGGAGATGCAAAGGTTCAGATAAAAGGGTTAGAGGTGTAAAACAACATTATAAGTATAGAACACTCAGTCGTCAAAGGTCATGAGGTTTGAAAGTCAGTCAGAAAGTCAAGCGGTTCAAGGCCAGTTCGGGAAACAAGTCAAAACAAAACATGGAAGCGAAGATACCTTCAGAAAGAATGCCAAATGCCATCAACTAACCACCATTTTAAACTAACAAGATTTTTCTTTGATTTAAATAGGGGTAAGAAATTTCATTTGCTTCAGAGAAATTCTCCGTAAGGACAAGCAAGCACCAAAACAGGTTCGACCATAAACTCTCAGGACCCTCCTGGAAAGTAGGGATTAGTTAAATTTCAAACAGTAGCATAGTTTAGCATAACGAGAATGCATGCTTGAAGTAGGATTCTATTAGGAGTTTTCAGGACTCTCCTGGAAAATGGGACTTAGTTTAAAATTCAAATGATCATGAGTAGCGTAAATGCATCCCAAGGGAATATAAGTTGGCTTAAAAGTTAGAATATTAAGATAGGATTCAATTAGGAATTCTCAGGACCTTCCTGAACAATGGGACTCAGCTTTAGGATTTCCATTAGATAACAAGGTTTGGCATACATTTTGTTGTAATGTGATACAATTTAGCCGTAAAATTGGCACTTTTATGATAATATTTGATTTTCAGGACACTACTAGATAATGGGGATTTGTTTAAGACCCTTTTAGATAAACAATGTAGCGGGGATAATACCTTAGAAGATGTAACTTAGGTTTATAATTGTTGGTCAATTAAGAGTTGTCAGGACCTCCCTGGATAATAGGACCTAGCCGTCAAATGTTTGATAATAGTTAGTAGAATGATTTAGTTTAACACTCACATATGCTCTTAGCCACCAAACCGGGGCAGAAGATTTTCTTTGTTTTGTCAATTTTTTATTGAAGTTAGGAGCCCACCTGGAGAATAAGGGAATACATTTCAAGCCAGCAGTCAGGAGCTCGCCTGGAGAACAAGCGAATACATTTCAAGTCAACAGTCAAGAGCCTTCCTGGATAACAAGGGAATACATTTCAAGTCACCAGTTAGGATCCAGCCTGGAGAACAAGGGAATACATTTCAAGTCAGTAGTCAGGATCTGCCTGGAAAACAAGAGAATACATTTCAAGTCAGCAGTCAGGAGCCTACCTGGAGAACATAGGAATACATGTCAAATTAGCAGTTAGGAGCCCGCTTGGAGAACAAGGGAATACATTTCAAGTCAGCAGTCAGAGCCCACCTGGATAACAAGGGAGTTCAATTCAAGTTTTAGCTTTCAAATTTTTACTGATATTTGGTAACATGATTCAGTTTACAATGACATATGTGCCCAGCTATCAAACTAGGGCAAAAAAGTTTCTTTGTCTTGTCTATTTTTGTTGAAACTGTTGATCCCACTTTTTCCCTACATATATTTTTACCCAAATATTTCCAAAATAGAATATTGGTGCATATATAAGAACACCCAAGAGTTTGGGCATTTTTTTTTATGATTTCTAGAGCACTTTTATTGCCTATTTCAATACAACAAAATCCAATAATTATTCTCAAAATTACCAATTTGGTGAATAACTCATTTTATTTTTACATTTACACCAAAAGATAATTAAGGTAATTTTTGCATATTTTTTACAAATTCGTTTGGTATTATAAAGCTAAATTGCATATAATTGCAATTATAGTCTATCTTGTAATTTATGGCGTATATGTTTATAAAATTAATCCCACCATTTTTTAACTAATATTTATATAATACTTATTTACCCAGTACTCTTAATTTGTTTTTAAAATCTATAATACTATTTTTATAAAATTTAAAAGATAAAACTGGCTATTTACGATTTGGCCTCAATTGCATTTCAATTGTGGCCAATTTGGCAACCCTAATTAATCCAATTTCAGAGCCCAAAATTATCCAGCCCAGTTTTAAATTAACCCGACCCCTAGCCCATTTGCCCGATCCGCCCAAATCGCATTTAATCTGGGCCGTTGATCTAAATGATCAACAACCACAATGCATTCTTTCCTTTTTAATTCCACCGACCCACCCTAATCCTAATCAGTTATTAATAAATGCCGCCCTTGACACCTCCTCTATCTCTGAAACGCTCTCTAATCCCTCATGAACCCTAGCCGCCGCCTCTCAATTCCACCCTAATCCATGGCCTCCCATGGCCATTAGAGATGTGTAATGGCCTCCCTATGGCTCCTGAGTGTTTTCTTCCATGGTTTCACGGCCAAATCTCGATGGAAGCTTGTCCAATCGTTTCCTAACTTCCACTCATGACCTTTCTCCGGTCGCCCCTGACGTTTCTCCGGCCAGCCATGACCGTTCGAGTCAAATCCTTGGTGTTCATGGTTAGATCGCTAATTTCCAAGGCCTTTCTCACCTTTTTGGGTTCTTTGACACCCTAATCTTTGGGATTTTATTGATTTTTCTTTCAGATCTGCTTTTGATCTAAACTTTCCATGGATTTTTAAGTGTGTTCTCGAAAGTTCTTCAACTTTTCTTGCAAAAACGACCCTTCATTAGGTTTTTCCTTTAAGTTTTCAAAAAATCTCTGATTCTTTAACGTGTTTATGTTTTAGCTATGATTTGTTCATGTTTATTCTTCCATCTATTTCAGCATGTTAAAAACCCTAATTCTTTTTTAGTTTATCCGTTTTCTGAATGTTGTTTGTTTAAATGTTGCTGGTTCTTTCTTTTTCGTTTAATTTGTTTAATTTCGAGCTCTTACCATCTAGCAAAACTTGTTCACTATTAAAGCCCAAATTTTTTTTTGAAGTTTTCTCACTTGTTACTATGAGATCTTTACTTGTTTCTGGCTCTCTTCACTTGCTTCACTGTTGTTTTTATGTGATTGCTTGACCTGCTTGACTACTGTTCTTTGAATAATTTCTTACTACTGAGCCCTAGCTTACCCTAATGCCATTGTATGTTTCTGTTGCTTCTTTTGTCAACTCGTTTAACACTGCATGCTTGTTCACCCCTTTGCTATTTATATAATAAAGTACAATATTATGTTCCTTTCTTGTTTGATCTTGATTCCTTCGATCCTGTGACTGATTGCAAAAGGTTTTCTTACAGGCCCTAATTTTCTACCCATTCGTTTAAAAATTAATTGATTTGCTGTGATGTTTTACCTTGCCGAAACCTTTCCCAAAATAAGTATATTTGGTACTTAGACATAATTATTTACTTCATGTTTTTACTATCCTTTTTATTGCAATAATCAATCTGCCCCAAAACTAATTTTCTTTCCTTAATTACGCATGCTAAGTAGTGTTTCCTTAATTTAAGGGGGATCACTTGGGTTAATTGATTCTGAATGGTGATTATTTTCATGTTGTGTTTTAATTTTACTTATTACCTTATTCTTCACTCGTTTTCGAAACTATAAATACCCTACCTTCCTTTCTTTAAACAAAGAACAACTTGAGTTCAAAAACACACACTTATATTTAAAACTCTCTCTTTCTTTACTACTACTTGTGTTGTTGCTTTGTCTAGCCGGATGAAAGCCAAGTCTAGACTGTGGACTCTTGTTTGCTTTACTCTCCAGCACTTTGCTTCTCTATTGATATGTCCTAGTTAATTTACATATCTCAACAACAACATGTTTTCATTCATGTCTACTTCTGTTCATGTTTTCTTTAGTTAATATGTGTTTCCAGCATGCTGTAACATGTCCCCTTTCCCTTTTAATTCCATCGTTAATTTATGTGTACATTCTATCTGTCATTTAATATTTATTTGACACTTAATGAATCCCAAACCCTCATGTTCCCTTTATATGCTTTAAGTTATGGTTCAGAAACATGGCAATGTCTGAAATCATTGCCCATGGATATGAATTGGACCCTTTGGGGCCCTAAGCTTGTCAATTCCCCATCACCATTCCCTTATTGTATGTGTGTTGAGTAACAGCCTTGGCCTGCCACTATTTCTGATTATTGTTCAAGCCCTAGCTTGACCTCCAGTAGGTCTTTTACTCGCTAAATGCTTGAACAACAGGTTTGGTCAGGGGTGTGCCAGTCTATTTTGTGGCTGGACATGACCACCAGCCTGCCTAGGTAGCCCTTATCCCTAATTTTGCGCTTACACCTCATTCTTAGATCTTAAGTTCTTCCCCTCTTGTGTGAGCCTTGCCTTGGGACCATGGAGCTCCCTCTAAACTCGGACACATAAGGGCTCGCCCTTCCATACTGCACAACTCAATTTCTGATTAACATCTTGTGTGTATGCACTGTCTGGGGTTCCTGAAATCCTTTGGATCTCTAAAACACACTATATGCGAGAAGGCTTGGAAATATGGACTTCAGAAGTGGCTCAATCTCATATTATTTGGCATTAAGTATGAATTAGGCTGCTCATATGTAACTGAGGATTTCTGGTGTATTTTTTAATGCCAGTTGATTTCTTTTGGGTTGTAATAACTTGTACAAACTTGGGGAACTTAGTAAAAAGGGGGGATGGGATTTATTTTTATGCATCAAGGGTAGAAATCCTGCCTATAGGAGTTTGTTATGATCTCTGCAATTTCATACCTAAAAATCATGCCTATAGGTTAACTTTCAATTTTCTGCAAATAAACCTAGAAATCATGCTCATAGGTTAATTTTTTAATTCCTGCAAATACGCCTAGAAATCCTGCCTATAGGTTAACTTTTAACTTCTGCAAACTCCTATCCAGAAATCATGCCTATAGGATTCATTCATATTTTCTGCATTTCCGCACCTAGATATCCTTTCTATAGGTCAACTTTTAATAGCTCTACAAATTCATATAAAATACGGACCATAAACTACTGCATTATGCATTTATAAACATCACTAGGCAAAATAGTTCATAGGTTTAATAATAAAAGCAGCATATAGATACCATGTTCATAGGACTTTTTATTAACGTCTAAAAAAGGTGTCCCAATCAGTAAACATATAGAAAGCATTCCTATAGGAAATCTCGAATCTGAATAGAGGTGATGTTAACTGCTGAACTCGCAATGATCTATTAAAATTGGTAACTCCTTCTAGTTTGCCTCTTTTTCCTAAAATCAGTATATAACACGCTTTGCTCTAACCAACGATTAGATGCTCAATCAGATCGGTTTTAGTCAACTACTTTTGAGTAAGCCTAATGTAGACTTTTCGCCTAACATTATGCATTGAACTAGTCCGCTCGTCGCTTTATTAAATTAAGACCAAATCAGTATGTGTAGGACATGCTAAATTCTATGACTTTTGCTAGTTTATGGAGGCATGTTTGAGCCCATGTTTGCTTGTCTATTTCCCTCTATTTTAAGTATGTGTTTTGGTTGACGCGTTAGCATTTTGTCCTTTGAAACTTCTAAAGGCCCTATACCTCTTTCCTTTTAGGATTAGTAGTCCATTTGCCTCCTGGACTGATAGGATTGGGACGAGTAATAGCACGCGATAGGTATCAATACCATTTTGCGCTTTAATATCTTAACAGGGTGTAAAAGGTAGATATGGAGATGATGATCACATGATAACACTATGCGTACAATTGGGTACCAGTGTTGTGTGGATGATCCATTTGATATATAAACCTAGGACCCCTCTCTCTTTATTAGTTTGATAATTTTTCAGAACTTTAATGTCCATTTTTCAACTTCCGCTTCTTTTCATTTCTTTTAAGTTACTTGCCTCAATTATTTGACACATTCCTTTACTTGCGTATCTCTTCTTTAATCACAAACCGCTTTCTTCTAAATTTCAGCTCTTTTAAATACTTTTTGTGTTTTTTTAATTGTAAATGTTGTGTGAAGGATTCTCATATTTGCAATGCTTGCTTGTCTACTTGTCTGTTTGCATTTAAAGTCACAATTGTAGCATGGCTGGGAACCACACTAGTGGATCTTGAGGGGTGCCTAACACCTTCCCCTTGAGATAATTTTTAGCCCTTACCCAAACTCTGGTTATCATCTCAAAATCCTTTTTTAAAGTGTCCTAATGCACTATAATCATCAGGTGGAGACTTTCCAAATCTTAATCCAATTCCCAAATGGGAATAGAGTTGTCCTCTCAAATGTCGTATACCCGATTTCGCGAGAAAAAGGGGGCGTCGACAGCATGGCGACTCTGCTGGGGATTCTTTAGGCTTTTACCATTGCATGCTTTATGTGACTTTATTGCTTTATTTTATTGCTTTTGTTTAATGCCTTTATTTGATACTGACTTGTTTCTTTTTCTTTAATTAACTTCATTTACCGGTTTTCCCATCAATGCTGTTGTAATTTTGAGTAATTATTGTAAACTTTATTATATGAACGTGAAAATACATTTCAATTTGTTTCATTCTTGTAAACTACATCTTTAACATCATATTCCACTCATGCGAAACAAATACTATAGCAACACTTATAATGAGTAGTTGCGCGCTTCCAACACTATCACCCCCTAAATTTGGCAAAGGCATATTTGCGGTAAAACTAGTCGATCAGCTGTGCAGTCGACTGTTCAGTTCCTTTCCCTCTTGAGTTGTCCGCTCAAGGGTACCTGTCTAATACATCAATAGAAACCTCACTCTGCTTAAAATGTACATGCATCATGGTTAAACCTATCCGAGTCAGTTATGTTGTCCACATAATGACTCATTAAGATAGCCTTGTCCAAAGACCACCAGCTTTCCTTGAAACCCAAACGGACACCTCCATATTATGTGCATTTATTTGGAGAACTTAAGTGCTTGCTCTGCTAATTATTGGTTTAAGTAGTCGAGTCCGGTAGGGGTAAGGTCCTAACACTTTGTTTTGCAGAAAATGAGGCACGAAGTCCACAAATTTGGCATAGTAACCAACATTCATCCATGGCTACTGAATTGGTGGAAAGACCTCCATCCTATTGATCAGACACTCATCCATAAGTATTTAGGGAATTTTCCTTCGTTTCTAGAGATTCAGCCTAACAACAGAATCATAGAGGCCGCGACATTGTTCTGGGATAGTGACAAGTCTGTGTTCCGCTTCGGGGACCTTGAAATGACTTCTTTACTTGAAGAAATAGGAGGTTTAGGTGGTATTCCTTAGGAGACTCTGGGTCTGCTTATGCCAGAAAATTGCAAAGGAAGGGGTTTCCTTAAGATGATGGGAAGAAGAACCCGGACTTAACATGTTTGAAAGACTCTTACATCCCATTTGACTATATATACGAAAGGTACGACCATAGTAAGTCATACCGAACCTATGATGATGAGTTTGCTATCACCTCATTGGGACATGTCCGTAGAAGGGTCTTCGTTTTCATGTTTTGATTTTTGGGAAGGATGGTGTTCCCTATGAAGAAGGCTAGGATCCACACCAGACTGGCCATGGTAACCAAGACTTTGATGGAAGGGATTGGGGCAAACTTTCAGCATAGTGCCCATGATCGTAGCGAGATATACCTGCCTTGAACAATTGTCAAAAACATGGCAGTCATTTTAAGGGTTGCAACTTGTTACTTCAGCTATGGCTCATGGAACACCTCCAGAAAGGGGAATACCGACAAGAGATCCTACGCAGAGATTGGGATGAGCACATTGCCTTCCACCAGCCAAGGCGTATGAATTATATGCCTAAAATGTTCCTTCAACCAGAGGACGCCAGAGGATGGGTATAATTGTTTGAATATCTGAAAGAAGACCAGGTACAATGGATGCTTGAGTGGTTCTCCACGGATGAATTCATTATTCGATCCCGAGATGCACCATTTCTCATACTAATTGGTTTGAGAGGAACTTATCCCTACATTGCTCTCTGAGCCATGAGGCAGGCTGGAAGAAAGCAAATAATACCAAGGGTCGACAAAATGAGTCACTTCAGGGCGGCTAATTTCCAGGATGATGACAGCCCTCACAGGTGACAAGCTCAGCATTTGTGGCACTGCAAACTCATTTTGGGGATAGAATCTATTGAGCCAGACAGGTATCACGCTGGTTCTGTGTTACACTATTCTGGTTGGTTAGAAGATAATGGCATGGGCTAGCCAAGATGCGTTCAAGTTCACAAAATTATCGATGAGCATGCTGAAGCACGAGTTAAGTATAATCAACTGCGCAAGAGAATTCGAGAGTGTGAAAATAAGCACCGAGAAATACAAGAAGACCATCAGAAGAAGATTGAGGAATGGAAAGACATGACTGTCTGTGCCAACAAGCAACTAGGGTATTTGGAGCGGGGTCTAGTAGAGCTGGAAGGGAAGTTCATCAAAAGAATTGAAAATTGTCAAAATGCTGAAGGAAATGCAGACAGACACCTGGCACGACCTTATTTGTGCTAGGAAAACACAACCTGGTGAAGCTGTTCTAGGGAGACGAAGATGCAAAATCTGGGGAAGGTCCTTCTGGGACCAAGTAGTTAGGAGTCTTTTGTTTTGCTTTAATGATGTAATAAGGCCAATGACCACTAGTGACATTTTTACTTCCCATTGTTTAGAGTGGTTTTTAGTTCATCTTGTTTTTATAATAAAATGAGGCATTTTGCATTATAAGTTCTCCAAAACTATTTGTCGCTAGACCTACCTCGGGCACAACGAGGCACCAACATTAGGATGCGATTTACATTTTTTCTCACAACGTGTTAAAATACTGCAATATTTTTTCCTCATAACCCACACTAACTAATTACCTTTTTTCCGCTCCCCAAAGGTTAGTTCATGCATTATGGCACCATCGGCATACTCTACAAGATCCAAGGGCCCTCCAACTCCTCCTCCTCTAAGTCCTATCCGGAACAAGAACAAAGGTAGAATGGGAGATCCAAGCACCAGAAAGGAGATTGAGATGCCTCATGGTACCCTGGTTGCTAAGGAAACTGCTACACAACTGGAGCAAAAGCTGTTGAAATTCTTAGAAGAGTTGGACCAGGTTCAAAATTTGACGAACCTATCATTTTCCCTCACTGCTCCTAATGTCAACACCTTGAATCCCGCACCTCCATAAAGCACCCCACAACCACAGATATAACCTACTCATACCTAACACTGTAACACATACCACATTCCCAACAACACTCCACCACTTATTCCCGAGCCACTGAACACCACAATTGACCATTTCCACATCACTCCTATTTTTGTGGATACTGTACCCCACTACACCCAGCCAATCTCAAATGCACCCGAGTTTGATGACAAAGACTCCCTTATTACGAACTTAGCGGTAGAACTCAAGAAATTAACCAGCCGAGTTCAGGGCGTGGAAGGTAACAAAGGTATTGAAGGATTAAATTATGAAGACTTGTGATTCAGCTAGATGTTGAACTTCCAGAAGGGTACAAATCTCCCAAGTTCGAAACGTTTGAGGAAACAGAATATCCGAGAGTCCACCTGAGGACATATTGTGATAAGCTTGTCAGAGTTGGAAGGGATGAGAATATTCGTGTGAAGCTCTACATGAGAAGCTTGAAGGGAGATGCTTATCCTGGTACATTAGTCAGGACCCCAAGAAATGGATGAGATGGGAAAGCATGGCATCATATTTCATGGATAGATTCCAATTCAATACGGAGAACGCACCAGACATACTCTACAAACAGAATTTGAAGAAGAAGCCCACCGAAACATTCTACGAGTATGTTACTCATTGGAAGTCATATGATGCAAAGGTCAGGCTAGCCCTAAAAGAAGAGAAAATGAACAGATTCTTCATCCAGGCTCAGGATCCCCAATATTACAAGAGGTTGATGCTGATCGAGGGTCAAAAGTTCTCCGATATCATTAAACATGGAGAAAGAATCCAAAAGAGCATTAAGAATGGTGTGGTTACAAATATTCAATCATTACAGGCAACCAATAAGTTTTTACAAACTGGTGGCACGTCCAAGAAGAAGGATGTGAGTGCCGTAATAGTCGCACAAGGAGCCAAATCACCATTAAAATACCACACTTATCAATCACCTCCACTTATATATCAGCCTATCCCGAATTACCAAGCACCCGCACCCTCCTATCAAAATCCTCCTCCCGTTTACCAATCATCTCCACCTCTCACATATAAACCCAACTTATCCAGATAATCTCAACCAGCACCTGTGTACCAAGCTTATAATGCTGCTGGTTATGTCACTCATATCCCAGCCATAACTCCAGAAAATCCTCTCCAGTGGGTCAACCCTAATAAGACCTGTGCGTGTCATTCCGGCATGAAGGGATACACCCTTGACGAGTCCCCCTCATTGAAGGACAAAATGCAAACCCTAATCGACAATAAGGTCATAGTAGAAAAGAATCTTGTTCCTAATGTTCGTAAAAACCCTCTGTCTGACCACAAAGGTAGAGACATTCACATCATCGAGATCGAAGATGATTGGGACTTCAAAGGGTCGATAGGTTTGATTGCTGAGGGGGATAAACAAAAGAAACCAGTGGTTACACTTAACCCAATTGTTGTGCAGAATCAGCCCTCTAGGGAAGATGAGGTAAACATGTCCATACCTCTCGAATTTGAAGCGCGACATTATGCAAAGGCGCCCAGGCCAATTGAGGTTGAATTTGGAGTTCCAAAGGCACCTGCACCCTTTGAAGTTGCTGTGTTACCACCAAGGGTGCCTATTTTTGTGGCAATGTCAGGCATAACACTGTCCCACTCAAATGACATACCATGGGATTACACTGCTAAATCTAGAAGGAAAGGAAAGACCAAGATAGGAGAAACCATTGTCGCACAAATAATTTTTCCGAAAAAGTGTCAAATATGCGGTCAAGAATGCGACCGCAGAATCAACATGCGGACCGCATTCTGACCGCAAATCGTTCCAGAGAGTTTCTCAAAAATTCGTCAAATGTGCGGTCGATATGCGATCGCATGTCAAATCTGCGGTGCATTTTGCGACCGCAGATCAAACATGCGGACCGCATTCCGGCCGCATTCCTTAACAGAAACTTGTAATTTTTGAGGCCATTTTGCGGTCACTATGCGGACCGCATGTTGATTCTGCGGTCGCATAGTGCACCGCATAATTGACCCCGGCCCCGATTTTTGTAACATTTTGACCCGATCTCTTCTTTAATATAACACCTTTCTTCTTCATTTTATCATATCATCTCACCAAAATTAGAGAGAGAAGAGAGGGTTTTTAGAGAGAGAAGTTCTTCATCTTCAAAGATTGTTCCAACCATTTAATTCCAAGGGATCCTAGGGCAAGGATTCAACATACCCAATCTTTTCAAGGTAAAAACCCTAACTATTTTCTTGATTTTCAGTTTTAATTGGGTAAAGAGAGGTTTTCATATAATAGCTTTTAAAAATAGAATTTTTACACTCATGCATGATTATTGAACTTGATTTCTAGTAAAAAGAAGTGAGTAGAAGTAAGAGTCTTCAAGAACAAGGTTGGCAAGAGTAAGATAGCTTGGGTAAGCATAAAGTAGGAAGTTAACGGGAGAAAACTCATCACCAGGTATGTATGGCTAATTTTGATTCTTGTGAAATCGCCTATATGTGTGAAGTTTGTTTGTTTCGTGTTAAATTGACAAATGGTGAAATTCTTGATGTTGTTGTTGAATATTCAAAGTTTGTTGTTGAGCTATGAGTGATGTAAAATGAGAGTTTAATTTGGCAAAATAATTGTGAATAATGACTATGATGGCCTATATGGCACCTTGTGGAAAACAAACGAAACACTTGAGAATTGGTTTATTGTGGAAAGAGATGAAACACTTGAATTGTGGAAATATTGTAACATGGTTGTGATATTGAATTGAGAAGAAATTGAGAACATGAACCAATGTGTAAGTTGCTTATTTGAACTTGTTGAAATTGTGTGTAGTACCTTATCTGCTGTTTGAAATTGTTGTGTTTTCAACCGTAAGGCGGGGTCGTGTTGCGCGCCGCAACGTGGTGAAATAAGGTTTGGGTTGGGGTGATAAGGGTGGCCGAGGTAATAAGGGTGGTCAGGGGCAATAAGGATGGAAAGCGATCGAAATCGCTATTGAAAATTGATACATAAATCAATAATGTGAAATTGTGAAAGGAGACGGCAGGAGAGTTTGCAACCTGTGGGGCACTGATTGCCCCTTTGTTTGACTACTTGTGCTTTACGTGATTGATTGGTTATTGTTAAATTGGTTGATTGTAGAAAGTGCTTTGTGTTGAGAATTATTTGAAATAAGGAAAATGTGGAAACATGGTTGGCCGGCTTAATTAATTGTTATTTAATGGCTTGAGTTTACTTGGGACAAAGTTTGTCCATACATACCAGTACAATTCAAGTGTACTGACGTCCCTTTTGCCGGGGCGCTACATTCGTGTCATGATTGTAGGTGGATCAGTAGCGGGCACTTCAGCTCATCGGCAGTAGTATCCTTCTCCTTCCACTGCCCGTTTTGGTGAGCCCCTTTCTTCCTCGGGGCCTTGTGTGGTTCATGCCACTCGGTTTAGATTTCATTTTGGTTTTATAAGGTATAGCCGGAGCCTTGTTACCGGCAAGTATTGTATTTCCCTTTTGTATCCTAGAGGCTCTGTAGGCATGTAAACTGTGGGACTCCAGTCTTATGTATATATATTGTGTTATGTCGGGCGTTGTAAAAATTGAAATCTTGTTAATGAATCACTCGTATCGTTTTATTTGTTTAATATGAAATCAATTATGATTAGTAATATATTTGGTTAATGAGAAGCAATCATCACAGGGGTAACGCGTGGGAATGAAAAGCACCCAGGTCCGCTTGACTGGGGCAACCCGGTCAGGCGCCGGTCATGTCCCTCGATTTGGGGCGTGACAAACTTGGTATCAGAGCTTAAGGTTTTAAAGTGTCCTAGGATGTCTCGGAGCCGTGTCTAGTAGTGCCCTTCTTATAGGTGTGTTGTCGACCACATCATATAAGTAGGGGGCTACACGGGCATTTAGGAATTTACCTACTTCTTTGATAATCTATATCGTGCGGTAAAGTGCAATGTGGAGATATCCGTGTCTAATTCGTGCCTTGTTCCCAAATTTTCAGAATATGGCACCTAAGAAGAAGGCTAGACTCGGCCTTAGGGCCAATGCCGGCCCAAGTGCAGCTGTTAATCATGTACCCGATGCCGTGGGAGAGAATGACCCACCGGTCCCGAATTTGCCTGGCCCATCTGTTCAAAACCCAAGTGTCCCTATTCCAGCTGCGGCGGAGGATGCCACCATTCCTCCTGCCAGTGTTCCTGACTCAGATACAGTTCCCGCTTCGGGCTCTGGTATCTCTAATGAAGAACTTAGGGGAGCCATCCATATGTTAACACAGTTAGTGGCCGCCCAGGCCCAGAGATCCCATGATGCCCCTGCATCCTCCAGCGGACAGGGAGATTCCTTTGGCTCCAGAGTCCATCAATTCTTGCGATTGGCCCCTCCGGAATTTTCAGGCACCGATCCAGAGGCTGACCCACAGGAATTCCTTGATGAGATATACAAGACCCTCAGAGTGATGAAGGCTACAGATATAGAGGGGGTAGAGTTGGCCTCTTACAGGCTGAAGGGAGCGGCACGTTCATGGTTCGAAATGTGGGAGGATTCCCGTGAGGAAGGGAGCCCTCCGGCCGGATGGGATGAGTTCGTGGATGCATTTATGGACCACTTCTTACCTGCTGAGGCAATGGCAGCCCGTGCCACTGAGTTCGAGGTTCTCAAACAGGGCGGTATGAGTGTTTGGGAGTATCACATGGAGTTCGTAAGGTTGTCCAAGTACGCTCCTCATTTAGTGTCGACCATGGATGCCCGGGTTCGACGGTTTGTTCAGGGCCTTAGCCCTTCGGTAGTGAATGAGGCCGCCACAGCAACTTTGCACTCAGATACGAACTATGGGAGGATTGTGGGGTTTGCTCAGGCCACAGAGGCCAGGAAATTGAAGATTCGTGCAGAAAGAGAAAGTAGCAACAGGGCCCGGTCAATGGGTCGTTCAGGGAGATCACTTCCAGGGAAGGGGTCATCAGGGCCATCCCAGTCATATGCTCGGTCCTCCGCGAGTGCACCGCCATCCGTGCACAGTCATCAGCAGGGCAGTTACTCGAGACCTGGTTCAGACAGCAGGAGGTCTCGTCAGTCTGGTCATCCTGGGGTGAGATCCCAGCAGCAAGGGAGACCTACATGCCCCAAGTGTGGGAGATTTCATACAGAGACTTGCTACCTTGACCTTCCGGTGTGCTTCGGGTGCGGGGTGAGAGGTCACATTCAACGAGACTGTCGTGCACCCCGTCAGGGTATAGGTAGGGGATCTGCTCAGTCATCCGGTTCTTCAGCTGCTACATCATCAGCGCGTACTCCAGCAGCAGCAGGGCGTGGTGCAGCTAGGGGTGGAGCTCGGGGTAGGGGTGGACCTAGCCGATTCTATGCATTGAGTGGCCGCCAAAATGCCGAGGCTTCTCCAGATGTTGTTACAGGTATCATGTCTGTTCAGACTATTGATTGCTATGCCTTTATTGATCCAGGGTCCTCCTTGTCTTATGTTACTCCATTCATTGCTTCAAGTTTTGGGATAGAACCCGAACAGCTTCATGAGCCGTTCTCTGTGTCGACTCCTATTAGTGATTCTATTACGGCCTCACGAGTCTATAGGAATTGTGTTGTTATGGTGGGTGGTCGTGATACCACAGCCGATCTTATTGAGCTTGGGATGGTAGATTTTGATGTAATTATGGGGATGGATTGGCTCTATTCGTGCTTTGCCAAACTTGATTGTCGAACGAGAGTTATGAGGCTCGAGTTCCCTAACGAGCCAGTCATTGAATGGAGAGGAAATGGTGTAGTGCCAAGGGGTAGGTTTATTTCCTACCTTAAGGCTTCGAAGATGATTAAGAAGGGGTGTATCTATCACCTGGTTCGGGTAACGGACACCACCTCGGATGTGCCTATCCTCGAGTCCGTGCCAATTGTGAATGAATTTCCTGAAGTGTTTCCAGATGAGCTTCCGAGCATCCCGCCGGATAGGGAGATTGATTTCGGAATTGATGTATTGCCAGATACTCAGCCAATATCCATTCCACCTTACGGAATGGCGCCAGCAGAGTTAAGGGAGTTAAAGGAGCAGTTGAGGGATTTATTAGAGAAAGGGTTCATACGACCGAGTGTGTCGCCATGGGGTGCTCCGGTTCTTTTTGTCAGGAAGAAGGATGGGTCACTTCGAATGTGTATTGATTATCGGCAGCTTAACAAAGTCACCATCAAGAATAAATATCCTTTGCCTCGAGTGGATGATTTGTTTGACCAATTGCAGGGAGCAAAGTTCTTCTCAAAAATTGATTTACGGTCCGGGTACCACCGGTTGATAATCAGGGAGCAGGATATTCCTAAGACCGCCTTCAGAACTCCTTATGGTCACTTCGAGTTTTTGGTCATGTATTTTGGGCTAACCAATGCCCCAACAGCTTTCATGGACCTTATGAATCGGGTTTTCAAGCCATTCCTAGATTCCTTTGTGATTGTATTCATTGACGATATCCTCATCTACTCTCGGAGCAGGGAAGATCATGCCGTTCACCTCAGAGCAGCATTGCAGACCCTTCTTCAGCATCAATTGTATGCCAAGTTCTCAAAATGTGAGTTTTGGTTGGAGTCCGTAGCCTTTTCTAGGGCATGTTATTTCCAGTGAGGGAATTATGGTGGATCCTCAGAAGATTGCGGCAGTGAAAGATTGGCCTAGACCCACGACCCCGACAGAGATTCGCAGATTTTTGGGTCTGGCAGGGTACTATCGGAGGTTTGTAGAGGGATTCTCAACCCTCGCCTCCCCATTGACTAAATTGACGCAGAAAGCAGTTAAGTTCCAGTGGTCCGAAGCATGTGAGAAAAGTTTTCAAGAATTGAAGTCAAGATTGACCTCGGCACCAGTATTGGCCTTGCCAGAAGGCACAGAGGGATTTGTAGTCTATTGTGATGCCTCCAGAGTCGGTTTGGGATGTGTATTGATGCAGCACGGAAAGGTTATAGCTTATGCTTCCAGACAACTCAAGAACCATGAGAAGAATTATCCGACGCATGATTTGGAACTTGCAGGCTGTTGTGTTTGCCTTGAAAATATGGCGACACTATCTTTACGGGGTTCATGTAGATGTGTTTTCAGACCACAAGAGCCTCCAGTATTTGTTCAAGCAGAAAGAGCTGAATCTGAGACAGCGGCGGTGGTTAGAACTACTCAAGGACTATGATATGGACATATTGTACCATCCAGGGAAGGCAAATGTGGTAGCCGACGCTCTTAGTCGGAAATCCATGGGTAGTTTGGCTCATTTGGGTGTGGATCAGAGACCCCTGGCTCGAGAGGTCTACCAATTAGCCAGCTTGGGGGTTCGTATTTCGGCGTCAGACGAGGGGGATATCTTGGTGCATAATGGAGCGGAATCATCATTGGTCGCGGAAATCAAGGAAAAATAGTTCATGGATCCAGCATTGGTTCGGGTGAAGGAAGCAGTCATGAATGACAAGACCTCAGCATTTGTACTCAACAGCGAAGATGGGGTATTGCGTTGTCAAGATAGGCTATGTGTTCCGGATGTGGACGAGCTTAGGGAAAGAGTGATGGCAGAGGCTCATACTTCCAGGTATTCTGTGCACCCTGGTTCAACGAAAATGTATCACGATCTCAAGGAGATTTATTGGTGGAACGGTATGAAAAGGGATGTGGCGGGCTTTGTAGCTAAATGTCCGAACTGTCAACAAGTGAAGGCCGAGCATCAACGGCCTGGTGGATTAACTCAGCTTATAGAAATACCAAGGTGGAAATGGGAGATGATCAATATGGATTTCGTGGTGGGGTTACCTCGCACTCAGCGTAAGTTCGATTCAATATGGGTGATAGTAGATCGACTCACCAAATCAGCTCACTTCCTGCCTGTCAAGTCCACTGATACCGCGGAGCAATATGCAAGATTGTACATCAAAGAGATAGTAAGGCTTCATGGCACTCCACTTTCTATCATCTCGGATCGCGGGGCTCAGTTCACCGCTAACTTTTGGAAGAAGTTTCAGCAAGGTTTGGGAACTCGGGTGAATCTCAGCACAGCTTTCCATCCACAGACCGACGGTCAGGCCGAGCGGACCATTCATACGCTTGAAGATATGTTGCGGGCTTGTGTCTTAGATTTTAAAGGTAATTGGGATGAACACTTACCACTGATAGAATTTGCTTACAATAACAGCTTATCATGCTAGCATTCAAATGGCCCCGTTTGAGGCATTGTACGGGAGAAGATGTAGATCGCCAATCGGGTGGTTTCAGGTAGGTGAAGCGGAATTGCTAGGGCCAGATATGGTGTACGAAGCCATGGAAAAGGTCAAAGTTATTCAGGAGAGAATGAAAACAGCACAGAGTCGTCAAAAGTCCTATGCGGACGTTCGTCGAAGGGATTTGGAGTTTCAAGTCGATGATTGGGTGTTCTTAAGGGTATCTCCTATGAAGGGAGTCATGCGATTCGGAAAGAAAGGGAAATTGAGTCCTAGGTATGTCGGGCCATATCGGATCGTTCAAAGGATTGGTCAAGTTGCTTACAGGCTAGAGTTGCCTCCTGAGATGTCATCAGTGCATCCGGTATTCCATGTGTCCATGTTGAAGAAAGTGATTGGAGATCCATCCACCATCATGCCAGTCGAAGCTATAGAGGTTAATGAAGATTTGTCATATGAAGAAGTTCCAGTTGCCATTCTTGATAGGCAAGTCCGTAAGTTGAGAAATAAGGAGGTTGCCTCTGTTAAAGTATTGTGGCGAAGTCAACAAGTTGAGGAGGCCACATGGGAAGCGGAAAAAGAGATGAAAGAAAAGTACCCCCATTTGTTTGATCAAGCCTAGAAGAAATTAGGTGACCCTCCTACTCCTAGTAATTGTCATCTTGTCTAAGTTGTTTCCCTCTTAGTATTAGTAAAGTCCCCTTCATCTTGTAATGAGTTAAATGTGTTTATTAAACAAATAATAGTAAGTGTAGATTGGTAATGGTTTGTTAAGTGTACATGGTGTGTTAAAATGGTTAAATAAGGTAAGAATTCATTGAAGTGACTAGTTTATGTGCAATTGTAACAATGTGATAGAATATGTGCATCCGTTGAGGTAAGAAAGTGTATACCAGTTGTGAAAAGTGTTGTAGTTGTATATTGTTGTTTGGTAATGTGTTTCGGGGGCCCTCTGACAGGTGGATATGTCCATAATACAAAGGAAACTCTGGCGAAATTTTTCTAAAATAAAAGAGTTAGTCAAAATTTTGATGGTTGCATATCATGTCTTTCAAAACCAACTCATTTATTTCAAAATCCTCATTCGAGGACGAATGATCTTAAGGGGGGAGGATGTAAGGCCCCGTAAAATTTTTGTGCATAAAACCTAGTAGCTATAGTGTCATGGTCCGAATAATGTGTTAGGAATGCGTAGAATTTCAAAAATGTAGAGAAATAATTTTTCCGAAAAAGTGTCAAATATGCGGTCAAGAATGCGACCGCAGAATCAACATGCGGACCGCATTCTGACCGCAAATCGTTCCAGAGAGTTTCTCAAAAAATTCGTCAAATGTGCGGTCGATATGCGATCGCATGTCAAATCTGCGGTGCATTTTGCGACCGCAGATCAAACATGCGGACCGCATTCCGGCCGCATTCCTTAACAGAAACTTGTAATTTTTGAGGCCATTTTGCGGTCACTTTGCGGACCGCATGTTGATTCTGCGGTCGCATAGTGACCGCATATTTGACCCCGGCCCAGATTTTTGTAACATTTTGACCCGATCTCTTCTTTAATATAACACCTTTCTTCTTCATTTTATCATATCATCTCACCAAAATTAGAGAGAGAAGAGAGGGTTTTTAGAGAGAGAAGTTCTTCATCTTCAAAGATTGTTCCAACCATTTAATTCCAAGGGATCCTAGGGCAAGGATTCAACATACCCAATCTTTTCAAGGTAAAAACCCTAACTATTTTCTTGATTTTCAGTTTTAATTGGGTAAAGAGAGGTTTTCATATAATAGCTTTTAAAAATAGAATTTTTACACTCATGCATGATTATTGAACTTGATTTCTAGTAAAAGAAGTGAGTAGAAGTAAGAGTCTTCAAGAACAAGGTTGGCAAGAGTAAGATAGCTTGGGTAAGCATAAAGTAGGAAGTTAACGGGAGAAAACTCATCACCAGGTATGTATGGCTAATTTTGATTCTTGTGAAATCGCCTATATGTGTGAAGTTTGTTTGTTTCGTGTTAAATTGACAAATGGTGAAATTCTTGATGTTGTTGTTGAATATTCAAAGTTTGTTGTTGAGCTATGAGTGATGTAAAATGAGAGTTTAATTTGGCAAAATAATTGTGAATAATGACTATGATGGCCTATATGGCACCTTGTGGAAAACAAACGAAACACTTGAGAATTGGTTTATTGTGGAAAGAGATGAAACACTTGAATTGTGGAAATATTGTAACATGGTTGTGATATTGAATTGAGAAGAAATTGAGAACATGAACCAATGTGTAAGTTGCTTATTTGAACTTGTTGAAATTGTGTGTAGTACCTTATCTGCTGTTTGAAATTGTTGTGTTTTCAACCGTAAGGCGGGGTCGTGTTGCGCGCCGCAACGTGGTGAAATAAGGTTTGGGTTGGGGTGATAAGGGTGGCCGAGGTAATAAGGGTGGTCAGGGGCAATAAGGATGGAAAGCGATCGAAATCGCTATTGAAAATTGATACATAAATCAATAATGTGAAATTGTGAAAGGAGACAACAGGAGAGTTTGCAACCTGTGGGGCACTGATTGCCCCTTTGTTTGACTACTTGTGCTTTACGTGATTGATTGGTTATTGTAGAAAGTGCTTTGTGTTGAGAATTATTTGAAATGAGGAAAATGTGGAAACATGGTTGGCTGGCTTAATTAATTGTTGATGTAATTTAATGGCTTGAGTTTACTTGGGACAAAGTTTGTCCATACATACCAGTACAATTCAAGTGTACTGATGTCCCTTTTGCCGGGGGCGCTACATTCGTGTTATGATTGTAGGTGGATCAGTAGCAGGCACTTCAGCTCATCGGCAGTAATATCCTTCTCCTTCCACTGCCCGTTTTGGTGAGCCCCTTTCTTCCTTGGGGCCTTGTGTGGTTCATGCCACTCGGTTTAGATTTCATTTTGGTTTTGTAAGGTATAGCCGGAGCCTTGTTACCGGCAAGTATTGTATTTCCCTTTTTGTATCCTAGAGGCTCTGTAGACATGTAAACCGTGGGACTCCAGTATTATGTATATATTGTGTTATGTCGGGCGTTGTAAAAATTGAAATCTTGTTAATGAATCACTCGTATCGTTTTATTTGTTTAATATGAAATCAATTATGATTAGTAATATATTTGGTTAATGAGAAGCAGTCATCACAGGGGTAACGCGTGGGAATGAAAGGCACCCAGGTCCGCTTGACTGGGGCAACCCGGTCAGGCGCCGGTCATGTCCCTCGATTTGGGGCGTGACAAACTTGGTATCCGAGCTTAAGGTTTTAAAGTGTCCTAGGATGTCTCGGAGCCGTGTCTAGTAGTGCCCTTCTTATAGGTGTGTTGTCGACCACATCATATAAGTAGGGGGCTACACGGGCATTTAGGAATTTACCTACTTCTTTGATAATCTATATCGTGCGGTAAAGTGCAATGTGGAGATATCTCTGTCTAATTCGTGCCTTGTTCCCAAATTTTCAGAATATGGCACCTAAGAAGAAGGCTAGACTCGGCCTTAGGGCCAATGCCGATCCAAGTGCAGCTGTTAATCATGTACCCGATGCCGTGGGAGAGAATGACCCACCGGTCCCGAATTTGCCTGGCCCATCTGTTCAAAACCCAAGTGTCCCTATTCCAGCCGCGGCAGAGGATGCCACCATTCCTCCTGCCGGTGTTCCTGACTCAGATACGGTTCCCGCTTCGGGCTCTGGTATCTCTAATGAAGAACTTAGGGGAGCCATCCATATGTTAACACAGCTAGTGGCCGCACAGGCCCAGAGATCCCATGATGCCCCTGCATCCTCCAGCGGACAGGGAGATTCCTTTGGCTCCAGAGTCCACCAGTTCTTGCGATTGGCCCCTCCAGAATTTTCAGGTACCGATCCAGAGGCTGACCCACAGGAATTCCTTGATGAGATATACAAGACCCTCGGAGTGATGAAGGCTACAGATATAGAGGGGGTAGAGTTGGCCTCTTACAGGCTGAAGGGAGCGGCACGTTCATGGTTCGAAATGTGGGAGGATTCCCGTGAGGAAGGGAGCCCTCCGGCCAGATGGGATGAGTTCGTGGATGCATTTATGGACCACTTCTTACCTGCCGAGGCAATGGCAGCCCGTGCCACTGAGTTCGAGGTTCTCAAACAGGGCGGTATGAGTGTTTGGGAGTATCACATGGAGTTCGTAAGGTTGTCCAAGTACGCTCCTCATTTAGTGTCGACCATGGATGCCCGGGTTCGACGGTTTGTTCAGGGCCTTAGCCCTTTGGTAGTGAATGAGGCCGCCACAGCAGCTTTGCACTCAGACATGAACTATGGGAGGATTGTGGGGTTTGCTCAGGCCACAGAGGCCAGGAAATTGAAGATTCGTGCAGAAAGAGAAAGTAGCAACAGGGCCCGGTCAATGGGTCGTTCGGGGAGATCACTTCCAGGGA
Source organism: Nicotiana noctiflora (assembly GCA_032618575.1). Lineage (NCBI taxonomy): Eukaryota > Viridiplantae > Streptophyta > Magnoliopsida > Solanales > Solanaceae > Nicotiana > Nicotiana noctiflora. Next base: position 16,353 of record JASVEL010009247.1, on the reverse strand, counting down.
AGGGGTCATCAGGGCCATCCCAGTCATATGCTCAGTCCTCCGCGAGTGCACCGCCATCCGTGCACGGTCATCAGCAGGGCAGTTACTCGAGACCTGGTTCAGACAGCAGGAGGTCTCGTCAGTCTGGTCATCCTGGGGTGAGATCCCGGCAGCAGGGGAGACCTACATGCCCCAAGTGTGGGAGATTTCATACGAAAGACTTGCTACCTCGACCTTCCGGTGTGCTTCGGGTGCGGGGTGAGAGGTCACATTCGGCCGAGACCGTCGTGCACCCCGTCGGGGTATAGGTAGGGGATCCGCTCGGTCATCCGGTTCTTCAGCCGCTACATCATCGGCGCGTACTCCGGCAGCGGCAGGGCGTGGTGCGGCTAGGGGTGGAGCTCGGGGTAGGGGTGGACCTAGCCGATTCTATGCATCGAGTGGCCGCCAAAATGCCGAGGCTTCTCCGGATGTTGTTACAGGTATCATGTCTGTTCGGACTATTGATTGTTATGCCCTTATTGATCCGGGGTCCTCCTTGTCTTATGTTACTCCATTCATTGCTTCAAGTTTTGGGATAGAATCCGAACAACTTCATGAGCCGTTCTCTGTATCGACTCCAATTGGTGATTCTATTACAGCCTCACGAGTCTATAGGAATTGTGTTGTTATGGTGGGTGGTCGTGATACCACAGCCGATCTTATTGAGCTTGGGATGGTAGATTTTGATGTAATTATGGGGATGGATTGGCTCTATTCGTGCTTTGCCAAACTTGATTGTCGAACGAGAGTTATGAGGCTCGAGTTCCCTAACGAGCCAGTCATTGAATGGAGAGGAAATGGTGTAGTGCCAAGGGGTAGGTTTATTTCCTACCTTAAGGCTTCGAAGATGATTAAGAAGGGGTGTATCTATCACCTGGTTCGGGTAACGGACACCACCTCGGATGTGCCTATCCTCGAGTCCGTGCCAATTGTGAATGAATTTCCTGAAGTGTTTCCAGATGAGCTTCCAGGCATCCCGCCGGATAGGGAGATTGATTTCGGAATTGATGTATTGCCGGATACTCAGCCAATATCCATTCCACCTTACAGAATGGCGCCAGCAGAGTTAAGGGAGTTAAAGGAGGAGTTGAGGGATTTATTAGAGAAAGGGTTCATACGACCGAGTGTGTCGCCCTGGGGTGCTCCGGTTCTCTTTGTCAGAAAGAAGGATGGGTCACTTCGAATGTGTATTGATTATCGGCAGCTCAACAAAGTCACCATCAAGAATAAATATCCTTTGCCTCGAGTGGATGATCCGTTTGACCAATTGCAGGGAGCGAAGTTCTTCTCAAAGATTGATTTACGGTCTGGGTACCACCAGTTAAGATATTCCTAAGACCGCCTTTAAAACTCGCTATGGTCACTTTGAATTTTTGGTCATGTCTTTTGGGCTGACCAATGCCCCGGCAGCTTTCATGGACCTTATGAATCGGGTTTTCAAGCCATTCCTAGATTCCTTTGTGATTGTATTCATTGACGATATTCTCATCTACTCTCGGAGCAGGGAAGATCATGCCGTTCACCTCAGAGCAGCATTGCAGACCCTTCTTGAGCATCAATTGTATGCCAAGTTCTCAAAATGTGAGTTTTGGTTGGAGTCCGTAGCTTTTCTAGGGCATGTTATTTCCAGTGAGGGAATTATGGTGGATCCTCAGAAGATTGCGGCGGTGAAAGATTGGCCTAGACCCACGACCCCGACAGAGATTCGCAGCTTTTTGGGTCTGGCAGGGTACTATCGGAGTTTTGTAGAGGGATTCTCAACCCTCGCCTCCCCATTGACTAAATTGACGCAGAAAGCAGTTAAGTTCCGGTGGTCCGAAGCATGTGAGAAAAGTTTCCAAGAACTGAAGTCAAGATTGACCTCGGCACCAGTATTGGCCTTGCCAGAAGGCAGAGAGGGATTTGTAGTCTATTGTGATGCCTCCAGAGTCGGTTTGGGATGTGTATTGATGCAGCACGGAAAGGTCATATCTTATGCTTCCAGACAACTCAAGAACCATGAGAAGAATTATCCGACGCATGATTTGGAACTTGCAGCTGTTGTGTTTGCCTTGAAAATATGGCGACACTATCTTTATGGGGTTCATGTAGATGTGTTTTCGGACCACAAGAGCCTCCAGTATTTGTTCAAGCAGAAAGAGCTGAATCTGAGACAGCGGCGGTGGTTAGAACTACTCAAGGACTATGATATGGACATATTGTACCATCCAGGGAAGGCAAATGTGGTAGCTGACGCTCTTAGTCGGAAATCCATGGGTAGTTTGGCTCATTTGGGTGAGGATCAGAGACCCCTGGCTCGAGAGGTCTACCAATTAGCCAGCTTGGGGGTTCGTATTTTGGCGTCAGACGAGGGGGATATCTTGGTGCATAATGGAGCAGAATCATCATTGGTCGCGGAAATCAAGGAAAAACAATTCATGGATCCAGCATTGGTTCGGGTGAAGGAAGCAGTCATGAATGACAAGACCTCAGCATTTGTACTCAGCAGCGAAGATGGGGTATTGCGTTGTCAAGATAGGCTATGTGTTCCGGATGTGGACGAGCTTAGGGAAAGAGTGATGGCAGAGGCTCATACTTCCAGGTATTCTGTGCACCCTGGTTCAACGAAAATGTATCACGATCTCAAGGAGATTTATTGGTGGAACGGTATGAAAAGGGATGTGGCAGGCTTTGTAGCTAAATGTCCGAACCGTCAACAAGTGAAGGCCGAGCATCAACGGCCCGGTGGATTAACTCAGCTTATAGAAATACCAAGGTGGAAATGGGAGATGATCAATATGGATTTCGTGGTAGGGTTACCTCGCACTCAGCGTAAGTTCGATTCAGTATGGGTGATAGTAGATCGACTCACCAAATCAGCTCACTTCCTGCCTGTCAAGTCCACTGATACCGCGGAGCAATATGCAAGATTGTACATCAAAGAGATAGTAAGGCTTCATGGCACTCCACTTTCTATCATCTCAGATCGCGGGGCTCAGTTCACCGCTAACTTTTGGAAGAAATTTCAGCAAGGTTTGGGAACTCAGGTGAATCTCAGCACAGCTTTCCATCCACAGACCGATGGACAGGCCGAGCGGACCATTCAGACGCTTGAAGATATGTTGCGGGCTCGTGTCTTAGATTTTAAAGGTAATTGGGATGAACACTTGCCACTGATAGAATTTGCTTACAATAACGGCTATCATGCTAGCATTCAAATGGCCCCGTTTGAGGCATTGTACGGGAGAAGATGTAGATCGCCAATCGGGTGGTTTGAGGTAGGTGAAGCGGAATTGCTAGGGCCAGATATGGTGTACGAAGCTATGGAAAAGGTCAAGGTTATTCAGGAGAGAATGAAAACAGCACAGAGTCGTCAAAAGTCCTATGCAGACGTTCGTCGAAGGGATTTGGAGTTTCAAGTCGATGATTGGGTGTTCTTAAGGGTATCTCCTATGAAGGGAGTCATGCGATTCGGAAAGAAAGGGAAATTGAGTCCTAGGTATGTCGGGCCATATCGGATCGTTCAAAGGATTGGTCAAGTTGCTTATAGGCTAGAGTTGCCTCCTGAGATGTCATCAGTGCATCCGGTATTCCATGTGTCCATGTTGAAGAAAGTGATTGGAGATCCATCCACCATCATGCCAGTCGAAGCTATAGAGGTTAATGGAGATTTGTCATATGAAGAAGTTCCAGTTGCCATTCTTGATAGGCAAGTCCGTAAGTTGAGAAATAAGGAGGTTGCCTCTGTTAAAGTATTGTGGCGAAGTCAACAAGTTGAGGAGGCCACATGGGAAGCGGAAAAAGAGATGAAAGAAAAGTACCCCCATTTGTTTGATCAAGCCTAGAAGAAATTAGGTGACCCTCCTACTCCTAGTAACTGTCATCTTGTCTAAGTTGTTTCCCTCTTAGTATTAGTAAAGCCTTATAAAGATTTACGTGTTAAATAAACAACTAATAGTAAGTTTAGATTGGTAATGGTTTGTTAAGTGTACATGGTGTGTTAAAATGGTTAAATAAGGTAAGAATTCATTGAAGTGACTAGTTTATGTGCAATTGTAACAATGTGATAGAATATGTGCATCCGTTGAGGTAAGAAAGTGTATACCAGTTGTGAAAAGTGTTGTAGTTGTATATTGTTGTTTGGTAATGTGTTTCGGGGCCCTCTGACAGGTGGATATGTCCATAATACAAAGGAAACTCTGGCGAAATTTTTCTAAAATAAAAGAGTTAGTCAAAATTTTGATGGTTGCATATCATGTCTTTCAAAACCAACTCATTTATTTCAAAATCCTCATTCGAGGACGAATGATCTTAAGGGGGGAGGATGTAAGGCCCCGTAAAATTTTTGTGCATAAAACCTAGTAGCTGTGGTGTCATGGTCCGAATAATGTGTTAGGAATGCGTAGTGATTTGAGTTTCAAAAATGTAGAGAATTAATTTTTCCAAAAAGTGTCCAATATGCGGTCAAGAATGCGATCGCAAACCTGACATGCGGACCGCATTCTTGCCGCAAAACGTTCCAGAGAGTTTCCCAAAAATCGTGTCAAATGTGCGGTCGATATGCGATCGCATGTCAAATCTGCGGTGCATTTTGCGACCGCGGATCAAACATGCGGACCGCATTCTGGCCGCATTCCTTAACAGAACCTTGTAAAATTTGGGGCAATTCTGCGGTCACTATGCGGACCGCATGTTGATTCTGCGGTCGCATAGTGACCGCATATTTGACCCCGGCCCAAATTTTTGTAACATTTTGACCCGATCTCTTCTTTAATATAACACCTTTCTTCTTCATTTTATCATATCATCTCACCAAAATTAGAGAGAGAAGAGAGGGTTTTTAGAGAGAAGTTCTTCATCTTCAAAGATTGTTCCAACCATTTAATTCCAAGGGATCCTAGGGCAAGGATTCAACATACCCAATCTTTTCAAGGTAAAAACCCTAACTATTTTCTTGATTTTCAGTTTTAATTGGGTAAAGAGAGGTTTTCATATAATAGCTTTTAAAAATAGAATTTTTACACTCATGCATGATTATTGAACTTGATTTCTAGTAAAAAGAAGTGAGTAGAAGTAAGAGTCTTCAAGAACAAGGTTGGCAAGAGTAAGATAGCTTGGGTAAGCATAAAGTAGGAAGTTAACGGGAGAAAACTCATCACCGGTATGTATGGCTAATTTTGATTCTTGTGAAATCGCCTATATGTGTGAAGTTTGTTTGTTTCGTGTTAAATTGACAAATGGTGAAATTCTTGATGTTGTTGTTGAATATTCAAAGTTTGTTGTTGAGCTATGAGTGATGTAAAATGAGAGTTTAATTTGGCAAAATAATTGTGAATAATGACTATGATGGCCTATATGGCACCTTGTGGAAAACAAACGAAACACTTGAGAATTGGTTTATTGTGGAAAGAGATGAAACACTTGAATTGTGGAAATATTGTAACATGGTTGTGATATTGAATTGAGAAGAAATTGAGAACATGAACCAATGTGTAAGTTGCTTATTTGAACTTGTTGAAATTGTGTGTAGTACCTTATCTGCTGCTTGACATTGTTGTGTTTTCAACTGTAAGGCGGGGTCGTGTTGCGCGCCGCAACATGGTGAAATAAGGTTTGGGTTGGGGTGATAAGGGTGGCCGAGGTAATAAGGGTGGTCAGGGGCAATAAGGATGGAAAGCGATCGAAATCGCTATTGAAAATTGATACATAAATCAATAATGTGAAATTGTGAAAGGAGACAACAGGAGAGTTTGCAACCTGTGGGGCACTGATTGCCCCTTTGTTTGACTACTTGTGCTTTACGTGATTGATTGGTTATTGTAGAAAGTGCTTTGTGTTGAGAATTATTTGAAATGAGGAAAATGTGGAAACATGGTTGGTCGGCTTAATTAATTGTTGATGTAATTTAATGGCTTGAGTTTACTTGGGACAAAGTTTGTCCATACATACCAGTACAATTCAAGTGTACCGACGTCCCTTTTGCCGGGGACGCTACATTCGTGTTATGATTGTAGGTGGATCAGTAGCAGGCACTTCAGCTCATCGGCAGTAGTATCCTTCTCCTTCCACTGCCCGTTTTGGTGAGCCCCTTTCTTCCTTGGGGCCTTGTGTGGTTCATGCCACTCGGTTTAGATTTCATTTTGGTTTTGTAAGGTATAGCCGGAGCCTTGTTACCGGCAAGTATTGTATTTCCCTTTTGTATCCTAGAGGCTCGGTAGACATGTAAACTGTGGGACTCCAAGTATTATGTATATATTGTGTTATGTCGGGCGTTGTAAAAATTGAAATCTTGTTAATGAATCACTCGTATCGTTTTATTTGTTTAATATGAAATCAATTATGATTAGTAATATATTTGGTTAATGAGAAGCAGTCATCACAGGGGTAACGCGTGGGAATGAAAAGCACCCAGGTCCGCTTGACTGGGGCAACCCGGTCGGGCGCCGGTCATGTCCCTCGATTTGGGGCGTGACAAACCACTGTCCCACTCAAATGACATACCATGGGATTACACTGCTAAATCTAGAAGGAAAGGAAAGACCAAGATAGGAGAAACCATTGTCGCACAAGTAATGACTAGAACAGGGAGAGTTTACACCCCAGAACACTTAGCCGAGTCGAGCAAGCAAGCCCCAAGATGGCCTATTGAAACTGTGCTTGACAAGTTTGGAGGAAAATACAGGCTAAGGAGTATTTGGTCGTTGAGCAGTGAACATAACACCAGCACATATCTCTGTCCTAGCTATTCTACAGAGTTCTGACGCTCACAAGAATGCCCTAATGAAGATACTGAACGAAGCTTATGTGCCCAGCAATATAACCAGAGGTGAAATGGTGAATATGGTGGGGCAAGTGATGGAGAGCCATAAAATAAACTTCCACGAAGATGAGCTGCCTCCAGAAGGATTGAGCCACAATAACACACTGCACATCACTGTGCAATGCGAAGATTATTTCATCACTAGAGTCCTGATCGATGGAGGATCGAGCCTCAATATCTATCAGCTGATAACTCTCAGAACCTTGGGAAAAAGTCTGCACGGGATCAAAGATGGGTCTATCAATGTCAAGGCCTTCGATGGGTCCCATAGATCTACTATTAGAGAAATCACCCCATGCTTACAAATGGGGCCAACATGGTTCGACGTTGACTTCCAAGTAATAGACATCCCGACATCCTATAATCTGCTGTTAGGAATGCCCTGGATCCAAGCTGCTGGAGCCATAGCATCGACCCTGCATCAGGTGGTGAAGTTTGAATGGAATCACCAAGAGGTGATCATTCATGGAAATGATTGTAATCTCATATATAGTCGCTAGACCATCCCAATGATCGGGGGCAGAAGGAGAACATCTAGAGAAACATACCACCACATCGAAAGGGTCAATGTTGTGGATAAGGATAAGTGGTAGGACAACAAGATCATAAGTATCCAGAATTAGTGTGGGTATGAGCCTGGAAAGAGACTTGGTAAAAATCTCCAAGGAATCACTAAGCCTATCAAACTAAAAAAGCATGGTACTACATTTGGCTTAGGTTACGGTTATACTTGGGAAGAATTTCAGAATTAGTCACCATCATAACATGGTCCCTACTATCCCTTGGAGTTTCTGATTCCTAGCCTTGAGCAGACCTTCCAGCCAGCAGATACTAGATATGGGTCAGAGGAAGATGAAGCGTTGGCAGACATGAAGAATCTGTTTCTGGAGGATGATAATATGGATTGCTGGGTTCTTTTCGAGGAGGAAGGGGAGGAAGGCCCTTCCATACAAGTTGTGAACAGAGGAGATCGCCTCAGCAATTGGTCAATTAGGACCGTTGGGGCCCGTAAGGCTTCGGGGTAGCAAGGCTAAAAATCACCATGCATATCATTTTAGCTTACTTCACTAGTTGATTTTCTTTTAGCATTGTCTTTAATTTCAAAAAGAGCTCGATGTTTCAAACAATTATGAATTTAATCAAGAATTTGAATTTATCATATATCTCGCTCTTATTATTTTCTCTATCATTTACTCTATGTTTATACGAAATTATTATTACTTACCTTGATGATGAACCAACGATTGTGACTTGCAATGAAACAACGCAACAAAAGGACATAGACTCAGAAGAAGATAAGATACCTAAAGAGGTCGTTAGAGAAGTTGAGAATTTTGAGAATAGACCCAGGTCCGCTTGACTGGGGCAACCCGGTCAGGCGCCGGTCATGTTCCCCGATTTGGGGCGTGACATCACCTGTCGCCATAAAAAAAGGAAGGATATTTGGAATTTCTAAAGGAATATGAGGACATATTCACCGGGTCGTATGATGATATGACTGGTCTCAGCCGTCCATTGTAGCTCACAAACTTCCAACAGATCTAACCTGTCCACCAATAAAGTAGAAGCTCAGGAAATTCAAACCCGACATGAGTCTGGAAATCAAAGAAGAGGTTACTAAGCAAGTCAAAGCCAAATTTCTCAGGGTAGTGGAATATCCAACATGGTCAACCAACATCGTGCCAGTACCTAAGAAGGACGGGAAGGTTAGAATCTGTGTCGACTACCAGGATCTTAACCTGGATAGTCCCAAAGATGACTTCCCCTTGCAAAACATACATATTCTTTTCAAAAATTGTGCCAAGCATGAGTTGTAGCCATTTGTTGATTATTCGCCAGATCCCATCAGATATGGATATACAAGGAAGATGTAAAGAAAATGTCTTTCATCACGCCATGGGGGATGTATTGTTACAAAATGATGTCGTTTGGGTTAAAGAATGCCGGTGCCACCTATATGAGAGCCATGACTACTATCTTTCATGACGTGATACACAAAAAGATTGAGGTATATGTGGACGATGTCATTGTCACATCCAAGAAAGCCACTAATCATATGAAAGATCTGAGAAAGTTCTTCAACAGACTGAGAAGGTACAATCTGAAACTGAATCCTACCAAATGTGCATTCGGGGTTCCTGCTGGAAAATTACTGTGTTTCATTGTGAGTTATCGAGGAATAGAATTGGACCCATCAAAAGTCAAAGCCATTCAAGAGTTTCCACCGCCAAAGAATAACAAGGATGTGATGAGTTTCTTAGGAAGACTCAACTATATTATCCGATTTAAAGCTCAGTCCATGGTAATTTATGAACCCATATTTATAATGCCGAAGAAAGACGCTGCTACTAAATAGACTGATGACTGTTAGAAAGCCTTTGACAGAATCAAGGAATACTTGTCAACGCCAGTAGTCTTGGTTCCGCCTGAGCCAGGATGGCCTCTATTGCTTTATCTCGTGGTTTTGGATGGAGCATTTGGTTGTGTTCTGGGATAGCATGATGAAATGGGGAGGAAGGAGCAAGTAATCTACTATCTTAGTAAGAAGTTCACCTCGTACGAGGCCCGGTATTCCTTATTGGAGCGCACATGTTGTGCTCTGACTTAGGTAGCTCAGATATTGAGGCATTATTTATGTGCTTACACTGCTTATCTCATATCCAAAATGGACCCACTAAAGTATATCTTTCAGAAACCCATGCCCACTGGCAAGCTCGCCAAGTGGAAAATCTTGTTGAGTGAATTCGACATTATTTACGTAACTCAAAAAGCAATCAAGGGTCAAGCCATAGAAGATCACCTTGTCGAGAATCCTATCGGTGGAGAATATGAACACCTAAAAATGTATTTTCCTGATGAAGATGCGTCCTTTGTAGGAGAAGATATTGCAAAATCCTATGATGGTTGGTGGTTATTTTTCAACGGAGCCGCAAATTTAAAAGGAGTTGGCATATGAGCAGTCCTAGTATCATAAATCGGCCAGCATTACCTGGTGTCCACCAAGCTCATATTCTCCTGCACAAATAATATGGCCGAATATGAAGCTTGCATCCTATGGCTCAAGATGGCCATTGACATGAACATTCAGGTGTTTCTATTAATTGCGATTCAGGCTTGCTCATACATCAAATTCGAGAAGAGTGGGCAACCAAAAACTCTAAGATACTCCCCTACTTGCATCATATAATGGAGTTAAGGAAAAAAGTTACCAACACAGAATTTCAGCATGTCCCGGGGTCCAGAATGTGTTCGCTGATGCATTGGCGATCTGTCATCCATGATCTAACATCGAGACACAAATTTTATTGATCCCATCCTAGTAATGATTTCTGATCAGCCAGCATATTTTGCTCACGTTGAGGAAGAAGTAGACGAAAAACATGGTTCGACGACATCACAGAGTACTTGACAATATGAGAATATCCAAAACTTGCCAGCGCTACTCAGAAGCCCACACTTCGAAGGTTATCCAACAACTTCTTTCACAGCGGGGGAATACTGTACATGAGGACTCCTGATTTAGGTTTATTAAGGCATGTCGAAGAATAAGAAGCTTCCAAGTGCACGCAAGGACTTACGGGCCACACATGAATGATTTTTTCTTAGCCAAGTAGATACTCCGGGCAAGTTATTTTTGGATAACTATAGAAATGGATTATATCCAGTATGTTTGCAAGTTCCATCACTATCAGATACATGCATACATGATAAAGGTGCCTCCAAATGAGCTTACTGCAAGAAGCCCACCATGGCCATTCACCGCTTGGGGAATGGAAGTCATTGGACCTATCGAGCCTACCGCATCAAATGGGCATAGGTTCATCCTCATGGAAATTAATTATTTTACCAAATGGATTGAAGCAGCATCATACAGGGTAGTGACCAAGAAAGTTGTGATAGATTTCGTCCGTGACTATATTGTTTGCCAATTTGGAATCTCGGATTCAATCATTACCGATAATGGTTCCAATCTCAACATCGACTTGATGAAAGCAATGTGTGAGGCATTCAAGATTAAACACACGAATTCTATAGATTACAGGTCTCAGATGAATGTGTGGGCCATTTTAGATGAAACACACGAATTCTAAATCATGCATAATTATTGTTCGAATTGTTGCTGTTTAGCAATGCTACCCCAATGATACGCAATTCCGGAGGCTAGGGGAAACAAACTAACCTTTCCCCCTTACAAACTCACAACATTTTTTTGGATGCAGGCACTCGGCTTACAAAATTGTCGGGTATATTTACATACGCATACTTTTGCAAGATCGCACCTCCTCAAAATCATCACTTATCCGCAAGCGCTCTCTGTATAGCCACAACATCGTGATCAGCAATCAGCTAGGACATCTCACTACTATCCGTCCTTTATTTTCTTACATTTCATAAGCTACCTTTCTGCTTTCTAAGACTAAGCGTTCTCTCCATCTGCATTATCTGTATTTCATAAGGCTACCTTTCTACCTTCCCAGATTAAATGTTGTCTCCATCTGTATTATCGGCATTGCATAAGCTACCTTTCTGCCTTTCGAGACTAAGTGTTGTCTCCATCCTGCATTATCCGCATTGCATAAGGTTACCTTTCTTCCTTTAGAGACTAAGCGTTGCCTATATCTGCATTCCCTTTATTGCATAAGGCTACCTTTATGCCTTTCAAGACTAAGAGTTGTCTTCATCTGCATTTCCTGCATTGCATAAGGCTTCTTTATGCCTTCCGAGGTTAAGCTCTACCTCCACTTGCATGGCTAAAATACCGCCCTTTATCTTTCTTACATGGCTGAAATATCGCCACCTCAGATCTTGCAATCGACTGAAATATCGCCAAACTTTATTTAAATTCTACATCAGCTGAAAGATCTCCTATTCATCTTCCTCACCATCTATACTTATGCTTTCTGTCAGTTAAAATATCGTCATTTTACTTTTTACATCGACTGAAACATCACCTATTTGATTTAAAATTCTGTTGGCTGAAACATCACCATTTACATTCTGTGCATCAGCTGAAATATCGTCATTTACGTTTTGCATCGGCTAAAATATTGCCAAATCTTGCATTCATGGGCTGAAATATCGCGAAACTGTCCAAAGGCATCATTATTCGGATGCATCATCCTTCATAGCCCGAGAACACCATGCCATGGCCCGAGGACCCACTTTATATATTGCACATCATTATTCAAAGGCAACATAGTTCGGAGTCACCATTCTCATAGCCGAGAACATCGTTCCATAGCATGCAAATCTTTTAATTTTGCGCTTCATGGACCAGGACATCATGGTCTGAGGACGTCATCCTAACCGTACAAGGATAACATTCATAGTCCAACGGGAACTTGCATCATGTTTAAGTTTATGCACAATATACGCCCGTATTGCTTACTTGCAGGTACACCAGCTAGCAATGGCCGTCTCAGCAGGAGCGGTCCTACTCCAGTTCCCACAATCGATCAAGCTTCAAAATACCTCTTTCCTCCTGAAACATCGTGCCCATTGTCAACCCCCCTTTTTCTAAATGAGAAATTGGGTTTACGACATTATGGACAAAACAAATTTCATTCCCTTTTGAGGAATCGTGTTATGGAATTTAAAGTGTAAGGCCCCGTAAAATTTTTGTGCTTAAAACCTAGTAGCTGTGGTGTCATGGTCCGAATAATGTGTTAGGAATGCGTAGAATTCTTCGGGGCGAGCTTGCTCGCCGTGGTTCAGACCCTTGGTAGTGATTTAAGCTTCAAAAATCGAAAGAATAAATTTCCATAAAATGTTGATTCTGCGGTCAGGAATGCGATCGCAGATCTGCTATGCGGACTGCATTTCTACCGTAAAGTTTAATAGAATGTTTTCCTAAAATTGTGTTGAAAATGCGGTCCAATATGCGATCGCATAATGGAAATGCAGACCGCAGATCCATCACATAATTTCTTGAGAATATTTGAAGTGTCGAATCTGCGGTGCATTCTGTGACCGCAGAACATGAATGCGGACTGCAATCTGGTCGCATATCGTAACAGAACATGTGCATTTTTAGGGGCAATTCTGCGGTTTATTATGCGGACCGCATGTTGATTCTGCGATCGGAGATGCGACCGCAAAATTGACTCGACCCAAATTTTTATAAAATTTTGACCCGACCCCTTCATTAATATAACACCTCCAACCTTCATTTTTCTCATATTTTCTTAGCAAAACTAGAGAGATGAAAGAGGGGTTCTAGAGAGAGAAGTCTACCCATCTTCAAAGAGTATTTCCAATCGTTTGGTCCGGAAGATCCTAGGGCAAAAGTCATCTTCCCCAAATCTCTAAAAGGTAAAAACCCTAGTCATTTTCCTCTAATTTTTCAGCTGTTAAAGGTAAAGAAAGATTTGCATACAATAGCTTTTGAAAATAGAATTTGACACTCATGCATGTTATTTGAACTTGAAATTTCGTAAAAAAAAGTGGGTAGGAGCAAGAGTCTTCAAGAACGACGTTGGCAAACATAGGATAATTTGGGTGAACAAAAAGTATGAGGTTAAAGGAAGAAAATCCGACAGCGGGTATGTATGGCTAACTTTGATTCTTGTGAAATCGCCCTTATGTGTACAATTCGTTTGGTTTGTGATAATTTTGAGAAATTGTTGTGTGATTCTTTGATTTAGTTGTTGGGTATTCAATTGATGTTGAACTATGTGTGGTGTGGTACGGGATATGAACCGAAAGATGAAAAAGGAAGTTATAATTAGTAAAGAATTCAGACTAATTGTAGTGGTGGCATATATGCCTTCTTGTGGGAAACTAATGAAACACTTGAATTGTGATGAACTGTGAACGTAATGGTATGGATACTCTCGGAAATGTAAATATTGTAACTTTGTGGTGACACCGTCTTGAAAAAAATTTGGAAACATGAACAAAGTTGTAAAATTGCTTATTTGCACTTGTTTGTGATCATTGTATGGTGCTCTTATTTGCTGTTTGTGTTTGTAGTGATTTGAAATTGTACGGTGGGAACCTGTTGCACTCCGCAACATGAAGTAATAAGGTGTGGGTTGGGGTGATAAGGGAGGCCGAGGTAATAAGGGTGGAAAGCGATCGAAATCGCCATTAAAATTGATATGAAATCATTAATGTGAAATTGTGAGAGGAGACAACAAGAGAGTTTGCAACCTGTGCGGCAGTGATTGCCCCTTTGTTTGACTTGATTGTGCTTTCCGTGTATGTTTGGTTGTTGCCTTCCTTGTTGATATTTATTTGTACGTTGGGCTAAGAACTACTTGAAACGAAGTAAATGCGGGAGCATGATTGGCTGGTTATATTATTTCTTGGTATAATCATTGGTTGTCCTATCATCATGATTTACTTGTTTAATGGCTTGAGTTTACTTGGGAAAAGCTTGTCCATACATACTAGTACAATTCCAGTGTACTGACGTCCTTTTTTGTCGGGGACAATACATTCGTCTTATGATTGTAGGTGGATCAGTAGTAGGTACTTTAGCTCATCGGCAATAGAATCCTTCATCTTCCACTGCCCGTTTTGGTGAGCCCCTTTCCTCTTGGGGCCCTGCGTGGCTCATGACACTTCTGTTTTAGACTTTATTTTGATTTTTTAAGGTATAGCTGAGCCTTGTTACCGGCAAGTATTGTGTCACCTTTTTATCCTAGAGGCTCCGTAGATAAGAAACTGTGGGATTATAGTCTTGTGTATATATTATGTTGGGCATTGTAATTTGTAAACCTGTTAGTAAGTTAATTGTGTGGTTATGTTTGAAAAATGTGAATTCAGTTACAATGGGTAAGAACTTTGGCTTACAAGTAATGCACAATACAGGGGTAACGCGCGTGTTAGGAAAGGCACCCAGGTCCCCTTGGCTGGGGCTACCCGGTCAGGCGCCGGTCATGTCCCTTGATTTGGGGCGTGACAAACTTGGTATTAGAACCTAAGGTTTTTAAGTGTCCTAAGATGTCTCGGAGCTGTGTCTAGTAGCGCCCTTCTTATCGGTGTGTTGTCGACCACATCTATAAGTTGGGGGCTGCACGGACATTTAGGAATTTACCAATTTCTTTGTTATCCTATATCGTGCGGTAAAGTGCAAAGTAGAAGTGTGCATGTCTAATTCGCGCCTTGTTCCAAAATTTTCATAATATGGCGCCTAAGAAGAAGGTTAGACTCGGCCTTGGGGCCAATGCCGGCCCAAGTGTGGCTACAAATAATGTACCCGATGCTGTGGGCGAGAATGACTCACCAGTCCTGAATTTGCCTGGACCGTCTATTTCAAACCCAAGTGTCCTTGTTCCGGCTGCGGCAGAGGATGCCACCATCCCTCATGCCGGTGTCCCTGATTCTGATACATTACCAGCTTCTTGTTCTGGTGTCTCTAATGAGGATCTTATAGGAGCCATTCACACGTTGACACAGTTAGTGGCCGCCCAGGCCCAGAGATCCCATGATGCCCCTGCATCCTCCAGCGGACAGGGAGATTCCTCCGGTTCTAGAATCCACCAGTTCCTACGTTTGGCCAATCTAGAATTCTCAGGCACAGACCTAGAGGCCGATCCGCAGGATTTCCTTGATGAGATATATAAGACCCTTCGAGTGATGAAGACAATAGAGATAGAGGGGTAGAGTTGGCTTCATACAAGTTGAGGGGAGAAGCACGTTCATGGTTTGAGACATGGGAGGATTCCCGTGAGGAGGGGAGACATTCGGCTAGATGGGATACGTTTGTAGATGCCTTCATGGACGACTTCTTGCCTGCCGAGACAATGGCAGCCCGCGCCACTAAGTTGGAGGTTCTCAAGAAGGGTAGTATGAGTGTTTGGGAGTACCACATGGAATTCGTGAGACTGTCCAAGTATGCCCCTCAGCTAGTGTCGACCATGGATGCCCGGGTTCGACGGTTTGTTCAGGGCCTTAGCCCTTTAGTGGTGAATGAGGCCGCCACAGTAGCTTTGCACTCAGACATGAACTATGGGAGGATTGTGGGGTTTGCTCAGGCCACAGAGGTCAGGAAATTGAAGATTCGTGCAGAAAGAGAAAGTAGCAACAGGGCACGGTCAATGGGTCATTCAAGGAGATCACTTCTAGGGAGAGGGTCATCAGGGCCATCCTAGTCATATGCTCAGTCCTCAGTGAGTGCACCACCATATGTGCACAGTCATCAGCAGGGCAGTCATCCAAGACCAGGTTCAGACAGCAGGAGGTCTCGCCAATCTGGCCGTCCTGGAGTGAGGTCCCAGCAGCAGGGAGATCTACATGCCCCAAGTGTGGGAGATTTCATACAGAGACCTGCTACCTAGATATCCCGATATAATTCAGGTGGGGGTGAGAGGTCACATTCAGTAGGACTGTCGTGCACCCAGCCAGGGTATGGGTAGGGGATCTGCTCAATCGTCTGGTTCTTTGGTTGCTACATCATCAGCGCATCCTCCAGCTTTAGCAGGGCGTGGTGCAGCTAGAGGTGGAGCTCATGGTGGGGGTGGACCTAGCCAATTCTATGCTTTAAGTGACCGCCAAAGTGTTGAGGCTTCTACAGATGTTTTTACAGG
>JASVEL010009246.1:0-91082 GCA_032618575.1 Nicotiana noctiflora | reverse complement strand
ACAACTGGCACGGACTCGAGGGTAGGCACCTCTGAGGTGGTGTCCGTTACCCGAACCAGGTGATAGATACACCCTTCTTAATCATCTTCGAAGCCTTAAGGTAGGAAATAAACCTACCCCTTGGCACCACACCATTTCCTCTCCATTCAATGACTGGCTCGTTAGGGAACTCGAGCCTCATAACTCTCGTCCGACGGTCAAGCTTGGCAAAGCACGAATAGAGCCAATCCATCCCCATAATTACATCAAAATCTACCATCCCAAGCTCAATAAGATCAGCTCTGGTATCACGACCACCAACTGTAACAACACAATTTCTATAGACTCGTGAGGCTGTAATAGAATCACTAATAGGAGTCGACACAGAGAACGGCTCATGAAGTTGTTCGGGTTCTATCCCAAAGCTTGAAGCAATGAATGGAGTAACATAAGACAAGGAGGACCCTAGATCAATAAGGGCATAGCAATCAATAGTTTGAACAGACAGGATACCTGTAACATCATCTGGAGAAGCCTCATCATTCTGGCGGTCACTCAATGCATAGAATCGGCTAGGTCCACCCCTACCCTGAGCTCCACCCCTAGCTGCACCACGCCCTGCTGCTGCTGGAGTACGCGCTGATGATGTAGTAGCTGAAGAACCAGATGACTGAGCAGATCCCCTACCCATACCCTGACGGGGTGCACGGCAGTCCCGCTGAATGTGACCTCTCACCCCGCACACGAAGCACACTGGAAGGTCAAGGTAGCAAGTTTTTGTATGAAATCTCCCACACTTGGGGCATGTAGGTCTCCCCTGCTGCTGGGATCTCACCCCAGGATGACCAGACTGACGAGACCTCCTGCTGTCTGAACTAGGTCTCGAGTAACTGCCCTGGTGATGACTGTGCACGGATGGCGGTGCACTCGCGGAGGACTGAGCATATGACTGGGATGGCCCTGATGACCCCCTCCCTGGAAGTGATCTCCCTGAACAACCCATTGACCCGGCCCTGCTGCTACTTTCTCTTTCCGCACGAATCTTCAATTTCCTGGCCTCTGTGGCCCGAGCAAACCCCACAATCCTCCCATAGTTCATGTCTGAGTGCAAAGCTGCTGTGGCGGCCTCATTCACCACCAAAGGGCTAAGGCCCTGAACAAACCGTCGAACCCGGGCATCCGTGGTCGACACTAAATGAGGAGCATACTTGGACAACCTTACGAACTCCATGTGATACTCCCGAACACTCATACTGCCCTGCTTGAGGACCTCGAACTCCGTGGCGCGGGCTGCCATCACCTCGGCAGGCAAGAAGTGGTCCATAAATGCATCTACGAACTCATCCCATCTGGCCGGAGGGCTCCCTTCCTCACGGGAATCCTCCCACATTTCGAACCATGAACGTGCCGCTCCCTTCGGCCTGTAAGAGGCCAACTCTACCCCCTCTATATCTGTAGCCTTCATCACTCTGAGGGTCTTGTATATCTCATCAAGGAATTCCTGTGGGTCAGCCTCTGGATCGGTACCTGAAAATTCTGGAGGGGCCAATCGCAAGAATTGATGGACTCTGGAGCCAAAGGAATCTCCCTGTCCGCTGGAGGATGCGGGGGCATCATGGGATCTCTGGGCCTGGGCGGCCACTAACTGTGTTAACATATGGATGGCTCCCCTAAGATCTTCATTAGAGATACCAGAGCCCGAAGCGGGAACTGTATTTGAGTCAGGAACACTGGCGGGAGGAATGGTGGCATCCTCTGCCGCAGCTGGGATAGGGACACTTGGGTTTTGAACAGATGGGTCAGGCAAATTCGGGACTGGTGGGTCATTCTCTCCCACGACATCGGGTACATGATTAACAGCTGCACTTGGGCCGGCATTGGCCCTAAGGCCGAGTCTAGCCTTCTTCTTAGGTGCCATATTCTGAAAATTTGGGAACAAGGCACGAATTAGACACGGATATCTCCACATTGCACTTTACCGCACGATATAGATTATCAAAGAAGTAGGTAAATTCCTAAATGCCCGTGTAGCTCCCTACTTATATGATGTGGTCGACAACACACCTATAAGAAGGGCACTACTAGACACGGCTCCGAGATATCCTAGGACACTTTAAAAAAAAACCATAGGCTCTGATACCAAGTTTGTCACGCCCCAAATCGAGGGACATGACCGGCGCCTGACCGGGTTGCCCCAGTCAAGCGGACCTGGGTGCCTTTCATTCCCACGAGTTAACCATGTGTTGATTGTTTCTCATTAACCAAATATTTTACCAATAATGACTGATTTCATAATGCATAAACATAACCATGTGAT
Organism: Nicotiana noctiflora; assembly: GCA_032618575.1. Lineage (NCBI taxonomy): Eukaryota > Viridiplantae > Streptophyta > Magnoliopsida > Solanales > Solanaceae > Nicotiana > Nicotiana noctiflora. The sequence goes on along the minus strand of JASVEL010009246.1, from coordinate 88,786 downwards.
TGATTCACTAACAAGTTCATAATTTATATTTACAATGCCCCATACATATACATAGGCCACAATCCCACAGTTTACATGTCTATGGAGCCTCTAGGATACAAAAAGGGAAATACAATACTTGCCGGTAAAAAGGTTCCGGCTATACCTTACAAAACCAAAATGAAATCTAAACCGAGTGGCATGAACCACACAAGGCCCCGAGGAAGAAAGGGGCTCACCAAAACGGGCAGTGGAAGGAGAAGGATACTACTGCCGATGAGCTGAAGTGCCTGCTACTGATCCACCTACAATCATGACACGAATGTAGCGCCCCGGCAAAAGGGACGTCAGTACACTTGAATTGTACTGGTATGTATGGACAAACTTTGTCCCAAGTAAACTCAAGCCATTAAATTACATCAACAATTAATTAAGCCAACCAACCATGTTTCCACATTTTCCTCATTTCAAATAATTCTCACACAAAGCACTTTCTACGATCAACCAATTTAACAATAACCAATCAATCACGTAAAGCACAAGTAGTCAAACAAAGGGGCAATCGGTGCCCCACAGGTTGCAAACTCTCCTGCTGTCTCCTTTCACAATTTCACATTATTGATTTTTGTATCAATTTTCAATAGCGATTTCGATCGCTTTCCATCCTTATTGCCCCTGACCACCCTTATTACCTCGGCCACCCTTATCACCCCAACCCGCACCTTATTTCCCCACGTTGCGGCGCGCAACACGACCCCGCCTTACAGTTGAAAACACAACAATTTCAAACAGCGGATAAGGTACTACACACAATTTCAACAAGTTCAAATAAGCAACTTACACATTGGTTCATGTTCTCAATTTCTTCTCAAGCCAATATCAAAACCAAGTTACAAGTATTCCAAAATCGAAAATGCCCACATAATCATGTTCAACAATTTACCACAATTAAGGTGTTTCAAATTCCTTCCACAATAAGCCAAATATGCCATCACAGATGGTTGTTCCCAATTCTTTACCAATCTCGATTACCTTTTTATATTTCAATTCATATTTCATACCACACCACACGTAGTTCAACATCAATCAAATGCTCAACAAGGAAATCAAAGAATTACGTAAAATTTCTCAATTTGACACATGCCAAAACAATTCGCACACATTTGGGCGATTTTACAAGAATCAAAATTAGCCATACATACCTGGTGATGAGTTTTCTTCGTTAACTTCCTACTTGATGCTTACCCACGCTATCTTACTCTTGCCAACCTTGTTCTTGAAGACTCTTACTTCTACTCACTTCTTTTTACTAAAAATCAAGTTCAATAATCATGCATGAGTGTAAAAATTCTATTTTTAAAAGATATTATATGCAAACCTCTCTTTACCCAATTAAAACTGAAAATCAAAAAAAAATAGTTAGGGTTTTTACATTGAAAAGATTGGGGAAGTTGAATCCTTGCCCTAAGATCCCTTGGAATTAAGATGGTTGGAACAATCTTTGAAGATGAAAGATTTCTCTCTCTAAAAACCCTCTCTTCTCTCTCTAATTTTGGTAAGATGATATGATAAAATGAAGAAGAAGTGTGTTATATTAAAGAAGAGATCGGGTCAAAATGTTACAAAAATCTGGGCCGGGGTCAATTATGCGGTGCACTATGCGACCGCGGAATCAACATGCGGTCCGCATAGTGACCGCAGAATTGCCCCAAATTTTACACAGGTTCTGTTAAGGAATGCGGCCAGAATGCGGTCCGCATGCTTGATCTGCGATCGCAAAGTGCACCGCAGATTTGACATGCGATCGCATATCGACCGCACTTTTGACACGATTTTTGGGAAATTCTCTGGAACGTTTTGCGGCAAGAATGCGGTCCGCATGTCAGGTTTGCGATCGCATTCTTGACCGCATATTGGACACTTTTCGGAAAAATTAATTCTCTACATTTTTGAAACTTAAATCACTACCAAGGGTCCGAAGCGCGGCGAGCTTGCGAGCCGCGAAGAATTCTACGCATTCCTAACACATTATTCGGACCATAACACCACAGCTACTAGGTTTCACGCACAAAATTTTTACGGGGCCTTACAAGCCCGACCATTTACACTCTCATATCGAGCATGAAGCTCAAACCAAGTACTTGAATATTATTGTCAACAAAAAAGTTAAATGCTTAACCGATAGATAGAAGCTAAATTGTTTAATCTCCCAAAGACCAGGGGTCACGAGTCTAGAGCCTCTAAACAAAATCGGATAACAATATCTCAACAAAATACTCAAGTCTGAATAATGTATATATAAAGGAAAATTGAAATAAGAAGAGAAGCTAGGTCCTACGAACATCAAGCAGCTACCTCAACAACTCTGATAACTCTGGAAACGAGACTGCTCAGCTAATCTCCGATGAATCTGAATCTGCACACAAAGGTGCAGGGAGTAGGGGTGAATACTAATTTGTCACGACCCGGATTTTCCCCCAATATCGGGATCGTGATGGAGCCTACTCGTGGTAGCTAGGCAAGCTTCTTTATTCACACTAACCTGTTTAACAATACTTCATACTCAAATTAATAACCAAAATCATAATCTTAATTAAACAAGTGCGGAAGACTTTATAAAAATAGAAATACGTAGTTTCAAGGTAACTGATTCTGACATCCTCTACCCAAGACGTGGAGTCACCAACTCACAAACTTCTACTGAATACTACACATAAAGGACTAAAAGAAATATAACATAATCTGTTTGTCTCGGAACAAAGAGATTACAGCTAATAACATAAGTAGAAGAAGAGATGTCGGGCCTGCGGACGCCTGCAAGCTACCTCGGTCTCAAAGTGTGCAACTTCCATGCAAAAGATCTACTGTTGCTGCTCCTAATCGGAACCTGGACCTGTGCAAAAACGCACAAAAGTGCAGTATCGGCACAACCGACCCCATGTGCTGGTAAGTGTCTGGCCTATCCCGGCGAAGTAGTGACAAGCCTAGGATCAGACACCCACATAAACTTGTGCAGTTCAATATATATGTATACCACAAAATAACGAGAAATAACCAAGTAATAACACAATAAGGAATATCTCAAAAGAACTCAACAATTAACAACATTTAATAAGTCCACAAGGAAAATAAAGTATAATGGAAAAATAATTAATATCAAGTCAAGGAATAGCAAGTAGTTGCACGGCATCACCCTTCGTGCTTTTACTCTCATCCTCACCAAATAAGCAAATAAAGTGCACGGCATCACCCTTCGTGCTTTTACTCTCATCCTCACCAAATAAGCAAATAAAGTGCACGGCATCACCCTTCGTGCTTTTACTCTCATCCTCACATCCATGGTACGGCATGATCCTTTCGTACATGGTTCAATAACAAGGCAATAACAAGGCACGGCATGATCCTTCGTGCATAATCAATAACATGGCACGGCATTAACCTTCGTGCATAATCAATAACAAGGAACGGCATTAATCTTCATGCATAAACAATAAAACAAAGCACGACATTAACCTTCGTGCATAAACAATAAATCAAGGCACGGCATTAACCTTCGTGCATAAACAATAAATCAAGGCATGGCATCACCCTTCGTGCATTATCACTCTTCCTCACCCAAATAACAATCACAGTTAAGGGCAAAGAATGAAACAGTAAATCATAAGCCGTCCCAACAAGGACAATCAATAATCATCTTCACAACAAGTCCCGACAAGGGAGAACAATAACAATTCTACAACCCGGCAAAGGTTCAACAATTTATCTTCGAATATGTCTCATAATAAGTATTAACAACGACTCATGATCATACTAGACGCCAGTGTATGGATGCTCGTCACCACAGCCCATACACCGCACTCGATCACATAACACATAGCACATAATCCTATTCCCTTAAGCTAGGATAGAACAAACACTTACCTCGAATGTTTATGAACAATTCAATCCGTGGCAATGCCTTTTCCTTTCAAATTTGGCTCCAATTCAATCGTATGTATACACAATTGATTTAATATCATCAATACTACTCAACAAACTAATTCATAAGGCCAATTACAACTTTTACAACATTCTTCCCGGAATAGTGAATTTCTACCCCGGGCCCACATTGTCGGAACTCGAGGTTCGGACCAAAATCCGGTTACCCATCCCCCCACGAGTTCAAGTATATGATTTGTTTTAAAATCGGACCTCAATTCGAGGTTCAATTTCCCAATTTATGAAAAACCCTATATTCTACCAAAAACAAGAAATTCTACCATGAAAACCTTTGATTTCTATTGAAAAACATGTTTAATGATGTTAGGAATTGAAAGAATTAAGTAAAAAGTGACTTACAATTACTTTGAAGAAGAGGGAGTTCGTGAAGAATCGCAAATGGGTATTTTTGGGTTGTGAAATGTGAAGAATGAAGCTGGAAATCGTGATTTACAGGTCTCTGTGTTCGCATTTGCGAACATGGGTTCGCAATTGCGAACCCCGACCAATTTCTGGAGTTTGAAAAATAAGCTAAGGCTAGGAAGTTCGCATTTGCGAACTTTTGTTCGCATTTACGAAGCCAAGGCAATTTTGGGGCCTTTGCATTTGCGAACATTTGTTCGCATTTGCGAACAAGGGTGGGCTGAGGAGCCTTCGCATTTGCGAAGAATACTTCGCAATTGCGAAGCATGCCTTTACACTGAAGGCCTCGCATTTGCGAGGTTTGGTTCGCATTTACGAACCCAAACGGTCCTGGGCACCCTTCGCATTTGCGATCGAGGGTTCGCATTTGCGAACCCTGCCTTGATCTGCCACCTTAACAATTGCGAGAAATGCTTCGCAATTGCGAAGCCAACAACTGGGTGAAAAACCAGCAGTGCAAAAATTCAGAATTTAATCCAACGGCCTATCAAATCTTTACCCGAGACCCCCGGGCTCCAAACCAAACATGTACACAACATCAAAAACACATTACGAACTTGTTCATGCGATCACATCGCCAATATCACATCGTTTTCATCAAATCAAGCCTCAAGTTCATGATTTTCATACTTTTGGTTTTCAAAACTTTCAAACTTGGAACTCAAGGTCCAAAACATGTCAAACGACATCCAAATGTCACCAAACTTTGCAAAAAGCACATATATAATATTTAAGACTTGTACCGGGCGTCAGAACCAAAATACGAGCCCGATACCAAGGTCAATTAATTCATTTTCCTTTAGCAATTACATCAAAAACAATTTCACAGAAAAAATTCATAACTTGGGCTCTAGGCCTCAGAATTCGACTTCGGACGCATGTCCAAGTCCCATATTTTCCTACGGACCTTCCGGGACCATCCAATCTTGGGTCCGGGTCCGTTTACCAAAAATGTTGACCGAAGTCAACCATATCAATATTAATATCATTTTTCTCCAAATGTCTCATAGAATTCATATTTTCTATCACAAAAACTTTCCGGCCACATGCCCGGATCATGCACGTAATTTGAGGCAACATAGAATGAGGTTTTCAAGGCCTCAGAAGCTCGAAATGATTAATAAAACAAGTGATGACCCTTTGGGTCATCACATTATCCACCTCTAAAACAACCGTTCGTCCTCGAACGGACAAAAGAAAGAAGTACCTGAGTCAAGGAATAGATGAGGATATCGGCTCCGCATGTCAGACTTGGACTCCCAGGTCGATGCCTCAGGAGGCTGACCTCTCCACTGAACACGTACAAAAGGATAACTCTTCGACCTCAACTGTCGAACGTGCCGATCTAGGATAGCTACCGGCTCCTCCTCATAGGACGGATCTTTGTCCAATTGGACAGTGCTGAAATCTAACACGTGCGACGGATCGCCGTGATATTTTCGAAGCATGGACACATGAAACACTGGATGTACAGCTGATAAGCTAGGTGGAAAGGCAAGTTTATATGCCACCTCTCCCACACGATCAAGAATCCCGAATGGGCCAATAAACCTAGAGCTAAGTTTGCCCTTCTTTCCAAATCTCATCACGCCCTTCATAGGCGACACTCGGAGCAATACTCGCTCCATAATCCTGAAAGCTATATCTCAAACTTTGCGATCTGCATAGCTCTTTTGTCTAGACTGAGCTGTGCAAAGCCTATCTTGAATAATCTTGACCTTATCTAAGGCCCCTGAAATAAATCTGTACCGAATAACCGAGTTTCTCCCAGTTAAAACCATCCAACCGGAGAACGACACCGCCTACCATAAAACGCTTCATAAGGAGCCATCTGGATGCTCGACTGATAACTATTATCATAAGCAAACTCTGCCAAAGGCAGGAATTGATCCCATCAGCATCTAAGGTCATTAACACACGCCCGAAGCATATCTTCCAGTATCTGAATAGTCCTCTTGGACTAACCATCCGTCTGGGGATGAATGGCTGTACTTAGCTGAACTTGCATGCCCAACTCTCGTTGAACCGCCTTCTAGAAATGTGAGGTAAACTGTGCACCTCGATCTGAAATAATAGAGATAGGCACACCATGAAGGCAAACGATCTCCCTGATATAAATCCCAGCTAACCTCTCGGATGAATAGGTAGTGGCAACAGGAACAAAATGAGCTGACTTGGTTAGCCTATCAACAATCACCCAAATAGCATCAAACTTCTTCCGAGTCTTCGAAAGTCCTGACACGAAATCCATCGTAATTCGCTCCCACTTCCATTCAGGAAGTTCAATTCTATGAAATAAACCGCCAGGTCTCTGATGTTCATACTTAACCTGCTGACAATTAAGGCACCGTACCACATATGCCACAATATCCTTTTTCATTATGTGCCACCAATAATGTTGACGCAAATCTTGATACATTTTCGCTGCACCTGGATGAATAGAATACCACAAACTGTGAGCTTCTTCTAGAATCAATTCTCTAAGCCCGTCAACATTTGGCACACAAATGCGCCCTTGCATCCTTAGGATCCCATCAGCATCTAAGGTGACCTGTTTAGCACCTCCTCGCTGAACCGTGTCTCTAAGGTCACATAAATAGGAATCATTATATTGTTGATCGCGGATACGCTCCAATAATGAAAAGCGAGCGATCGTGCAAGCTAGTGCTCGACTAGGCTTAGAAATATCCAACCTCACAAATTGATTGGCCAAGGACTGAACATCCAAAGCAATTGCCCTCTGATTGACTGGAATATAAGCAAGACTGTCCATACTGGCTGACTTCCTACTCAAAGCGTCAGCCAACACGTTTGCTTTTTCCCTGATGATATAAAAAGGTGACATCATAATCTTTCCTCAATTCCAGCCACCTTCTCTGCCTCAAACTCAACTCTTTTTGTTTAAACAAATACTGAAGACTCTTATGATCGGTGTATACTTCACATACCACACCATACAAATAATGCCTCCGGATCTTCAATGCGTGAATAATCGCCGCCAATTCTAGATCATGCACTGGGTAATTCTTTTCATGAATCTTCAACTACCTCGAAGCATAGGCAATAACCTTGCCATCCTGCATTAACATTGCACCAAGCCCAATACGGGAAGCATCACAATAAACAGTATAAGGTCCCACACCTGTGGGTAAAACCAATATCGGTGCTGTGGTCAAGGCTGTTTTGAGCTTTTGAAAGCTTGCCTCACATTCATCTGACCATTCAAATTGAACACCTTTCTGTGTCAATTTGGTCAGTGGGGTTGCAATAGATGAAAACCCCTCCACGAATCGCCGATAATAACCCGCTAATCCCAAGAAACTCCGAATCTCTGTGGCTGATGTCGGTCTAGGTCAGTTCTTGACTGCCTCAATCTTCTTCGGATCAACCTGAATACCTGCTGCCGTCACAATATGACCCAGGAATGCAGCTGAACTTAGCCAAAATTCACACTTCAAATTTTACATATAGTTGCCTATTTTTCAGATTTTTGCAAAGCCACTCTGAGATGTTGCGCATGCTCCTTCTGACTGCGAGAGTATGTCAATATGGGAACAATGAAGACTACAACGAACAAGTCTAAATAAGGCACGAACACCTCATGCGTATGCACATATCCATGACTCTGAAGTCTGGCCATAAGAGTTGTTCTTAAATTACAACATTGTCAATTAACCTTGTTATCAAATATCTTATTCCAAAACTCCCACTTTACTCACAGTGAGGTATGGAAACCTCATGATTACTTTCTCGAATTAATGCGTCATATTTATCCTTACCTGGTGCTCATCTCAAAGTCTAGAACTCAACGTCACAAAATGGAAACGGCTAAATATGAATAGAAACTGTGCAAGGATTGTCAAATAATCCTAACAGGCATGGCTCAAATTTAGGATATTATGCTAGATTTTTATTTTCCAAAAAGGGAAAATTTTAAACACAAACTTTTCACCACCAGGACCTTGTCCTCATATAATATTCACCGCAGCTTGCAGCTCGGTTTTTTAAAACAAATATTTTCACGTTATACAAATTTTGAGGATCTCATCCTCCACTCTATATCACAAGTATTTGCACATTGTGCCACTGATGTTTTTCATTCCCTTTCTTTCTTCTTTTCAACTATTGTCCGTCAAAGAGTATCTCGGCATAAAAGAACCCTCATACCGACATGGTATACAATTTAACCATTTAAAATAGTTATTTCAGGAATTCATTTCCATTGTAATAATTAATATAAAGTCACTTTTGACCTCATCAATATTCCTAGTGACCAATACATAATAATATAGATAATTACCTCCATTTAATAGCACAATGTGAGTATTCACATATGTAGATTTGATGATTACGAAGCTCACTCATGAGCGGAGCATATTAAGAGGACTTGCCTCAATTCTTCAAAGATAAAATCAAATTGAGGAAAAATGTTCCTTTTATAACAATCAGAATTGTACATGTGATAACATCATCTGGTGTAGTGACCTCAGTCACACCATAGAAATTATGTCAACAACTAGATCTCCACCTCTAGGAGTCTCACCTCCGCCTCTAACATCCTGACCCCTAACTCTAGCTGGTCATGTGAGTTGAGTATTGACTGCAATGGGGCACGTAGCTTAAGTGCCTTCATAAATTATATTTCTCCAATCTGCCACATTCACAACAATTCCTTTGAGGCCCAGTTAACTTATTGGACATGACGACATATTCGGACACTGTCATAATAACCTGACATGATCGTTCAGATCATACATACCACACCTTTCAAAGAGTCAGGGAGGTAACTCCTCCAAACATTTCTACAAATAGGATTGAGTAGGTAATGTCGCATGGCCGGTCTGCCCTCTTCATAGGCTTGTCACAAACATTGACGACCAATTACCTCTTTTGCTCATATACTCATTATTACTCTTTGGGCCGATTCTTACCCCCTGTAGAGTACTAAGCCTCAAACATGCATAATTTATTTGGGGGACCTTTCCATACCATATGTATACATTCCAAGCCAAAACTGACATAAAACATGGCCATTCGGTCCATTCACTAATAGTGGTTTTCCCCCCTTTTGGCTATAAGTCAAAGTCACAACATCTGATAGTCCACAATAATTATCCTTCACAACTTCGAATAAATCAACCAGACGTCAAGGTCCATTAAAATCACAGCCAGTTAGTAAATACATAAATTTCCACTACTTCACTCGCTACCTGAAACACAGTAGAATCAACCCTCTCACCTTCAACTGTTCCCGCGTTCTGCAATATCTCATAGCAACAATCAATAAATTACCTTGGGTTCTCAAAAGATGCACCACCGAAGGAGATAGCGAAGAGTTTGGTGAAACTTATCCGAAACTCCGTAAAACTTCTGAAGGCATTGTTGATCTATCACCAGCCTGTGCCATTGTCGGCTGAAGAAGCAGTACATGCCTTCGCCGTTCGAGGGAATACAAGAGTACAAATTTAACTTAACATTTGAAGAACAAACTCGCACGATAGGAAAGAATGAAGGGAATATTTTCCTAACTCTGTAGCCTCTGAGGGATAAATACAGACGTCTCTGTACCGATCCCTCAGACTCTACTAAGGTTGTTCGTGAGTTGTGAGACCTGTGCAACCTAGTGCTCTGATACCAACTTCTCACGACCCGGATTTTCCCCCAATATCGGGATCGTGATGGCGCCTACTCGTGGTAGCTAGGCAAGCCTCTTTATTCACACTAACCTGTTTAACAATACTTTATACTCAAATTAATAACCAAAATTATAATCTTAATTAAACAAGTGCGGAAGACTTTATAAAAATAGAAATACACAATTTCAAGGTAACTGATTCTGACATCCTCTACCCAAGACGTGGAGTAACCAACTCACGAACTACTCTGAATACTACACATAAAGTCCGAAAGAAATATAACATAATCTATTTGTCTCGGAACAAAGAAACTACAACTAGTAACATAAGTAAAGAGAGAGACGCCGGGCCCGCGGACGTCTGCAAGCTACCTCGGTCTCAAATATGATCAACTCCCACGCAAAAGATTTAATGATGCTGCTCCAGATCGTAACTTGGACCTGTGCAAAAATGCACAGAAGTGTAGTATCAGCACAACCGACCCCATGTGTTGGTAAGTGCCTGGCCTATCCGGCGAAGTAGTGACAAGCCTAGGACCAGACACCCACATAAACCTGTGCAGTTCCATATATATGTATACCACAAATAACAAGAATTAACCAAGTAATAACACAATAAGGAATATCTCAAAAGAACTCAACAATTAACAACAGTTAATAAGTTCACAAGGAAAACAAAGTATAATGGAAACACAAGTTAATATCAAGTCAAGGAATAGCAAGTAGTTGCACGGCATCACCCTTCGTGCTTTTACTCTCATCCTCACCAAATAAGCAAATAAAGTGCACGGCATCACCCTTCGTGATTTTACTCTCATCCTCACCAAATAAGCAAATAAAGTGCACGGCATCACCCTTCGTGCTTTTACTCTCATCCTCACATCCATGGTACGGCATGATCCTTCGTACATGGTTCAATAACAAGGCAATAACAAGGCACGACATGATCCTTCGTGCATAATCAATAACATGGCACGGCATTAACCTCTTCGTGCATAATCAATAACAAGGCACGGCATTAATCATCGTGCATAAACAATAAATCAAAGCACGACATTAACCTTCGTGCATAAACAATAAATCAAGGCACGGCATTAACCTTCGTGCATAAACAATAAATCAAGGCACGGCATCAACCTTCGTGCATTATCACTCTTCCTCACCCAAATAACAATCACAGTTAAGGGCAAAGAATGAAACAGTAAATCATAAGCCGTCCCAACAAGGGCAATCAATAATCATCTTCACAACAAGTCCCGACAAGGGAGAACAATAACAATTCTACAACCCGGCAAAGGTTCAACAATTTATCTTCAAATATGTCTCACAATAAGTATTAACAACGACTCACAATCATACTAGACACCAGTGTATGGATGCTCGTCACCACAGCCCATACACCGCACTCGATCACATAACACATAGCACATAATCTTATTCCCTCAAGCTAGGATAGAACAAACACTTACCTCGAATGTTTATGAACAATTCAATCCGTGGCAATGCCTTTTCCTTTCAAATTTTGCTCCAATCCAATCGTATCTATACACAATTGATTTAATATCATCAATACTACTCAACAAACTAATTCATAAGGCCAATTACAACTTTTACAACATTATGCCCGGAATAGTGAATTTCGACCCCGGGCCCACATGGTCGGAACTCGGGGTTCGGACCAAAATCCGGTTACCCATCCCCCCACGAGTTCAAGTATATGATTTGTTTCAAAATCGGACCTCGATTCGAGGTCCAATTTCCCAATTTATGAAAAACCCTATATTCTACCAAAAACAAGAAATTCTACCATGAAAACCTTTGATTTCTATTGAAAAACATGTTTAATGATGTTAGGAATTGAAAGAATTAAGTAAAAAGTGACTTACAATTACTTTGAAGAAGATGGAGTTCGTGAAGAATCGCAAATGGGTGTTTTTGGGTTGTGAAATGTGAAGAATGAAGCTGGAAATCGTGATTTACAGGTCTCTGTGTTCGCATTTGCGAACCCCGACCAATTTCTGGAGTTTGAAAAATAAGCTAAGGCTGGGAAGTTCGCATTTGCGAACTTTTGTTCGCATTTGCGAAGCCAAGGCAATTTTGGGGCCTTCGCATTTGCGAACATTTGTTCGCATTTGCGAACAAGGCTGGGCTGAGGAGCCTTCGCATTTGCGAAGCATGCCTTTACACTGAAGGCCTCGCATTTGCGAGGTTTGGTTCGCATTTGCGAACCCAAACGGTCCTGGGCACCCTTCGCATTTGCGATCAAGGGTTCGCATTTGCGAACCCTACCTTGATCTGCCACCTTTGCAATTGCGAGAAATGCTTCGCAATTGCGAAGCCAACAGCTGGGTGAAAAACCAGCAGTGCAAAAATTCAGAATTTAATCCAACGGCCTATCAAATCTTTACCCGAGCCCCCGGGCTCCAAACCAAACATGTACACAACATCAAAAACACATTATGAACTAGTTCGTGCGATCACATCGCCAATATCACATCGTTTTCATCAAATCAAGCCTCGAGTTCATGATTTTCATACTTTTGGTTTTCAAAACTTTCAAACTTGGAACTCAAGGTCCAAAACATATCAAACGACATCCGAATGTCACCAAACTTTGCAGAAAGCACATATATAATATTTAAGACTTGTACCGGGCGTCGGAACCAAAATACGAGCTCGATACCAAGGTCAATTAATTCATTTTCCTTTAACAATTACATCAAAAACAATTTCACAAAAAAATTCATTACTTGGGCTCTAGGCCTCAGCATTCGACTTCGGACGCATGTCCAAGTCCCATATTTTCCTACGGACCTTCCGGGACCATCCAATCTCGGGTTCGGGTCCGTTTACCAAAAATGTTGACCGAAGTCAACCATATCAATATTAATATCATTTTTCTCCAAAGTTCTCATAGAATTCATATTTTCTATCACAAAAACTTTCCGGCCACATGCCCGGATCGTGCACGTAATTTGAGGCAACATAGAATGAGGTTTTCAAGGCCTCAGAAGCTCGAAATGATTAATAAAACAAGTGATGACCCTTTGGGTCGTCACATAAGTACTCAGTGAGTAATAAGCATATAAAATGTCAGAAGATAAGAAATCCACGAAATACCACAAAGTAAAGCTACATCTAATAGTCTGATACCTTACTACGAACTAGCAATAACAGCAAATCACAGATAACACAAGTAATTAACAATGCATGAATGCAATGCAATGCACATGACCGCTACGGGACTTAGCCCGATCCATTTAACGTCGACGACGCTCATTGGGGGTGTGTACAGACTCCGGAGGGGCTCCTTCAGCTCAAGTGCAATATATTCATATCATTCGCTGCGGCGTGCATCCCGATCCATACTCAGTCCACAATATGCATATGAGTCACATAACAGTTTTAATTTATTTCTATCAAATTTCCAATTCATTAATAAGGAAATACTTTAGTTATTATTTAATTTTCCAAGAACAGGTGACTTAGCATTTCATAACAGTGATTTCGAGCCAGGACTGAGATCAATGATTTTACAAATCATGCTATCATATAGATATCTATCCCATAGGGATACTACAGGTAGGCACAAGGCCCCAAACATGGCTTATAGCCCACATATATACTTAACACAATATGCGTTTCAACCGCCAATATAATATTATTCTTATTCGGGATGGACCAAGTCTCAATTCCCAGTCATAACCGATCCTGCACTTTCCATGGGGTGCGAGTCACGCCATAAATAGCATCACAATGTGATAAGCCGGGGTTTCAAACCCTCGGGCTATCATATACACTAACTACTCACCTCTAACCGGTCGTGGACTCGTCCGTGATGCCTTTTCCCTTCGAATTTGCCGCATCGTGCGTCAAATCTAGTCAAAATCATAACAATTACATAAATATGGGTCAAATAAATATAACCCAATCAAAATAATCGAAACATACAATAATTCACGGAGTTGGTAAAACCCGAGCCTCGGGCCCACTTCTAGAAAAATACTGAAAATCATACCAATGGGTTCCTTGTCTCTCCACGAGTCAGTACATATAAAGTTTATCAAAATCATAGTCCGTTTGACCCCTCAAATTCCAACTTTACACTTTCTTAGGTTTCAAGCCCTAACCTCCATTTTTACCCTTTAAATCCTTAGTTTTTTAGTGTTTAATCTATGTTTTTACATCATAACAACATAATCCGAGTCTAAGAACTCTTACCTGATGAAATTCCACGAATTCTTTCTTACAAATCGCCTCAAAAGCTTCTTCTCGTTCCAAAATTGGAAGAAAACTCGATCTGCTCATTATAGGTATACTTTTGACGTGTTCCACCACTCCCAATAGATTTCTTGTGAAATAATAATGAATTTAGGCTTTTGAATCACACAATTTGACCTTATAATGAAGGAGATATGTAGGTTTTAAGATTTGCAAATAGTGCATATTTTTAATACGCCGTCAGAGGCAATTTCGTCATTAACCTAAACATCTGGGCAACCTTAGTAAAATGGACATAAAATCCTCATACAATGTTCAAATTCGATGATTCTTTTTTATATGGGTCAATAATTACGATACGGATCTAATGATTCATTCAAAGTAATATTCGGAGCTCATTTGTTCACTATAGTACGCCTTTATGTCCAAAGATACGACGTTGAAACATCAAATAAGAGCGTGATCACAATCCGAAACACAGCCGAGGCCCCCGGGACCTCAACCAAAGGTACCAACATATCCCAAAATATCATTCAAACTTGTTCCAATCATCAAAATACACCTAAAAATATTGAAATCATCAATTCACATCGGATTCAAGCCTAAATTCTTCAAAAACTTCCGAAACACGCATTCGATCAAAAACCCAACCAAACGACGTCCGAATGACCTAAAGTTTTGCACACGCATCACAAATCACATATCGAAGCTACAAAAACTCTCGGAATTCCATTCTGACCCTCGGATCAAAGTCTCGCCTACCGTCCGGAATTCGCCAAAATTCAACCTTAGCCAATTCAAGCCTAAATCTACACCGGACCTCTGAATTCGATTCTGATTGCTCTCCTAAGTCATAAATCATCCCCCAAAACTAGTCGAATCATCAGAAATCTATTCTGAGCTTTCTAACTCGTCAGTCAAAATCCGGCTGACTTACAAACTAACCTTCCCATAAAGAAGTTTATTGTCTTATTTCTACACGAACTCTATCCAAATTACTTCAAATTTTCCAAACCCATATAATGAAACTTATAGAAGCATAAAATGGTGAAAACGGGGTGGTAACTCCTATAACAATGGGTCGGGTCATTACATGCAAATAGACAAATTAAGTCTACCAACTTAATTTCTGCCCATAGTGATGATACTCTTAGGATCGTCCTCCCTATGAATGTCTTGTCTCCGTTGGATAAACTTACATGATAATTGTTGATTATTACGGAGTGGAATATCACCTAATTTCATAGGCAAATTTGGTGATATGCATATAATAATGTTATTATGATATGGGGCTTCAATCCTTTATTTGACCGTAATGGAATCTCATACTGTTTGTGACACCTAAACTAGGAATTCTTCTTAATGTGTGTAACATTATGAACCTATGTCGTGGAACAACCATATCATCCTAGAGTTTTAATACTGAATGTGGAGTTGTCTACACGAAGGCCATACTTCTATGAAATGACATCTTTATTAGATTTCTTAACATGGAACACATTCAGACGACCATAAATTCATGGTCGAGGGGGTAAGAGGAAGACACAGGAAATCTCTGCTTTCCTGCCCGTTATCTCTGATTCATCTTTAATTTAATATTCTCCTTTATGAGTTATCCAGATCTTATGTAAGGTATTAATGCGGGGTTATTACCACCATAAATTAGGTAATAACCGATGCATATCTTCTGCTAAGCCTCCCCATGAATTAATTCTCTGATTAAGGACGATCCATTAGGTTTATCAGAGCCCGAGAAATTTGTAAGCAGTGGGTTGCACCATGTGCCCCTCTTAAGTATCATTGGTTTATTTGTTCACTTAGCTACCCATTTACAATATTACTGTAATTGGCAGTTGTGTATCTCGGTTAATCCAGAAGCATACCCAATATGTGCCTCTGGAATGGATCAGGGAATCGTGATATGGGGAGAATGCTGCTTAATCGTGAGATACAACGGGGTTCAGGGCCATCGTGATATGGGGAGAATTAGAGCCTCTTCAAATAGGCAAGAGACTTCACCGTTGTTTATTGAAGTGCCATCGTCACCCCCGATGATTATTTGAATGGTGTGGGTCGGTGAGGATGGTTTTGGCAGTCCCTAGTGCTGCTCACGTCCTCGAGCAAAGTAGGTCCTCCCTCTGTGCTCAGCAATTCTTTGAGGTATCCTTGGGAAAGCATGGTCACGACCGCCTACCTTAGGCAATACAGTCCTCAATTTTGTGATGTCGCTCCTGGTGGAATTAAGTCTACCAACTTTTATGGATAGAAGATTATGTCATGTACTTATCCTTAAGTACCTGAGTCGGGGAACAAATGTCTTAATTGTGAACTGGACAGTCATGGGGGAATCGTTAGATCGGTACTCTTTTATCTGAGATGGGGGAATCGTTAGATCGGTTTCAATTGATATTAAGCGGGGAGGTGTCCATATCACGGGGTGAACAATCCTGGAGACAATTCCAATCATTAGATCAACTCGATAATAGAGTGTGAATATGCATTGGTAATAATATTAATACCTTACATAAGATCCAAGATTGTTAAACATGTTAATACCTTACATAAGATATCTTGATATGCCGTGGGGAGGTGCTTAAGTATGGAATAGCTTTACCCCCAACTTGTAATAGGAGAGATATTTGGGATAAAGTAACTTGTAATAGGAGAGATATTCAATTGATATTCAACTATCAATAATGATACTTCCGAGAGTATCGAAATCACAATGAATAGTCGTATCCATACTTATCTATACTTAAGTGGTTTCCAGAGTATTCATGGGTAGCTTATACGAGAATCTTCCATATCTATATGTCGTATCCATACTTATTTATACTTAAGTAAGTGAACAAATAAACCAACCGGGCTATATCATATAACCTGATGGTATCGAAAATATTAGGTTGGAAGAGGTGTGGGTATAATAATTCATGAGTACCACTTTAGTGATGATACTTCCGAGAGTTCTTTATGTTATTCACTAATTAATCAAATTCTAGTTCTTTATTACCCATAGTAAGCCGGAGTGCAATGGGTCCTTAATGGCACAGGAACCTTTTTCTTCAAAAAGCAATAAGCTAGACAGTCTCGATCGGGTGATGCTTAGATATTAGCCACACAGTGTCGAGTGATATCTTTGTTGTTTTCAGATAATCATGGTATAAACTATGCAATTACTATGTTGATGCATGTCAGCCTATATTCTGGACCAGTTTCTTACCACGCAGAATTACAACTGCGTGGATGATATAAGTGTTTAGTAAAGTTATATTACAAGCCTAGGACCAAAGGCTTACTAATGGACAATTTAATCCTCACTGTTGGATAATTAACCACATCTTACACGGCATGTTCATACGCCATTACTGATGAAATTTTTTTCGTACGCGATGGTATGTTTGCAACACCCCCCTCTTCAATCACATGTATCCTTAAGATATCACATTCATGGCACATAATTGACGTCATTTCAAGAGAAACAAGTACCGGAGCCGTTAAGGAATATTTGCATTCAATATAATAATTATTATGTAATGTAGTATTTAATGTCATTAAATATTCATAATGGCCTCATTATGGCTTGGATGTAACATACGTTTACAAAGATTCTTCAAGTGACCTATAAAAGGAGAAACATGTAATCGATAGAGACACAAGGCACTACTGGAATATATTTTTGATTTACAAGCTTTCATATCTAAATACTTGAAGATTCTTTTCTTTACTTATTTTTTGATTATCAGTAACCTGATTCTTCTATATTCTAGATTTGACTAAAAATATATTTTTTGGTTAAACATTAGCCTTACCTGGGTTATTGGGCCTTTAAACAAAGGATGGCCTAGTCCTTAATGGCCCAAGAGAAATTTGACTATATCCGAAAGAAATTGTAACCCATAGATCGAGTTAGGCTAACATCCCATGTCCGTTTACACTAAAGTGGTACGGGAACTCCGAACTACAGTGATATCTTTACATATACCATCTAACTACACATGATTATCTATAGACTCTTTATCATATTTTTCTATTCTACACTTAGGCAATTAGGGGCTTCCAAGGAGAGGACATAGCACTTCAAGGTAAGTTAATTGGAACAATGGGAAGGAGCACCCAAGCACTATCCCTGATTCTCGGAGTTGTTCCCTAGATCAAGAGGGGTTACCACTGTTCCCATCAGTTGTCCAAATATTCCTCTAGGCCAACCTACCATGACTGCTAACTTCTTCGGAACACCCTATGAGGCTCGCTCCTAAGTATTCCCAGTTGGGACTGCGCCCAACATCTTTACAGCTCCACCATCCTCGGCAACAACCCAACCATCGCTAGCAGTCCAATATCTAATACCAATGGATATCAGTCACAATTGGGAACATAAACTAAGTCAGAGGAGATACGGTATTTTTTTGCCATTAAGCTGGACGTTATCCGGCGAAGTAGTGACAAGCTTAGGACCAGACACTCACATAAACCTGTGCAGTTCTATATACATATGTACCACAAAATAACAGAAATACTAAACAAAACAAATAGCAAGGGAGGGAACGTGCTATGGGGAGCACAATCGAATATACGTAATTCATCAGTGAAATAAAAACATAGTGCAACAAACAGTTATCATAAAAATAAGAAATTTAATAGTTGCACGGAATCACCCTTCGTATTATTTGCACACCAAGAGATAAACCCTGATATTAAGGACAAAAGATTTTGGATTCTCAATAACTATACTTGAAAAATGGTTATCACCCTAACGACAATACCGCAGGACTCTGATAAACCTAATGGATCAGATCGAGAAGCAATATAAAATCATACACCGTGTCTTCCCCATGGTGAGGGGATATCCTTATAAAATTCATGGGGAGGTGCTTACGATTATATCAAGCACCATGATATCGCCCAGTAGTGACTAACATGTATCCCAAATTCCTCACACAGATTAGACTAAACCTAATTTATGTGTGCCATGTAATTCAAGAGACTCACTATGTTCAAAGTCTATTATGTCTGTAACCCCCTTCTAATTATAATTGATCGTCGATCTACTATAAATTATTATAATGAATTTTAAATGGATATTAGACACCTCCCCGCTGCTTACAAATGTGAGGATTAGAGTACTCAATTGATATTCAACTCCATTGTAATAGACTAAGCACCTTCCCGTGAATGTCTTGCACAGAGGATTTTGGATAAACTTTCTAACTTATAGAAAATATATTCCAAAGTATAAATGTACCGATCTAATGATTGGAACAACAACTGTTCACGCCTTGACAATCCTGGAGACTTTAAGATAAGATAATACTAAAGTGGTACTCCCTAATGCAAACTAACTCCCTAATGCAAACTAACTATATGCATATTCTAATATCTTATGTGGATTATCTTTATAACCCACATAAAGGTATCTCTTTACATGTGCATACGCCATTACCCAGGTTCAGAGTTTACTACCCAACTAGGAGATATCCTCATCCAGTTTCTAATATCCATACAGCCATACTCCTTGAACTAGTTTTCTCCTCTATTTTTTTTGTCGCAGGATAATATCTTCTTCGATCCTCATCTTTGTGCTATACTTGTTGTAAACGTCGTTCCACATTGTTGCTGAGAATTCTTGAAGGCTTCTTCGAGTCTCCTCGTGACTTATGAACTTTTTTCATTCAGATTACTAGCAAAAGCTATGGCTGTCCAGTTATCAAGTACTCGCGGTAGCAACATTCTTTCTCGCTAAAATCTATCTACAAATTCTCGTAATAACTCAGAATTTCCTTGCTTAATTTTTAAGATGTCCTCCATTTTCTTTTCAATTTTTTGAGCTCCCAAGTGTGTTTTAATAAACAAATCTGAAAGCTCAGCAAAAGAATTTATAGAATTTTTTGGTAAAACAGAATACCGGGTTAAAACTCCTTTGGTAAGTGTTTCACCAATTTTTTTGACCAAGACTAATTCAAATTCTTACTTAGTCAAGTCATTCCTTTTAACTCATGTGGTGAAGGTTGTAATGTGATCGCGTGGGTCTGATGTTCAATCGTACGCATGAATATCAGTCATTTTGAATTTCTTCGGAATTGAGAGGGAGGCGGAACCCGGCTTCCATGGTTATTGGGAGTATTTGTCTATATCCACCCCTTTGATCAGGGGCGGTACCCAATGTATTTGTTCTATGCATTCATTTTGTTCCTTAAGCTGTTTCTGCAAGGTTAGTACAAGATTTTGTAAATTAAAATTAGCTTGGTTATCTGGGTCTCCTTCTTGCATTTCACTATGAGTTCACCCACTGCCTCAATTAACCAGTCCAGAATGGGGGTTCTCTAAAGTATTATTGTTTGGAGTTGATGTGGGTGGAGCAACAGGTAACTGGTTAACAAAGGCTTGAAAAGTTTTGCTAACTTGAAATGCAATTATTTTTTGTAATGCTTCATTCATATCTTCAATATTGTTGAATTGATCCTATTCATTTGCCTGAGATCCATAGGAAGTGCCCCCACAAGATCGCCGTGGAAAGCCTCATGGAGAACCTTGTGGTGAATCTCGAGGAGAACATCCTTTAATTTGTTAGTTTGTTTGAATTTATGGAAGTCCTGGGGTGTTGTCATTGTTGTTTGACATGATTGATGTGAACGAGAAAAACAAATAGAAATAACGTTGACTATTAGATTCTCGATAACAGAACCAATTTGCATAACCAAAAAATAGATTTTTAGTCAAATCTAGAATATAGAAGAATCAGGTTACTGATAATCGAAAAATAAGTAAAGAAAAGAATCTTCAAGTATTTAGATATGAAAGCTTGTAAATCAAAAACATATTCCAGCAGTGCCTTGTATGTCTATCGATTACATGTTTCTCCTTTTGTAGTTCTCTTGGAGAATCTTTGTAAATGTATGTTACATCCCAGCCATAATAAGGCAATTATGAATATTTAATGACATTAAATGCTACATTACACATTAATTATATTGAATGCAAATATTCCTTAACGGCTCTGGTACTTGTTTCTCTTGAAATGACGTGTATCTTCATCCTCCTATATGACCGGGTTTATTGTCTTTTCGTATCTCTTGCATAATTGCTCTTTAAATAGGGACGGGGCTTCCGAGCATGTTAACTCGTACCTTCTTTTCATTCCCCTATCTCTTTTCACCCTGTTGTCTCATACCTCATCTTTTTATCCGCATTAGCATAGAATTCTTGATCCAATCGTAGCCTATGAATAATTCCACATGTCATGCCATGTCATTATTTATTCATATATATATAATTTTCCCCAATACAATATTCTCCATCAAACAGTCATTTGGAGATTTGATCGTGCTTTGATAAAAATAAAGCATAATGAAGAATTGGAAAATTATAGTATTTGAATACCTAAGGGTGATGCGCTTCGGAGTCTTCCAATAATTATATGGTAACCTGATACCATTATTCAAGCTAATAATAATGATCCATTTGCCTGAGATCCATGCTAATGTTATCAGGGTTTATCTATTAACCTAATTTATGTGTTCCATGTAATTTAAGGGACTCATTATGTTCAAAGTCTATTATGTCTGCAACCCCCTTCTAGTTATAATTGATAGTCGATCTACTATAAATGGTTATAATGAAGTTTACATGGATATTAGACACCTCCCCGCTGCTTACAAATGTGAGGATGAGAGTGCTCAATTGATATTCAACTCCATTGTAATAGACTAATCACCTCCCCATGAATGTCTTGCACCGAGGATTTTGGATATTCCCAAAAGGCACAATAGATTGTAATATTTGGATAAACTTTCTAACTTATAGATATTATATTGATAGACAACTCCATTATTGATATTCAACTATCAATAATGGTAGTTAAGTAACCATATCCATGACTGTCTTCCATATGGGGCTACCAGTTTGAGTAAATTAAGTCTACCAACTTAAGGGGCAAACACTTAATCTGTTTATCACATAGGATTGCCACTCCACACTCATAATGTTCATACGAGTATCGCCTTGATGTCGCCCCATTCCATTATCAAACTCCAAAGAGAGAGACCCATATCCATTTACCTAATTTATGTGTTGACAATGACTTGTATCCTCGTGTAGATCAACATAATTGACCCATAGATATTAAGGACAAAAGATTTCGGATTCTCTGCAGAAGAGGTTTGAACAACAGCTTTACCAGGATCGAGTTCATCAGCCGCGGGAATGTCTACCTCGGGTGAAGAAATGTTTTAACTTTGCTAAGTTTTCTCAATAGTTTCTTTAGTTTTTGCAATTTCAACAGCTAAATCAAATCCTTTACGATTATAGAAGATTACTAATATATCTTCTATTCATCTTGTAATTGGCAAGATGAGGTTTTGTATCATATTATAGAATTATGACCAATATCCAAAGTAAAAGTGATTTCGGAAGAACATCAACTGGGATTCGGGTGTCTTATGGTGTTATAAGTATACCGCATAAGTGATTTGTTCAATCGAGATGGATACCTCACTATATTCTGGGCTTAAACAATAGTAAACAAATGTTTGGATACAGATTGAACAATTTAAGGCCAAAGCGCCATATCAATACCTTGACTACTTTGATTATCGAGAAATGTATAGTAACTTTTCTTAAATTGTTACATATAGTAGCAGTGATTTCTATTGATTATAGGTGCAATACATAGTTATCTATATAATGAACTTTCCAAAGTGATTTCTTACATGGGAATAGAGGCACCATTAGATGTGGATGCACCTATATTATGGGCTTAAAGTATGTCTGCTTACAAATTACGGCTTAAGATATTCAATATCGAAGGTAAATAGAACACTTATGGAATAGTTGCAGAATTATTTGACCATTCTAACTTTAATCCCGTCTAAAATTATGTATACCTAGTATACCCCATAGCAGAATAAGTGCCATATCAATACCCCATTGGATTAAAGTGGAATATGGGGCTATTGCCGAGTTAAGAACCAAAGGTAGACATATCTCCTATATGTCACAACCCCAAAACCCGGTCGTGATGGCGCTTATCACATTGCTAGGCCAGCCCGACCAACCATTTATAACACAGAACTACCAGCTCACACTTTACATTTTTTAGGCATAAACAAAGATAATATAATGGAATAACTTCCAACACATCGGGATTAGATATCACAACCCAATATAAACCTCCCACCAAATCAGGAGTCATAAGTCATGAGCGTCTACCAGAATATATAGCACTAATTGTGTATACAACTGTCTACAAGTGTAGAATAAACTAAGAAAGTAAAGATAGACTGGAGAGTCAGGTCTTGCGGACGCTAGCAGCTACTTTGACTGTCCAAGTGAAGCTCTCCAAGCAGATGTAGACTCAGCTCTGCTGTGATGTACCTGGATCTGCACACAAGGTGCAGGGAGTAGTGTGAGTACTTCCAACTCAATGGTAATAAGCAAGGGTAAGACAGCGAAGGTAAGAAAACCCAATACAACATTAAGCAAGGTTATACAACAATATCATGTATCAGTTATCAACATGAGCAGTATCAGAACCAGCAATATCAGTTGACAAAATAACAAGTATAGCTAAATGCAATGCAATGCATGAATATGACCGCTACGGCGCGTAGCCCGATCCATTTTCGTACCTGTGCTCACTATGGAGGTTCAGATTCTGGAGGGGCTCCTACAGCCCAAGCACAATATAATAATTTGCTGTGGCACGCTGCCCGAATCACTACCAGTCAGCTATAATGCAATGCAAGCCTCACAGGCACAGAAATAGTATTTGAAATCTCTTTTTATCATTTTCAGTAGAAAACAGTGTTTCAAATATTCCAGAGTTTGGAAAACCATTTTTTGACAGTGATAGCTTAGGACTGGTATCAAAATAGCATGCCAATACCATAGAAACAATAGCAACGATCCTCGCAGGATCCCAATAACTGGCTCATAGCCCAAAAATATCCACAACCATCCAAGTAGGAGGTTCACCGACTCAATAATAGCCAACAACACAGTATAGTATTATCAGGTCGGACTAAGCCATAGTCCCCAATCACATTCAACCCCGCACTCACAGGAGAATACGTGTCTCGCCTCAATACAGTGTCACATAGTGATATATGGGGGTTTCGAACCCGCTGGTCATCACCCACACCCATTACTCACCTTGACTTGGCTCGAAGACTTGTCTGCAATGCCCTTTCCATGAGAATAGGCCTCCATGGGTGCAGAATCTGATTGAAATCAATAGAAATGCATCAAAATAGGCTAAAGGGACATCACCCAATCGAAACAACTTGAATTACATCAAAAACCACAAAGTTGTCAAAACCCGACTTTCGGTACACTTCTTGAAAAATTACAAAAGTTACATTTTCATAATCCTTATCTCAACACGGGTCCATGCATATAAAGTTTATCAAAATCGGACTCTATTTGCCCATTCAAATCGATGATTTTAAATAACCTAGGCTTAGAGCAAAAACCTCCATTAATACACCTCTAATTCTTCCAATTTCAGGTATAAACTCCATAATTTAGCAAGATAATAACGTAAATTAAGTCCATGAATGATTACCTGAAGAATCCCTTTGATTTCGTCTTAAAATCGCCCAAAATCGCCTCTTGGTTTAAGCCTTAGCGTGATATAACATTCTGAAATTTTCACCCTTCTGTTTCTTTAACACATACACGATTTCAGCTTCATCGGTCTTGAACTCGCACCTACAAGTCCGCTACTGTGACAATTTTGTCACTTCTGCGATCCTTTACTTAACCGCCCGTTTCACTTCTACGGTCCAGGTCTCGCACCTGCGAGACCGCTTAAGTGTATAGTACTTCGCTTCTGCGAAGACCCAGCTGCCTACTTCCGCTTCTGCGGCCATGGGTTCGCACCTGCAATGCCGCTTCAGAGGACTTAACTCTGCGTTTGCGAACCTTCAATGACCAGCCTCCAGGCGCTTCTGCGCAAAAAAGTCCGCCTCTACGGACTCGCCTCCGCGTCCTCTTTTCCGCAGGGGCGGAAATAGCTGCAGTAAGGTATCACAGACCTGCTGCAGTCTCCAAAATCCTCCCTTTCACCTTCCGAAAATAACACGAGGCTCCCGGGACCTCATCATATGAACTTGTCCAACCATAAAAACACACCCTCAAACACACGAATCATCGAATTAAGGTCGGTTCAAGCCTAAGATTCAACTAAAACTTCTGAAACCTACATTCTATCAAAAACCAAACCAAACGATGTCCGAATGACCTGAAAATTTGCAGATATATCCAAAATCACCTAACGAAGCTATTACAACTCTTGGAATTCCATTCCAACTCCCGGATCAAATTCTCACCTATCGATCGGATTTCGCCAAAATTCCAACTTAGCCAATTCAAGCCTATTTCTACACCGAACCTCCAAATTCAATTCTGATTGCTCCCCTAAGTCACAAATCACCCCCGGAACTAACCAAATCATCAGAATTCAATTCCGAGCCCTCTAACCACATAGTCAACTCCACGTTGACTTTTCATAAACAAGCTTCACTCAAAAAGGCTATATGCCTCATTTTCAACCAGAATCACTCCTAACTCACCCGATAGATTCTAACACATATATAGAAACATGAAACACATAAATGAAGGGGTAACGGGGTGGTAATTCTCGTGATGACGGGCCGGGTCATCACATTCTCCCCTACTTAAGCAAACGCTCGTTCTCAAGCGGGTCAAGAAACTTACCTGTAGACTCAAATAACTGAGGATATCTGCTCCGCATCTCCTACTCGATCTCCCAGGTGGCCTCTTCTACGGGCCGACCTCTCCACTACACCTGTACAGATGCAATGTCCTTGGATCTCAATATCCTCACCTGAAGACCCAATATAGCTATAGGATCAACATCATAGGTCAAGTCATCATCAAGCTAAATAGTACTGAAATCCAACACATGCGATGGGTCGCCAACATATTTCCGGAGCATAGATACGTGGAACACTAGATGAACTCCCGATAAACTGGGTGACAAAGCAAGCATATAAGCCACCTCTCCAATCCTCCTGAGGATCTCAAAAGGGCCAATGAATCTCGGACTGAGCTTCCCTTTCTTCCCAAATCTCATGATGCCTTTCATAGGCGAAACCTTCAGTAAGACCTTATCACCCACAGAATAAGACACATCGCGAACCTTCTGGTCCGCATAACTCTTCTGACGCGACTGAGGTGTGTGAAGTCTCTCCTGAATCACCTTCACCTTGTCTAAGGCATCTCGGACTAACTCTGTCCCCAACAACCTAGCCTCGCCGGGCTCAAACCAACCGACTGGAGACCTACACCGCCTCCCATATAAAGCCTCATACAGTGCCATCTGGATACTAGATTGGTAGCGGTTGTTATAGGCAAACTCTGCGAGAGGCAAATAATCAGCCCATGAACCACCGAAATAAATAACACAAGCTCGCAACATATCCTCCAAGATCTAAATAGTACGTTTGGGTTGTCCGTTCGTCTGAGGATGAAATGCAGTACTCAACTCAACTCGGGAGCCCAACTCACGCTTGAAAGTCCTCCAGAACTGCAAAGTAAACTGAGTACTTCTGTCTGATATGATAGAAACTGGGACTCCATGCAATCTCACGATCTCCTGAATGAATATCTCAGCTAACCGCTCCGAGGAGTATGTAGTACACACAGGAATAAAGTAAGCTGACTTGGTCAGCCTATCCAAAATCACCCAAACTGAATCAAATTTCCTTGCTATCCGAGGGACTCCACTAACAAAGTCCATGGTGATCTTTTCCCACTTCCACTCGGGAATATCAATATGCTGAAACACACCACCGGGCCTCTGATGCTCGTAATTGACCTGCTGACAGTTGAGGCACTGTATTACGTGTCTCACAATGTCCATCTTCATCTTCCTCCACCAATAATGTTGTTTCAGGTCCTGGTACATCTTCGCGGAACCTAGATTAATTGAATACTACGAGCTATAAGCCTCCTCCAATATCAACTCACGAATGCCATCAATATTGGGCATGCATATCCGACCCTGCATCCTCAGTACACCATCACTATCAATAGTGACATATCTGGCATTATCATGCTGAACTCTGTCCTTAAGGACAAGCATGTGTGGATCATCATACTGGCGCTCACGAATACGATCATATAAAGAAGACCGAGAAACAACACAAGCCAACACCCTGCTGGGCTCTAAAATATCTAACCTCACTAACCGGTTGGCCAACACCTGAACATCATAACAAAATGATCTCTTCCCCACAGGAATATACGCCAAGCTGCCCATACTGATCGCCTTTCGGCTCAAAATATCGGCCACCACATTGGCCTTCCCCGTATGATATAGAATGGTGATGTCATAATCCTTGAGCAACTCAAGCCATCTCCACTGTCTCAAATTAAGATCCCTCTATCTGAAAAAATGCTGAAGAATACGATTATCGATATACACCTCACAAAACACGCCGTACAAATAGTGCCTCCAAATTTTCAAGGCATCAACTATGGCAGCTAACTCCAAATCATGAAAAGGGTAGTTCTTCTCATGGGGCTTCAACTGACGAGAAGCATAATCAATCACTCTACCCTCCTGCATCAACACACAACCTATCCCCACTCTCGAGGTATCACAATATATAGTATATGAACCTGAAGCCGATGGCAACACTAATACTGGAGCTGTGGTCAAAGCTATCTTGAGCTTCTGAAAGCTCTCCTCGCACTCATCCGACCACACGAATGGTGCACCCTTTTGCGTCAACCTGGTCAAAGAAGAAGCAATAGATGAAAATCCCTGAACAAACGGGCAATAATACCCCGCTAAACCAAGGAAACCCTTGATCTTCGTAGCTGATGATGGTCTAGGCCAACTCTGCACCGCCTCTATCTTCTTATGGTCAACCTGAATACCATCACGAGATACCACATGACCCTGCTACTGACTCGAGCAAAAAGTCGCACTTGGAGAACATAGCATACAATTTACCCTCTTTCAACCTCTGCAACACGGTGCTCAAATTCTGAGCATGCTCCTCCTGGCTACAGGAGGAAACTAAAATATTATCAATGAACACGATCACGAATGAATCCAAATATGGCTCGAACACACTGTTCATCAGGTGCATGAACGCTGCTGGGGCGTTGGTCAGCCCAAAAGACATCACAAGGAACTCATAGTGCCCATATCTAGTCCTGAATGCAATCTTCATAATATCTGAGTCCCTAATATTCAGCTAATGATAGCCTGAACGAAGATCAATCTTCAAGAACACCCACCCTCCCTGTAACTGATCAAATAAATCATCAATGCATTGTAGGGGATAGTTGTTCTTCACTGTTACCTTGTTCAACTATCTATAATCAATGTACATCCACATAGAACCATATTTATTCTTAACAAATAATACTGGTGCACCCCACGGTGACACACTATGGCGAATGAATCCCTTATCTAAAAGCTCCTGAAGATGTTCTTTCAATTTTTTTAGCTCAGCTGGTGCCATCCAATAAGGAGTAATAGAAATGGGCTGAGTGCCCGGCACCAAGTCAATACCAAAATCGATGTCCCTGTCCGGTGGCATACCCAGCAGGTCTAATGGGAATACATCTGGAAAGTCACTCACAATAGGCGTAGAATCAATACTAGGAGTCTCAGCTCCCACATTCCTCACAAATGCTAGATACAACAAACACCATTTTTCAATAATTCTCTGATCCTTTAAGAATGAAATAACATAGCTAGGGACATAACCAATCGAACCCCACCGCTCAATCTGAGGAATACCAAGAATAGCCAATGTAACTGTCTTGGCATGACAGTCCAATATAGCATGGCACAGAGACAGCCAGTCCATGCCCAATATCACATCGAAGTCCACCATACCAAACAATAACAGATCCACCTAGGTCTCCAGACCCTCAATAGAAACAACACAGGATCTATAGACATGATCCACAATAATTGTATCACCCACTGGGGTGGATACATGAACAGGCAAATCAAGACTACCACGAGTCGCACCAAAATGATGTGCAAAATAAGAAGACACGCATGAATATGTGGACCCGGGATCAAATAAAATAGAGGCATCTCTATGACAAACTGAAATGATACATGTAATCAATGCATCAGAGGCAACTACATCACGCTTGTCAGAGAGTGCATTGAAACGTGCCTGGCCCCCACTCAATCACTCCTCACCTCTGGGGCGATCTCTAGAAGACTGACCTCTACCTCTACTAGCCTGAT
Organism: Nicotiana noctiflora; assembly: GCA_032618575.1. NCBI lineage: Eukaryota > Viridiplantae > Streptophyta > Magnoliopsida > Solanales > Solanaceae > Nicotiana > Nicotiana noctiflora. The sequence continues at coordinate 59,309 of JASVEL010009246.1, read as the reverse complement.
ATGGTGTTGAAGAGGGGTTTTGATCCCTCTGCTGAGACATATCCCTGCGAAGTCGAGGGCACTGCCACCTAATGTGGCCAAACTCGCCACACTCAAAACAGCCGCCTGGCGCTGGAGAAAGGGACTGAAGGGAACCCCTCGCCGCAGATGAACCCTGGGCTGAAAAAGTAGGTGCTGTACTCTAACCTGGGAGGGCACTGAGTGAAGACTGGCCCTGCTGGAAACTATCACGACCCAGATTTCCCCCACCATCGGGATCGTGATGGCGCCTACTCGTGGTAGCTAGGCAAGCCAATTCACTCACCATTTTCATGTTCATACCATCATTTTTTGTTCTCATATTTAATAGCAAGAATAATACTCAAATTTTTAAATAAGAAAGTCTTTCGAATAAAAGATGAATAATAGTGTAAAGTAACTGACATGAATCCTCTACCCAAGACGTGGAGTCAAAAACTCACGAACTACTAAGGAATAACTACACATAATGGTCTGAAAGAAAATAAATAATAACCGTCTCTCTCGGAATAATGAGACCACAGCAATAATGAAAGTAAATAGAGGAGACGCCGGGCTTGTGGACGCTTGCAAGCTACCTCGATCTTGGAAGTAAGGTTATCCCGCTAGTGTACTATGGTTGCTGCTCCTGCTCAAAACCTGGGCCTATGCAAAAATGCACAGAAGTGCAGTATCAGCACAATCCGACCCCATGTGCTGGTAAGTGCCTGGCCTATCCCGGCGAAATAGTGACAAGCCTAAGACTAGACACTCACATAAACTTGTGCAGTTCCATACATGTATGTACCACAAAATAACAGAGAATATTGAGTAACACAACTAACAAAGGAGGTAACATGTTGGGGGAGCACAATCAACAACACATAATAAATCAATAAGATAAAAACAGAGTGCAGCAAAAACAATTATTGCAAAGCAAGAAATTGAATGGTTGCACGGCATCACCCTTCGTGCTTTTACTCTCATCCACACCAAATAATCAAATAAAAGTGCACGGCATCACCCTTCGTGCTTTTACTCTCATCCTCACCAAATAAACAAATAGAGGTCACGGTATTACCCTTCGTGCATTTACTCTCATCCTCACATCCATGGCACGGCATGATCTTTCATGCTGTGTTTAAGTAACAACAGCACGGAATGTTCCTTCGTGCATAAATAACAAACATAGCACAGAATGATCCTTCGTGCATAACAGTAAAATAAGGCACGGAATGATCCTTCGTGCGAACATAAGTAAAAATGGCACGGCATCACCCTTCGTGCATTATCACTCTTCCTCGCCCAAATAACAATCACAGCCAAGGGCAAAAGAATGAAACAAGTAATATGAACTGTCCCGGCAAGGGAAAAATAATCATAACAATATCACGGCAAGGGAACAATAATAACAACACAGTAAAGTCCCGGCAAAGGAAATAATAATCAACTTCACAACCCGGCAAGGGCTCAAGAACATGACTTAACAACATCTCACATTAGCTCACAACATATGTCAACAAATGACTCACGGTCATTCTAGATGCCACTGTATAGATGCTCGTCACCACACCCTATACACCGCACTCAATCACATAGCAATTAGCAATTATCACATTCAATCCTATTCCCTCAAGCTAGGATAGATCAAACACTTACCTCAAAGCCTTGAAGTCTTTTTAACCTTTAACTATCGCTTTACCTCGAAATTCAACCTTCAACTCGCTTGAATCTAATCACAATTGGTTCAATTACTTTAATAAATACTATATAAATTGGTTTGGATGCATAACAATGGTTTTCTAAAAGTTTTACCCGACATTTCCCAAAACACCTGGGTTCGGACCAAAATCCGGTTACCTATTCCCTCACGAGTTCAATTATATGATTTGTTTCAAAATTGGACCTCAAATCGAGGTCCAATTCCCCAATTTATGGTAAACCTCGGTTCTACCCAAAAACAACAATTTCAACCATAAAAACCTTTGATTTTTCATGGAAAATATGTTTAATGATGTTAGGAATTGAAAGAGTTTAGTAAAAATTGACTTACAAGTGATTTGGAGTGATATTGCTCTTTGAAAATCGTGTGTGGTGTTTTGGATTTTGAAAGAATGGTGAAAAAGGGGTTTAAAATCGTTTAAGTATCAGATTGCACAGTTGCGGATATGGGAATTGCAAACATGATAGGTGTGGGCTGCGGATCTCGCATTTGCGAGAATATGTTCGCATTTGCGAACTAAGCCCAATACAGGGTTTCCTCGCATTTGCGACATTTTGTTCGCATTTGCGAACTTAAGCCTTTTCTATGCTGCTTCGCATTTGCGAAGCCTTATTCGCATTTGTGAATTAGGCCTAATCCTATGCCACCTCGCATTTGTGACCTTTTTTTGCATTTGCGAACCTCAGCTATTGTGACGACCCAAAGGGTCATCACTTATTTAATTAATCATTTCGAGCTTCTGAGGCCTTAAAACCTCATTCTATGTTGCCTCGATTTACGTGCACGATCCGAGCATGTAGCCGGAAAGATTTTGTGATAGAAAATATGAATTCTACGAGAAATTTGGATAAAAATGATATTAATATTGATATGGTTGACTTCGGTCAACATTTTTGGTAAACGGATCCGGACCCGAGATTTGATGGTCCCGAGAGGTCCGTAGGAAAATATGGGACTTGGACATGCGTCCGGAGTCGAATTCTGAGGCCTAGAGCCCAAGTTATGAATTTTTATGTGAAATTGTTTTTGATGCAACTATTAAAGGAAATAAATTAATTGACCTTGATATCGGGCTCGTATTTTGGTTCCGACGCCCGGTACAAGTCTTAAATATTATATATGTGATTTCTGTAAAGTTTGGTGACATTTGGATGTCGTTTGAGATGTTTTGGACCTTGAGTCCCAAGTTTGAAAGTTTTGAAAACTAAAGGTATGAAAATCATGCATTTGAGGCTTGATTTGATGAAAACGAGGTGATATTGGCGATGTGATCGCACGAACAAGTTCATAATGTGTTTTTGAGGTTATGTGCATATTTGGTTTGGAGCCCCGAGGGCTCGGGTGAACTTTGGATAGGACACGAGACCAATTTTTCATGTTAGAAGTTGCTGTCTGCAACTGGTCTGCAGAGTTCGCAAATTCGAACTCCCCACTATTCTGCAGAGTTCGCAAATGCGAACAATAGTTCGCAAATGCGAATCTCCCCATATTTAGCCTGTGTTCGCAATTGCGAACAATAGTTCGCAAATGCGAACTTCCCAGTTTTGCCTTGGCTTCGCAAATGCGAAGAAAAGTTCGCAAATGCGAACTTCCCGCCCTTAGCTTATTTTTCAAACTCCAGAAATTGGTCGGGGTTCGCAATTGCGAACCCATGTTCGCAAATGCGAACACAGAGACCTGAAAAACACGAATTTCGGTCATTTCTTCACATTTTACAAAACCAAAACACCCATTTGCGATTCTTCAAGGATTTCTTCTTCATCAAAACGATTGTAAGTCACTTTTTACTTAATTCTTTCAATTCCTAACATCATTAAACATGTTTTTCATAAGAAATAAAAGATTTTCATGGTAAAATTCTTGTTTTTGTTAGAAAATAGGGTTTTTCATAAATTGGGCAATTGGACCTCGAATTGAGGTCCGATTTTGAAACAAATCATATACATGAACTCATGGGGGGATGGGTAATCGGATTTTGGTCCTAACCCCGAATTCCGACCATGTAGGCCCGGGGTTGAAATTTACTATTCATGGCAGAATGTTGTAAAAGTAGTATTTGGTATTAGGAATTAGTTTGTTGAGTAGAATTGATGATATTAAATCAATTGTGTATAGATACGGTTGGATTGGAGCCAAATTGAAAGAAAAGACATTTCCACGAGTGAATTGTTCATAAGCATTCGAGGTAAGTGTTTGTTCTATCCTAGCTTGAGGGAATAGGATTATGTGTTATGTGTTATGGGATCGAGTGCGGTGTATGGGCTGTGGTGACGAGCATCCATACACTGGCGTCTAATATGACCGTGAGTCGTTGGAAAATGATATTTTGAGATATATTACAGGTGAATTGTTATTGTTCTCCCTTGTTGGGACTTGTTGTGAAGATAATTATTGATTGCCCTTGATGGGACGATTTATGAGTTGTTGTTTCTTTCTCTGCCCTTAACTGTGATTGTTATTTGGGTGAGGAAGAGTGATAATGCACGAAGGGTGATGCCGTGCCATGTTTATTTATTTATGCACGAAGGATCATGCCGTGCCCTGTTATTGATTATGCACGAAGGATCATGCCGTGCCCTGTTATTGAACCATGTACGAAGGATCATGCCGTACTATGGATGTGAGGATGAGAGTAAAAGCACGAAGGGTGATGCCGTGTACTTTATTTGTTTATTTGGTGAGGATGAGAGTAAAAGCACGAAGGGTGATGCCGTGCAATTGCTTGCTATTTCTTGAAGTGATATTATTCGTGTTTACATTATACTTTGTTTTCTTTGTGAAATTATTAACGCTGTGGTTAATTGTTGAATTCTTTAAGATATTCCTTATTGTGTTATTACTTGATTATTTCTTGTTATTTTGTGGTACACATATATATATTGAATTGCACGGGTTTATGTGAGTGTCTAGTCCTAGGCTTGTCACTACTTCGCCGGGATAGGCCGGGCACTTACCGGCACGTGGGGTCGGTTGTGCTGATGCTACACTTCGTGCGTTTTTGCACGGAGTCCGGAGTTACGATCGGGAGCAGCGGCGGCGGTAAATAGATTCCGTGGGAGTTGATCATATTTGAGACCGAGGTAGGCTTGCGGACGTCCGCGGGCCGGCGTCTCTTTCTTTATTTATGTTATTAGGCTGTAGTCTCTTTGTTCGAGACAAACGGAATTATGTTATATTTCCTTCGAGACTTTTATGTGTAGTATTCAGTAGTAGTTCGTGAGTTGGTGACTCCACGTCTTGGGTAGAGGATTTCGGTATGATTTTCACCTTGAGAATTGTTATTTCCATTTTGATAAAGTATTCCGCATTTATTTAATTAAAATTGTGTTAAAAACAGTATAGTATGAATACAGTGGCTTGCCTAGCTACCACGAGTAGGCGCCATCACGATCCCGATGTTGGGGGAAAAATCCGGGTCGTGACAAGTTGGTATCAAAGCTCTAGGTTACATAGGTCTCACCACTCACGAACAAGCTTAGTAGAGTTTGAGAGGTAGGTACGGAGACGTCTGTGCTTGTCCTCCGGAGTCTATTGAGTTAGGAAAGAGTCTCTCATTTGTTCTTTCTTATCGTGCGAATTTGTTCTTCAAAGTGTTAAGTTAAATTTCCACTCTTGTCTTCCCACGAATGGCGTAGTCACGTACTGCTTATCCAGCCGAACAATGGCACAGGCTGGTGATAGATCAACTATGCCTTCAAAAGTTTTACGGAGGACAGATAGGTTTCACCAAAGTCTTCGCTACCACCTTCAGCGGTGCATCTTTTGAGAACCCACGAGATTGTGCTTGACAGTTCTTATGAGGAATTACAGAACGTGGGAATAGTCGAATGCGAGGAGTTCATTTTACGGTGCTACAAGAAGGCACACAGAAATAGTGGGAAGATAATGTATTTACCACACCAGTTATGGTCCCAACGGAAGGTGCAATTATATCAGGAGATCACCTAATAAATCGTGTTGGGTTTCAACGGACCTTGACGTCCGGTCGATGTGTTGGAGTTGTGAAGGACAAATATGGTGAGTTATTGGACTGTATATATATGGTATAGAAAGGTCCTCTAAATAATTTATACATATTTAAGGTTGGTTCCTTTCATGGGGTAAGAAATCGCCCCAGAGAATAACGAAGAGTTTGTGAGTAAACGGGGTAGCTCAGCAGTGTTAAGCCAACATAGCAAAAGAGGAAATTGGCCATCAATGTTTGTGACAAGATTACCAAGAGGGCAAGCCGGCCAATGCAACTCTATCTACTAAACTCTATTTTTAGAAAATGTTATGAAGACGTCACCCCGAGATTCTCTGCAATATGTAGTATATGCGATCTGAACGGTTGTACCAAGTCACAATGATTGTGTCCGAATATATATTGTCATGAACAACAAGTTAACTGAGCCTTAAAGGAATTGCTGTGAATGTGGAATTTTTGGAGAAATATAATTTTAGGAAAGCACTCAGGCTACACGCTCCATTGCAGTTAATATTTATCCTACATGGCCAGCCAGATGTATAGGTCGGGATGTTAGAGGTGGAGGTGAAAATCCTAGAGGTGGAGACCCAACCATTGATATACTTTTTATGGTATGAGGGAGGTCATTACACCGGATGGTGTCATCACGTGTATAATTCAGATTGTTATAAACAGAATAATTTTCCCTTAATTTGATTTGGTTTTTGAAAGAAAATTTAGGCGAGTCTGTTTAACATGCTCCATTCATGAGCGAGCATCGTAATCGTACTACTTAGGGAAATACTCCCGTTGAGATATTACATGAGGATAGACATCCCTATTATTAGGTGTTAGTCACTAAATATCCATGAGACTAAGAGTGACTTTATATTACTTATTACAGTATGTTTTGATATAATTCTCGGAATAACTAATTTTAATCGTTAATTGTGTGCCCTATCGGTATGAGGGTTCATTTTATGTCGTGATTATCTTTGACGGACAATTATTGAAAGGAAGAAAGAAAGGAAATGAAAAATTTCAGATTATATGATGTGCAAGTACTGTGATTCAGAGTTGAGGATGAGATCCTCCAATTTTTGGCATAATGTGAAATATTTCTAAGCCGAGCTTCAAGCTGCGGTGGATATCATATGAGGACTGGGTCCTGGTAGTAAGAGTTTATGTGTGTAAAATTCTTCTTTTATGAATTAATACTTTCGTATCGCATTCGTAATTAAGAGTCATGTCCGTTAGGACTATTTGACAATTCTTGTATAGTTTCTATTCATATTTAGCCATTTATATTTTGAAACCGTGGAGCTTAGCCTTTGAGACGAGCACCAGGTAAGGATAAATATGATGCATTAATTTGGGAAAATAATCACGAGGTCACCATACCTCATTCTGAGTAAAGTGAGATATTGATTTCTGTATTGATCTGGCACCGGGCACTCAGCCCATCTCTATTCCACCCTATCGTATGGCCCCGCCGGAACTAAAAGAGTTGAAAGATCGGTTGCAGGACCTTCTTGAGAAGGGCTTTATCAGGCCCAGTGTTTCCCCCTGGGGAGCACCTGTATTATTTGTAAAGAAGAAGGATGGCTCGATGCGGATGTGTATTGATTACCGGCAGTTAAACAAGGTGACTATCAAAAATAAATATCCACTGCCGAGGATTGATGATTTGTTTGACCAGCTCCGGGGAGCGAGGGTATTCTCTAAGATAGACTTGAGGTCAGGCTACCATCAGCTGAAGATCAGGGCGGCTGACATTCCTAAGACAGAGCCTTTCGCTCTAGATATGGGCATTATGAGTTCTTGGTCATGTCCTTCGGGTTGACCAATGCCCCGGCAGCATTCATGGAGTTGATGAATCGGGTATTCAGGCCTTACTTAGATCTGTTCGTGATAGTCTTCATAGATGACATCCTGGTATACTCCCGCGGCCAGGAAGAGCACGAGCAGCACCTCAGAGTGGTTCTTCAGACTCTGAAAGATAACCGGCTATATGCCAAATTTTCTAAATGTGAGTTCTGGCTGAGTTCGGTAGCATTTCTGGGTCACATTGTATCGGTGGAAGGTATTCGGGTAGACCCGAAGAAGATTGAGGCGAGTCTAGAATTGGCCTCGACCGGCTTCGGTGATCGAGATCCGGAGTTTCTTGGGATTAGCGAGGTTACTACCGTCGTTTTGTAGAGGGTTTTCTTCTATTGCGGCCCGATGACCGGAGTTGAACCGAGAAGGGTGTCCAAATTCGGTGGTCGAGAGGAGTGTGAGGCGAGCTTTCGAAGCTCGAGACGGCCTTGACCACCGCACCGGTGTTGATACTACCTACGGGTACAGGGCCTTATACAGTTTATTGTGACGCATCTCGTACGGGGCTTGGAGCGGTATTGATGCGGGATGGTAAGGTTATCGCTTATGCTTCGAGACGGTTAAAGATACATGAGAAGAATTATCCAGTTCATGATCTTGAGTTAGCAGCAGTGGTTCATGCCTTAAAGATCTTGAGGCATTATCTATATGGTGTGACATGTGAGGTGTACACCGATCACAAAAGCCTACGGTACTTGTTCAAACAGAAGGAGTTGAATCTACGACAGCGGAGATGGTTAGAGCTGCTAAAAGACTATGATGTTACTATCTTATATCATCCGGGTAAGGCCAATGTGGTGGCCGATGCTTTGAGTAGAAAGTATGCCAGCATGGGTAGTCTTGCATATATTCCGGTCAGTCAGAGACCATTAGCTCTAGATGTCCAGGCCTTAGCCAACCGGTTCGTGAGATTAGACATTTCTGAGCCTAGCAGAGTGTTAGCTTGCACGGTCGCTCGTTCTTCGTTATTAGAGCGTATCCGTGAGAGGCAATTCGATGATCCTCATTTGCGTGAGTTGAGAGATACAGTACAGCGGGGAGGTGCCACACAGGTAAATCTAGATGATGATGGGGTATTGAGATTGCAGGGTCGAGTTTGTGTGCCCAATGTCGAAGGGATTCGAGAGTTGATCTTAGCGAGGGCCCACAGTTCGTGGTATTCTATTCACCCGGGCACCGCGAAGATGTACCAGGACTTACGACAGCACTATTGGTGGCGCAGAATGAAGAAAGATATCGTTGCGTATGTCGCTCGGTGTCTAAATTGTCAGCAGGTGAAATATGAGCACCAGAGACCCGGTGGTGTATTCTAGAGGATTGAAATTCCCGAGTGGAAATGGGAGCGGATCACTATGGACTTCGTTACTGGACTTCCTTTGACTCGGAGGAAATTTGATGCTATTTGGGTCATTGTTGATAGGTTGACCAAGTCAGCACACTTTATTCCAGATATCTGTCTCCTACTCGTCGGAGAGGTTAGCGGAGGTTTACATTAGGGAGATTGTTCGTCTCCATGGGGTGCCGGTATCTATTATCTATGATCGGGGAACGCGGTTTACCTCGCGATTACGGAGAGCGGTCCGGCGAGAGTTAGGCACCCGAGGTTCGGTTGAGTACGGCATTTCATCCTCGGACGGATGGCCGGTCCGAGAGTACTATTCAAATTCTTGAGGACATGCTTCGAGCCCTGTGTTATTGATTTCGGAGGCTCGTGGGACCGGTTTCTGCCATTGCAGAGTTCGCCTACAATAACGGTTACCAATCTAGCATCCGGATGGCTCCGTATGAGGCGTTGTATGGTAGGCGATGTCGATCGCCGGTCGGATGGTTTGAACCGGGAGAGGCTCGGTTGTTGGGTACAGACTTAGTTCAGGAGGCCTTAGATAAGGTCAAGACTATTCAGGAGAGATTGCGTTCAGCTCGGTCTAGGCAAAAGACTTATGCGGATCGTAAGGTTCGAGATGTAGATTTCATGGTTGGTGAACGAGTATTGCTCCGAGTGTCACCTATGAAGGGCGTGATGAGGTTTGGGAAGAAGGGCAAGCTCAGCCCTAGGTATATTGGCCCATTTGAGATTCTAGACAGAGTGGGAGGGGTGGCTTACAGATTAGCTTTGCCGCCTAGCTTATCAGCCGTGCATCCAGTTTTTCATGTATCTATGCTTCGGAGATAGCACGGTGATCCCACACATGTGTTAGACTTCAGTATTGTCCAATTGGACAATGATCTATCTTACGAGGAGGAGCCGGTAGCCATTCTAGACCGGCAGGTTCGACAGCTGAGGTCGAAGAGTTATCCTTCTGTGCGTGTTCAGTGGAGAGGTCAGCCTCCTGAGGCATCGACCTGGGAGTCCGAGTCTGATATGTGGAGCCCCTACCCACACTTGTTTCCTGACTCAGGTACTTCTTTCTTTTGTCCGTTAGAGGACGAACGGTTGTTTTAGAGGTGGAGATTGTGCAACCCAAAGGGTCATCACTTATTTAATTAATCATTTCGAGCTTCTGAGGCCTTGAAAACCTCATTCTATGTTGCCTCGATTTGCGTGCACGATCCGAGCATGTAGCGGAAAGATTTTGTGATAGAAAATATGAATTCTATGAGAAATTTGGATAAAAATGATATTAATATTGATATGGTTGACTTCGGTCAACATTTTTGGTAAACGGATCCGGACCGAGATTTGATGGTCCCGAGAGGTCCGTAGGAAAATATGGGACTTGGACATGCGTCCGGAGTCGAATTCTGAGGCCTAGAGCCCAAGTTATGAATTTTTATGTGAAATTGTTTTTGATGCAATTATTAAAGGAAATAAATTAATTGACCTTGGTATCGGCTCGTATTTTGGTTCCGACGCCCGGTACAAGTCTTAAATATTATATATGTGATTTCTGTAAAGTTTGGTGACATTTGGATGTCGTTTGAGATGTTTTGGACCTTGAGTCCCAAGTTTGAAAGTTTTGAAAACTAAAGGTATGAAAATCATGCATTTGAGGCTTGATTTGATGAAAACGAGGTGATATTGGCGATGTGATCGCACGAACAAGTTCATAATGTGTTTTTGAGGTTATGTGCATATTTGGTTTGGAGCCCCGAGGGCTCGGGTGAACTTTGGATAGGACACGAGATCAATTTTTCATGTTAGAAGTTGCTGTCTGCAACTGGTCTGCAGAGTTCGCAAATGCGAACAATAGTTCGCAAATGCGAACTCCCCACTATTGTGCAGAGTTCGCAAATGCGAACAATAGTTCGCAAATGCGAATCTCCCCATATTTAGCATGTGTTCGCAATTGCGAACAATAGTTCGCAAATGCGAACTTCCCAGTTTTGCCTTGGCTTCGCAAATGCGAAGAAAAGTTCGCAAATGCGAACTTCCCAGCCTTAGCTTATTTTTCAAACTCTAGAAATTGGTCGGGGTTCGCAATTGCGAACCCATGATCGCAAATGCGAACACAGAGACCTGTAAAACACGAATTTCAGTCATTTCTTCACATTTTACAAAACCAAAACACCCATTTGCGATTCTTCAAGGATTTCTTCTTCATCAAAACGATTGTAAGTCACTTTTTACTTAATTCTTTCAATTCCTAACATCATTAAACATGTTTTTCATAAGAAATTAAAGATTTTCATGGTAAAATTCTTGTTTTTGTTAGAAAATAGGGTTTTTCATAAATTGGGCAATTGGACCTCGAATTGAGGTCCGATTTTGAAACAAATCATATACATGAACTCATGGGGGGATGGGTAATCGGATTTTGGTCCTAACCCCGAATTCCGACCATGTGGGCCCGGGGTTGAAATTTACTATTCATGGCAGAATGTTGTAAAAGTAGTATTTGGTATTAGGAATTAGTTTGTTGAGTAGAATTGATGATATTAAATCAATTGTGTATAGATACGGTTGGATTGGAGCCAAATTGAAAGAAAAGACATTTCCACGGAGTGAATTGTTCATAAGCATTCGAGGTAAGTGTTTGTTCTATCCTAGCTTGAGGGAATAGGATTATGTGTTATGTGTTATGGGATCGAGTGCGGTGTATGGGCTGTGGTGACGAGCATCCTTACACTGGCGTCTAATATGACCATGAGTCGTTGGAAAATGATATTTTGAGATATATTACAGGTGAATTGTTATTGTTCTCCCTTGTTGGGACTTGTTGTGAAGATAATTATTGATTGCCCTTGATGGGACGATTTATGAATTGTTGTTTCTTTCTCTGCCCTTAACTGTGATTGTTATTTGGGTGAGGAAGAGTGATAATGCACGAAGGGTGATGCCGTGCCATGTTTATTTATTTATGCACGAAGGTTAATGCCGTGCCATGTTTATTTATTGATTATGCACGAAGGATCATGCCGTGCACTGTTATTGAACCATGTACGAAGGATCATGCCGTACTATGGATGTGAGGATGAGAGTAAAAGCACGAAGGGTGATGCCGTGTACTTTATTTGTTTATTTGGTGAGGATGAGAGTAAAAGCACGAAGGGTGATGCCGTGCAATTGCTTGCTATTTCTTGAAGTGATATTATTCGTGTTTACATTATACTTTGTTTTCTTTGTGAAATTATTAACGCTGTGGTTAATTGTTGAATTCTTTAAGATATTCCTTATTGTGTTATTACTTGATTATTTCTTGTTATTTTGTGGTACACATATATATATTGAATTGCACGGGTTTATGTGAGTGTCGGTCCTAGGCTTGTCACTACTTCGCCGGGATAGTCCGGGCTTACCGGCAAATGGGGTCGGTTGTGTCGATGCTACACTTTCTGTGCGTTTTTGCACAGGTCCAGGTTACGATCAGGAGCAGCAGCAGCAGTAAATAGATTGCGTGGGAGTTGATCATATTTGAGACCGAGGTAGCTTGCAGACGTCCGCAGGCCCGGCGTCTCTTTCTTTATTTATGTTATTAGCTGTAGTCTCTTTGTTCCGAGACAAACAGAATTATGTTATATTTCCTTCAGACTTTTATGTGTAGTATTCCGTAGTAGTTCGTGAGTTGGTGACTCCACGTCTTGGGTAGAGGATTTCAGTATGATTTTCACCTTGAGAATTGTTATTTCCATTTTGATAAAGTATTCCGCATTTATTTAATTAAAATTGTGTTAAAAACAGGATAGTATGAATACAGTGGCTTGCCTAGCTACCACGAGTAGGCGCCATCACGATCCCGATATTGGGGGAAAATCCGGGTCGTGACAGCTATTCTTGGGACTTCTCGCAATTGCGAGCATTTCTTTGCAATTGCGAAGATATCAGCTGGGGAAAAATACCAACTGTGTAGTTTTCAAAATTTGCTCTAATGGATTATCAAATCTTTACCCGAGCCCTCGGGCTCCAAACCAAACATGCCCACAACCTCAAAAACATACTACGAACTTGCTCGTGCGATCAAATCGCCAATATAACATTGTTTTCATAGAATCAAGCCTCAAATTCATGATTTCTTCTTTTAAACTTCATAAACTTTCAAATTTTGAATTCATGGTTCAAAACACATCAAACGACGTTCAAATTCGATCAAACTTTGCAGGAAGAACTTAAATAATATATAAGACTTGTACCGGGCATCGGAACTAAAATACGAGCCCGATACCATGGTCTTTTAATCAATTTTCATTTCCATTTCCATTAATAATTTCTGCAAAAATAATTTAACAGAAAATTTCATATCTTGGGCTCTAGGCCTCAGAATTCGACTCCGGACGCATGCCCGAGTCCCATATTTTCCTACAGACCTTCCGATCTCGGGTCTGGGTCCGTTTACCAAAATAGTTTACCAAAGTCAACTATATCAATATTAATATCAAATTTCTTCAAATTTTCCATAGACTTTACATATTCTAACACAAAAATATTTCGGCTGCGTGCCCGGACTATACACGTAAATCGAGGCAATATAAAATGAGGTTTTCAAGGCCTCGGAAGTGCGGAACAGATGAGCAAAACAGGTGATGACCCTTTGGGTCATCACAGAAAGCCTGACGTCCAGGACCAGAAGAGCTCCACTATTCTCAGGGCGGCCTGACTGAGAAGGTCTAGATGAGCGACCTCTGCCCTACTGAAACTTCCCTCTGGATGGAGCACCACTAAAGCTTCCAGAACCTTGAGGCCTCTTGTCCTCCCTCTCCTCCCTCTCACGGTGACAATCCGCCTCAATAGAGCGTTCCATATCAACAACCTGCTCAAAAGATGATGATAATACTCTCTCTCTGGTCATCAGAATGCGAATAGAATAGTTGAGCCCATCAATGAACCTCCTGATCCTCTCCCGATCTGTCGGGATCATCCAAATAGCATACCTAGCCAACTGAGTATACCTCAGCTCATACTGGGTCACTGACATGTCGCCCTGTACTAATCACTCAAACTGGTGACGTAGCTTCTCTAGACGGGACTGAGGCACATACTTCTCTAAAAAGAGAGTGGAAAACTGCTGTCAGGTAAGAGGTGCTGCTCCTGCAGGCCTACACCTCTCAAACGCCTCCCACAAATCGAATGTTGGACCGGTAAAATGGAAGGTAGTAAATGAAACACCGCTGGACTCAAGAATCCCAGTTGTACATAACATCCTCTGGCACTTATCTAAGAAGCCCTGGGCATCCTCGCCCTCAGTACCACTGAAATGAGATGACTGGAGTCTACCAAATCACTCCAAGTGACGCTGCTCGTCGTCAGGCATCACCGGTACCACATACTCTAGGGCTGGTGCAACTGGAACGGCATGTACAACTGCCTGAGGGGGGACTGCCTCTAGCGTCTGAAGTCCCTGCACAACCTGCTCTGGTGTGCAAGCTACGGGGGTCTGATGACCAGCCCCGATCTGGGATGTCGCTGCTATAGCGGTAGGTGATACTACCTGAGCCAATCTAGAACAGATTGATAATATCTGGGCCAAATTCTCCTGATGGCCAGGAATGACAATAAACACCGTCGGTGCCTGAGTGGGTGCTGCTGAAACCTCAGCCACTAGGGGCTACTCCTGAATAGGGACAACGGGTTGGTCAACTGGCACTACCTCAACTGCCCTACCTCTACCACAACCACGGCCGCGTCCACGACCTCTAGTAGGTGGCAATGGTAGTCGTCCGCCTCATCTTGAAGCTCGAGTTATCTCCATCTGCGAGAGAATAGAATACATAAGTTCAATTCTCAGAACAACAAAATCGCACGATAGAGTTCAAGAAATGTGAAGTGTTTCCTAAAGGTCTGCAGCCTCCCGAGGATAAGCACAGGCGTCCCCGTACCGATCCACGAGACTCTACCAACCGGCTCAAGACTCCTGAGGCCTAGTAACCTAGGCTCTAATACCAACTTGTCACAGACCCAAAACCCAATCGTGATGGCGACCAGCACATTGCTAGGCCAGCCCGACCAACCATTTAAAACACAGAGCTATCAGCTCACACTTTACCCTTTTTAGGCACAAACAATGATAATATAATGGAATAACATCCAACACATCGGGATTTGATATCCCAAATTAGTATAAACCTCCCACTGAATCAGGAGTCAAAATTCATGAGCCTCTACCAGAATATATAGATGTAATAGTGTATACAACTGTCTACAAATATAGAATAGACTAAGAGAGTAAAGATAGACTGGAGAGTCAGGTCCTGCGGATGCTAACAGCTACCTTGACTGTCCAATTGAAGCTTTCCGAGCAGATATAGACGCACCTCTGCTGTGATGTACCTGGATCTGCACACAAGGTGCAGGGAGTAGTGTGAGTACTTCCAACTCAGTGGTAATAAGCAAGGGTAAGACAGCGAAGGTAAGAAAACCCAATACAATACTAAGCAAGGCTACACAACAATATCCTGTATCAGTTATCAACATGAGCAGTATAAGAACCAGCAATATCAGTTAACAAAATAACAAGTATATCTAAATGCAATGCAATGCATGAATATGACCGCTACGGTACGTAGCCCGATCCATTTGGGTACCTGTGCTCAGTGTGGGGGTTCAGACTCCGGAGGGGCTCCTACAGCCCAAGAATAATATCATGATATTCTACGGCGCGCAGCCCAATCCCTACCAGCCAGCTATAATGCAATGCAAGCGTCACAGGCATAGAAATAGTATTTTAAATCTCTTTTTATCATTTTTAGTAGAAAACAGTGTTTCAGAAATTCCAGAGTTTGGAAAACCATTTTTTGACAGTGATAGCTCAAGACTGGTACCAAAATAGCATGCCAATACCTTAGGAACAATAGCAACGATCCTCGCGGGATCCCAATAACTGGCTCATAGCCCAAAGATATCCACAACCATCCAAGTAGGAGGTTCACCGGCTCAATAATAGCCAACAACACAGTATAGTATTATCAGGTCGGATTAAGCCATAGTCCCCAATCACATTCGACCCCGCACTCATAGGAGAGTACGTGTCTTGCCTCAATACATCGTCACATAGTGATATACCGGGGTTTCGAACCCGTTGGTCATCACCCACACCCATTACTCACCTCGACTCGATTCCAAGACTAGTACGTAATGCCCTTGCCATGAGAATCGGCCTCCACGGGTCCAAAATCTAATCAAAATCAATAGAAATGCATCAAAATAAGCTAAAGGGACATCACCCAATCGAAACAACTCGAATTACACCAAAAACCACAAAGTTGTCAAAACCTGACTTTCAGTACGCTTCTCGAAAAATTACAAAAGTTACATTTACAGAATCCTTATCTCAACACGAGTCCATTCATATAAAGTTTATCAAAATCAGACTCCATTTCCCCATTCAAATTGATGATTTTCAATAACTCAGGCTTAGAGCAAAAACCTCCATTAATACACCTCTAATTCTTCCAATTTTAGGTATATACTCCATAATTTAGCAAGATAATAACGTAAATTAAGTCCATGAATGATGACCTGAAAAATCCCTTTGATTTCCTCTTAAAATTGACCCAAATAGCCTCTTGGTTTAAGCTTTAGCGTGATATAACATTCTGAAATTTTGACCCTTCTGTTTCTTTAACACAGACACGATTTTCGCTTCTGCGGTCTTGGACTCGCACCTGCAAGTCCGCTACTGTGACAATTTTGTCACTTCTACGATCCTTTACTCAACCGCTCGTTTCACCTCTGCGGTCCAGGTCTCGCGCCTGAGAGACCGCTTAAGCGTATAGTACTTCGCTTCTACGAAGACCCAGCTGCCTACTTCCGCTTCTGCGGCCATGGGTTCGCACCCGTGATGCCGCTTCAGCGGACTTAACTCTGCTACTGCGAACCTTCAACGACCAGCCTCCAGGCACTTCTGCACAAAAAAGTCCGCCTCTACGGACTCGCCTCCGCGTTCTCTTTTCTGCAGGAGCGGAAATAGTAGCAGTCAGGTATCACAGACCTGCTGCAAACTCCAAAATCCTCCATTTCACTTTCCGAAAATAACCCGAGGCCCCCGGGACCTGAACCAAAAATATAATTCCACTCTAAATCATCATACGAACTTGTTACAACCATAAAAATACACTCTCAAACACATGAATCATCGAATTAAGGCCGGTTCAAGCCTAAGATTCAACTAAAACTTCCGAAACCTAAATTCTATCAAAAATTCAACCAAATGATGTCCGAATGACCTGAAAATTTGCAGACATATCCAAAATCACCTAACGAACTACTACTACTGTCGGAATTCCATTCTGACTCCCAGATCAAAATCTCACCTATCGATCGGATTCCACCAAAATTCCAACTTAGCCAATTCAAGCCTATTTCTATACCGGACCTCCAAATTCAATTCTGATCGCTCCCCTAAGTCACAAATCACCTCTCAGAACTAACCAAATCATCATAATTCAATTTTGAGCCCTCTAACCACATAGTCAACTCCTGGTTGACTTTTCATAAATAAGCTTCACCCAAAAAAAGCTATATGCCTCATAAGTTAGACATTTGCCAACTGTACACTTATACTCATCCAAAATATGAATAATAAACGCTTATGACAAGAGACTGCCAGTGCGTATAATACAATCTACTCCACATTGGAGGCCACGTCAAAAAGTAACATTACGTAGATGCCATGTCATATGATAGATTAAAAATAACTAAAATAAAAAATAAAATTCAAACATTAATTCCCTAATCCCCTGATTTCTCTCTCCCCTCACTTTCTTTTTCCTATCCATCTTGTTTCTCTCTCTGCGTGTTCTTCCTCCTTTCCCGTGATAAACCACCAGGATCGATCTTGATTCGACAAACGACCTCTTACAGCTTGTGACAGGGAAAAGGCCAATAGATCCATCTTTCGTGAATGGACGCCTGAATGTGGTTGGCTGGGTATACCTCTCATTGACTTTTAAAATTTCATAGAAGACCTTGGTTTTAGATTATGTTATAGTTATATGGAACTTGCCTTATATGTATTTAGCTCCACTTATATGTATTTAGCGGGAGTCTGGGCCCCTCCCCCGGCCTGAGATGTAGCTGAGACGAGAGGAAGCAGTCCTGCCTGAGCTAAAGTGGTATACATACTCATGAACTGGGCCAGGGTCTCCTGTAGTGCTGGAGTAGTAGCAGTTGTAGTCGGTGTACCAGGTGCCTGCGCTCCAACCTGGTCTACCTGTGGCACCTCAGCGGCGGCGTGCGCGGGTGCTGTGGCTGCACCTCGGGTGCGTCCTCGTCCTCTACCTCGGCCCCGGCCTCTGACGGCGGCAACAGGGGGCGCGGGTACCTGATCGTCACGAGTAGCTCGTGTCCTTACCATCTGTGAGAGAATAGAAATCAATAGTTTAGATTTTGATGCAAAAAACGTCGCACGACAAGGAATCCAAAGAAATGAAGAGTTTCCTAAACAGTTACATAGCCCCTCGTAGATAAATACAGACGTCTCTGTATTCGATCAGCGAGACTCTAAGTAACCGGTCTGTGTCCCGTGACTCCTATGAACCTAGAGCTCTGATACCAACTTGTCACGACCCTAGTCCACCAATCATGGACATGTCGTGATGGCACCCAGTCCCCATGACTAGGTAAGCCTAACACGTTGTGGAATATACCAGTTTATGAACATTTAATAAGAATTAGTGGAAAAATAAGATGAAAGGAATGTAATCCGTGCCGCTTAGCACATACACCAGTCAAATACACTGTTTTAAAACACTACCAAGACCCGGAATCCCACGGGTAACACAGGACTAAAAGAGATCATACAATTGTAGCTCTATGTAAAAGGAGTATCTACAACGGAATGAAGGAAAGACAACTACTAGCACTAGAATAGAAGGAAGGCCTCCGGATCCGTGGACGTAGCGGATCATACCTCGAGGTCTCCCAAAGCGGCTGGCCGAATCACACTGGTGTGAGCACATGTCGATGTACACGGATGCACACAACAAAAGTGTACGAGAAGAGTAGCATGAGTACACCACGGCGGTACTCGGTAAGTACCAAGCCTAACCTCGATGGAGTAGTGACGAGAAAGGTCGGGGCCCTCCTGAGAAACAATAATACAATGGTAATAACAATAATAAGCGAGTTTAAATCAATAATAATTTCCGAAATAACAACAATAAGATGATTACGCAATCGTCTACAATTTAAGCTAACAACAAATAACCAACTCGATAAAACAAGTCCGGGACCTATGGGAATCGAACCCACAGTCCCCTTGACAGTACCTGGGTCTCCGGGAATCGAACCGGCAGCCCATGTCTCAATAAATAATCAATAACTCGGGATCTCGGGAATCGAACCCGTAGTCCCTACCAAAAACTCGGGATCTCGGGAATCGAACCCGTAGTCCCTACCGATAACTCGGGATCTCGGGAATCGAACCCGTAGTCCCTACCGATAACTCGGGATCTCGGGAATCGAACCCGTAGTCCCTACCAATATCACGCGGGTCTCTGGGAATCGAACCCACAGCCCGGGTCTCCGGGAATCGAACCCGCAGTCCACAAGCACAACCAATAAAGGAATCCACGGAGAGAATAATTATGCTTAACTATAACTTCACCGAAAAATAGTGCCAATAATTATCAAGGAGTTCAAATAAGGCAATTAGGCAACTAAACGGTTAAGTGCTACCTAATCATGCTTTTCTAACCACTACCGGGTAAAAATATCAAATTAACAGCCAAAGACAGGAATATCACTCATCGAACATTTGAAATAAAGTACGTGTTCAACAACCAGCGCATGTACACGCCCGTCACCTCGCGTACAAGGCATTTAAACTATCACATAATATCCTAGGGGTGAAAATTCCCCACACGAGGTTAGACAAGCCACTTACCTCGACTCCGGTACAAAACCGCTATGAAACAACTCTCTTGCCGCGAATGTCGGCCTCCACAGGTGTAGTATCCGATAAAAATCAATAGAATCATATCAAAATAGGTCAATTGGGCATTACCCAATCAAAACAACTCAAAATACGCCAAAAAACCCACAAGTTGCCAAAACCCGACTTTCGGTACGCTTATCGAAAAATCACAAAAATTATATATTCGGGTTCCTTATCTCAATACGAGTCTAGGCATATAAAATTTACTAAAATCGGACTCCATTTGCCCACTCAAATCAGAGATTTTCTAACATTTAGGCCTAGGGCTCAAACCCACCTTTAATCTTCCAATTTCAGTGAAATAATCACGGATTTCATGATAAACCAACGAATTAAGGTCAAGAAACTTACCCCCGATGATTACCCGATGATATCCCAGCGTTTCCCCTTCAAAATCCTCTCTTGGAGCTCAACAATGGCGGTTTTGGTGTGTTAGGCCGCGACTGAAATGTTCTGGACTTAAAGTCACTGCCAGGCCATTTTACTCTACGCGATCGCAGCACTGGGCTCGCGATCGCGATGCACAAAATATGGGCGGCCTAATTTTCCTCTACGCGATCGCATGACCCTGGACGCGATCGCAGTGAACAACTCAGCAACCCTACGCGATCGTGAACGTACTAACGCGATCGCGAAGAACAAACTCGTCCGGCTCCCCAAACTACCCTACGCGATCGCACTGCTTCCGACCAATACCCTACACGATCGCATGAAACCTCACGCGATCGCACTAGTTCAACCTCCAGACTTACATGATCGCAGGCTTTACTTCGCGATCGCAGAGCTCAGGATTTCTCCCTTACGCGATCGCATGGCCATCTCCGCAATCGCGGAGAGCAAAATTGCTCTGCAATTATTGCAGCAGAACAGCAGTGCCTTTTGGCACAAATTGGTCCGTTTGGACCCCCGAATTCATCCCGAGGCTTCCGGGACCCCAACGAAAACCACCAACATACTCCAAAACACGATATGAACTCGTTCAAATCATAAAAACACGTCTAACAACATCAAAACCCATAATTCACATCGAATTCAAGCCTAAATTTCTTAAAACTTTCCGAATTGCACATTCGATCTAAAACACGACCAAACGACGTTCGAATGACCTGAAACTTTGCGGACATATCCAAATTCACATAATGAAGCTACAGAAATTGTCGGAATTCCATTCCGACCCCCGGATCAAAATCTCACCTATCGTTCGGATTTGCCAAAATTTCAAACTTCGGCATTTCAAGCCTAATTGAGCTACGGACCTCCAAAATACATTCCGAACGCGCTCCCAACCCCGAAATCATCTAACGGAGCTAATGGAACCATCGGATTTCTGTTCCGAGATCGGCTTAACACTGTTCCGGCTACGGACCATTTTCTAGCTTTAAAGCTCTCATTCAGGGACTAAGTGTCCCAAAATGCTCCAAATTTCAGAACCGACTCTCCCGGCAAACCACAATAGCAGAAATGAACTTAGGGGAACAGATAAATTAGGGATTGGGGCGTAATTTTTCTAAAACGACCGGTCGGGTCGTTACACTTATACTATTCCCCCTATAGTTTTTGAATTTCCAAATTTTTAATTTTAAATATTGAGTTGAGCTAATTCAATTTAGCTTGGAAATTTAGTCAAATTAATTTTCGACAAGGGAAATGTGTCGTCTAAATTTAAATAAAGGAAGTAATAAATTAGGAAAATAGAAATGAAATGAGCCACCGCATTAGTAGTACTACTAAAAGTTGTTTTGATTACCAAGTTAAACAATATATCTATTGGGATTTACAGCCCAAAAATTAAACTGAATTCTAAAATCAGTTGCCTTTTTAGGGAGGATCAACATCGACCTGAGATTTGTCGGTTTCTAAAGTTTGAGCGGCGTCATCATCGTCTGGGTCACGAGAAGGCTCAGACTTGTCCATGGAAGATCGAGCTATATCAAGCCATGGTTTGAAAGCGAGCTCAATTGCCAGCCATCCAAAAGCTAGGGCTCTGCATACCACGGTTGTCGATTTCAACGAGTTATTCTTCAACATTGATGATTGACCACCAAATTGCAACTTTTTTTGCTGTAGAGACGAGGGTTTTAGATCGCATTTCTCGAGATGATTTTATTGTTACTCAATTACTCATGTCGAGAAAAAAGTTTTGGGTTAGCGCTTTTAAGACGAAATTCTATTGGGCCCGGTTACTTGGGCTTCAGATTCCCAATTTGGTCCAAATTAAGTATTTAGGGGCCATTTGGGTAAAATTGCATCGGGTGCTCTATTTGGTCGCCCCCATTTAACATATACCCATTTTTTTAAAAAGTTTTTACTTGTACCCCTTTTTAAACAACTCCAAGCCCTTTTCTCCTTCTCCTTCTCCTCCTCAAAGTTTTATCTTTTCTTTTTCCAGAAGTAAGGTTCATGAAACTAGGCGGGGAGGTGAACTATGACGACCCGCTCCGTTATCACGTAAGTTACAACCCCATTATCCCCTCATTATGTTGTATCATATTTTTATACATGTGTTAGAGTCTATCAGGTGAATTCGGATTAATTCTAGTTGAAAATAAGGCATATAACCTTTTAGAGTGAAGCTTGTTTCTGAAAAGTCAACATGAAGTTGACTATGTGGTTAGAGGGCTCAGAATCAAATTTCAGTGTTTCGGTTAGCTTCAGGAGGTGAATTGCGACTTAGTGGAGCAATCGGAATGTATTTTGGAGGTCTGTAGCTCAATTAGTCTTGAAATGCCGAAGTTTAAAATTTTTGGAAATCCGATTGATAGGTGAGATTTTGATCTATGAGTCATAATGGAATTCCGAGAATTGTTGTAGCTTTGTAAGGTGATTTAGTATATATGTGCAAAATTTTAAGTCATTTGGACATGGTTTGGTTGGGTTTTTTATCGAATACGTATTTTGAAAGTTTTAGACGAATTTAGGCTTGAATTCGATGTAATTTGATGGTTTTGGTTTTCTATGAAGTGTTTTGAGGATTGGAACAAGTTGGAATAATGTATTAAGATGTGTTGGTGCTTTTGGTTAAGGTTTCGAGGGCCTCAGATGTGTTTTGGGTTGTATCGCACTCTTATTTGATGTTTCAAAGTTGTATCTTTGGACATAATGGGGTACCACAATGAGTAAATGAGCTCCAAATTAAATTTGTATTGAACCATTAGATCCGTATCGTAATTTCGGAGCTATAGAAAAGAAGAATTGTCGAATTTGGACATCGTATGAGGGAGCCATGATCATTTCCATGTCGAGAAAGTGTTGGTTGTTGTCATAACCGCAGAAACGGAAATTGACCGTGGAACAGGTATCACAAAAGTGTAAATTCTGCCATGGAAGCGGTACCACAGAAGCGGAAAATATCCGCGGAAGCGGAAAATTTTCGGCGGAAGCGAAAATTTGGCCTGGGCAGAGACCTTAAGTTCCGAAAATGGCCCATTTTTACCATTTTTGACTTCTAGAGCTCGGCTTTGGGAGAGATTTTGAAGGATTTTTGCGGGCATCGATTGGGTAACCATTCTATACTCTTTTATGCTTAATACCCATTAATCTAATCATGATTTCATCTTTAAATTTCGGATTCTTGAATAAAAATTGGGTGAAAGTTCATAGACCAAACTATTAGGTTTTAAGGGGGTATTTGACCTCCGATTTTGATAAATTTTATATGTGTGGACTTGTGGCGAGACGAGGAATCTGAAGATGTGAGTTTCATAATTTTTTGAGAAGCGGGCATGGGGCTCAGGTTTTGCTACTTTCGAGATTTTTCATGTATTTCGATTATTTTCGATTCGGTGTTGTTCCTTTAGCCTATTTTGATATATTTGTACTTATTTTGGCTAGATTCGACGCGCGTGGAGGCTGGTTTGAGGAGCTAATGCGTCGCGGGCGAGAGTTTCGCCGGTTCGAGGTGGGTAATACTTCTAAATGATGTCCTGAGGGTTAGTAAACCCCGGACTTGCACATCCTAGTGTTGTATTGAGGTGACTTGCACGCCGGATAACAGGTGTGGGGTATAGCACCATTAGGGATTGAGACTTGGTCCGTCCCGCTTAATAAAAGTACTACCTAATTGCTTGAAATTGAATTGACACTTTAATAAAGATATTAATTGTCATGTTTTGGGCTTCGTGCTGATTATCTAAATCCTTCAGGATTGGTATCACTATCTTGGTAATATTGAGCATATTTTTATCTCAATCTAAGGTTTTAAAATGGTATTTTGCTACTCAGTATTTTTATAAGATTTGAAAAACTTGAACAAGGTTTTGATGATATTTTTAGCTGTGAGCTGATATGATACTGTTGCCCGAGGGGCTTTTTTGATTATTCATTGGACTGATTGAGGCCGAGGGCCATATGTGAGGGCATGATGATTTATGTGACGAGGCTTTCAGGCCTCGAGTGATATGTGAGCATATGCATATACATGCATGGATCGGACTGCACGCTGCAGTAGTATTGCGCTTGCGCTTGGGCTGTAGGAGCCCCTCCGGAGTCTGAACCCCCACGGTGAGCGCGGGTGCCTTTGCATGGATCGGGTTGTACGCCACAGTGTCATATGCATCACATTGCATACATACATTGGCTTACTTGTACTACATGACACAACATTTAGCACTCATACATTACTGGCACACATGCATTATCTGCCTTATTAACCAGATCCCCTGGTGGAAATTGTTAAGGAGTGGTGAGCCCAAGGGGCTGATTTGAGTGCAGACTTGCACTGTTTGAGGTTGTACCCAGGTATTGATATGTTATAATGAAAGAAAGCAAAGTTAAAAAGAGATTTCTAAATAATCTTCTCATATATGTTATAAAGGATTACCTTGAAAGTGTATTTCAAATTAATGGATAATTTGGTATGTTTATAGCATGAGATAGTGCTTTGTGTAGTTTTCTTTTCCTCAGCATTATTTACTTTTATTACCATTGAGTTGGAAGTACTCACTCGACTCCCTGCACTATGTGTGCAGATTTAGGTACTTGGAGGCTTAGCTGAGCTTGGTGCTGGTCTAGACCAAGTTGGGATCTTCGAGGTAGCTGCCTGGCATCCACGGGACCCGACAATTTCCCCCTTACTACTCTGTTATTGTTTATTGTACGTACTCTTAGACTTGTAGAGTTATTTATAGTATTGACTGATATTCTGATAGAAGCTCTTGGCTCGTGACACCAGATCTTTGGGAAGTTACGTTGTTTTTAGAAGGTTTTGGGATATTATTATATCTATCACTTTAATTTGGCTTTCTTTCTCTGATAATGACTTAAAATAAGTGATTTTGAGCTCTAAGCTCGGGATGAGAGTGTAGTTGGTCCGGGTGGCCTAGCAATGTGCTAGGCGCCGTCACGATCGGGTTTTAGGGTCGTGACAAGTTGGTATCAAAGCCTAGGTTACTAGGCCTCATGTGTCATGAGCCGGTTGGTAGAGTCTCGTAGATGAGTACGGGGACGCCTGTGCTTATCCTCGGGAGGCTGCAAACCTTTTAGGAAACACTTCACAATCTTGGAATTCTTATCGTGCGTACTTGATTCAGCTTGAGATGTAATTCTTGAAATTCTTTCCACACGTCTGTATGCGCACTCGAGTGCTCGGTTATATAATTGCCTTGATAGCTTGTGACTCCCCGATCGAGGGGCGAGATATAATCTCCGTTAGTTTATGTTGGGCCAGTTAGGAGGACTAGAGGCCAAATCTTTGTCTATGGCTTGAGCACCAAGGTGCTGATATTACGAGCTGGTATTATGAAACTTATATGATCGATATTGTCCCTAATTGTGGTAATGGCGGCTCGATAATGGGTGAGCTATTAGGTGTTCGAATCTTATTGTGATCCGTTGTGTAGCCCCTAGCTATGGGTGTATGTTCATGTCTCTTAGTGGAAAGGTAAAGTGTACTATGCGTGGTAGTATGAGTTCAGACTCAAGAAGACCGAATGTGTTGTGCTATGTATATGGTGAAAGGTAGTTGATATATATTATGATTCGAGCAGGTGCAGTGCATGCCTATGTATCAATTTTGATGAGATAATTTATGTAATATTGAGGTTAATGTTGTTGATAAACATTGTGATGTCTTGTCAAGTTGCTAATGTATTGTTAGGATGGTTTTGGTGATTCTCTGGCAGGTGGATAGGCCAAATTACAAAGGAAACTCTGTCAAAATTTTTGGAAAATTTGGCACTTAGAAAAGGTTTTGTCACCTAAAGAGTGGGCTTAACGGTTGTGTATGTATAAATGCAAGAATTGCAAAAGAGTTAAGGTTTCTGATGATTTGAGTCTCTGCCAATGCTTGTAAATGACTCAAGTTTAATCTCACTATAACATTGCGGCATCATTTGAGTAATAATGCTATGAGTGGTTAAAGGTGCTTTGATATATGGCTTCGAGCCAAGTTGGGGAGGTTGCTATTAATTAACTAATTGCAATGTTGTATGTTATGTTGGTTCTGTCTCTTGGTATGTTAGGAAATTTTGATGAAGGGTATGTGGTGCTTCGTTGATAGGAAGAAATACTAGGATATTTTGAACTGTTGTTGATAAAGACTGCTTGGTGTATAGAAAAGAAAGATAACTATTTGTATATGTATGTAATCATGTTCTACGGTGTCAGAGTTCTAACAAAGCACGAGTGGTTTTGTTCAATAAGACAGTTTAATTACAGGTGGATAAGGGTGAATGATGCTCGAGAATGATTTTGCGGTATTCAATATTTTGCTTGTAACAGTCAGGTATCTTAAGATTGTGTATGTGGCTAAAGATTGTGCTTCGTTTGAAGGGATCAAGACTTGTGATATGTTATGTTAATTATGGGATTCTATGTATTTGTATTGGAAGGTAATGATAACGAATTCAAACTCACAGGAAGTTCTTCAAAATAAAGTATTGTAGAATGTGGTACTTCTGGGTAACATCTGAGAATGTATTCAGTAGCCTATGGGTCCTAGACCGTGTGGTCTTATGTATGAGTCTTGTGTGGTAACCTGAGTTGAGGTATTGTGGCGTTGCAGTAAGGGCTAATAATAAATTAAAGATGAATCGGAAAGGAAATTGGTGCAATGGAATTGGGAGAAAGAGTTCGTGATGTGTTTTACCGTGGTCTGAACATGAGTATATCTTCTGTTGGTATGCGAAGCTTGGAATGTGTAATAATTTTCTTCTATATGGGATCATGAAGGTCCTTGACTAGTTGAGTGCGTCGATGTTTGCGGCGTGGGAGAGGGATAGAAGTTTCCTTGTATCTTAATGTGGTATGGAATTGTGATATTCCCTTGTTGGGTCGACTGTAATGATCGAGTTGTTGATGGTATAGTAAAATTTCTGAATGGCTTTCGTGATATGTATGGATTCTTGATGTGTGTTATATACTCATATGGTGGAGTGTTGAATCAAGCATAGTGATTCGTGTGCTATATATGTGTTAGAGACTAAGAGTTCTCGTAATCCGCCTATGCAATGGTTGTATATCGTGTGTATCGGCACCGTATAGCGGTTATGGGAAATTGGAAGCCCTGGTGGCTCTCTCTTTGATTGATATGATGAATTTGGGCTAGGATATTTGTTTGCAGACTGGTTGTCATAAGTCAGATTTTCTAGACTAATGTGATATGGAGTATGTCGGAAATGCCACAAATTGTGTAGCACAGTGCATCTGATTATGCTCCACCACGGTAGTAGTACCCCAGGACCAGCGGACGGTTGGTAGGTATTTCTTGTTAGTTAGGCCTTCGTGGCGGATGTCAATACAGAGGTTTCTACCATTGATTCAGTTCTGGTATTGAGGAACTTTGTCGGGTGCATTTCCTGTGGCCGAGCTTAAGGCTATATATGTTTATTGTAATGAGCAACTTGACTCGATGTGCATTTATTTTTGCGAGAGTTGTGTGCGGATCGGGTGACACATCGCCACGGGTTATTTGGATCGGGTGGCATGCCGCCACAGGTATGGTATCTGGATCGGGTGGCACGCCGCCACGGGTATGTCATTGGAGCGGGTTGCACGTCGCAATAGTGTAATGTGAAAATAGACTTAGTTATATGTTACCTTGTATACAATACTTCCTGGCTTCTGAGGAAAAGCCTGTATTGGGTACCGCTCGGCGAATAACACATCGGTTGTGTCCTTTCAGGATTTGATATATATATTAATTGTATCACTGTGGGTATGGTTGATTGCTTCAGTCCAGACCTAAACATGTGTGTGGCTGACCGTTTTGAGCATAGTGACTTGAGGTGCTTCATGGGTAATAGTGTTTGGACAGAATTATGAGTTGTGGCAAGGCCACGTGATTTATGACCTTTCGAGAAGGATTCATGTACTATATTCCTATGATGTGAGACGTGATCTCAGCTCCATGTTATGATGGTACGGAGGAATTGGATTACAGCTCTTTTGTTTGAGTCAGTTGTCATAATTTGAGTATGTTCAGACGTTTCTTATTAGAGCCTGTGTTGTGCTCATCGCGGCTTAGGCCAGTGTTGAGGTGTCATATCACCAGTGCGGTGTGTTATAATCGAAATGATCGTTGGATTCAATAATGAGTGCAAGCATATGTGATTCCAGCTGGCTAGAAAGGTAATATCAAGGTTTGACTCCAAAATCTATTGTGGTATCAGTTAAAAGGGAAATGGATTCATGAATGGTTGACCTAAGAAATGGATTCGATATATCGCGTGTTTCAGTTGCCGTGGGCAGTATATGAAGGTGTTGGAATAAGACTTTAGCTAATGAAAATGGCTTTTCAGTTAGTATTTGGTTATCGTGGGCAATTCTTGTGACCAGAGGCCATCGTCTCGAGTGATTGGGTTGTTTGATACATCATATTGATCTCACTCGGAGTGGTAAGTATGGGTTATTGCAGTGGGTTCGGGTGTATCTTGAGTATAGGCATGGGGTTAGGATTTGGTATATGATTTCAGAAAGTGTAATGTGGTTTATGGTTCATATGGACTATGAAATTCCAGCAATATGGTGTTATTGGGATTATGATAGATAGGGTGAAGTGGTATCACTTCGAATATATGCTTGGTAAGGTCATTCAACTATTGGATTGCTTCTAGTACAACTCTGGTACGCTCGAGGACGAGCGTTTGTTTAAGTTGGGGAGAATGTGATGACCCGGTCCGTTGTCACGTGAGTTACCACCCCGTTATCCCCTTATTATGTTGTATCATATTTTTATACATGTGTTAGAGTCTATCGGGTCAATTCGGATTACTTTTGGTTAAAAATAAGGCATATAGCCTTTTAGAGTGAAGCTTGTTTCTAAAAAGTCAACCTGAAGTTACTATGTGGTTAGAGGGCTCGGAATTAAATTCCGGTGATTTGGTTAGCTTCGGGAGGTGAATTGTGACTTAGGGGAGCGATCGGAATGTATTTTGGAGGTCTGTAGCTCAATTAGGCTTGAAATGCCGAAGTTTGAAATTTTTGGAAATCCGATTGATAGGTGAGATTTTGATCCTGGAGTCAGAATGGAATTCCGAGAATTGTTGTAGCTTCGTTAGGTGATTTGGGATATGTGTGCAAAATTTTAGGTCATTCAGACTTGGTTTGGTTGGGTTTTTTATCGAATGCGTGTTTTGAATGTTTTAGAAGAATTTAGGCTTAAATACGAAGTAATTTGATTGTTTTTGTTTTGTCTGAAGTGTTTTGAGAATTGGAACAAGTTTGAATAATGTATGTGTTGGTGCTTTTGGTTGAGGTCCCGAGGGCCTCGCGTGTGTTTCGGGTTGTATTATGCTCTTATTTGATGTTTTAAAGTCGTATCTTTGGACATAAAGGGGTACCAAAATGAGTAGATGAGCTCCAAATTAAATTTGTAGTGAACCTGTCACGACCCCAAATCTGGTCGTGATGGCGCCCAGCACATTGCTAAGCCAGCCTGACCAATCAATATCAACAACGGAGCTAGAAGCTCACTTTATCCAATTTAAGCACAACGGTGATAGATATATTTAAAACAGGGAACCAAGTCCCAACATGTGCCAACTCCCATAGACCGAAGGGTCAAGAGTCATGAGCCTCTACAGAGTATACAAAGTGTAAATAGTGAATATAACTGTGCACAAGTGTGGGATGCTCAGAACAAAATACAGACAAATTGGAGAATTAGGTCCTGCGAACGCTGGCAGCTACCTCGACCGTCCAAAAGCACTCCCGAGCCGCAATAGAATCAGCCCTGCTGTGATGTACCTGAATCTGCACACAAGGTGCAGGGAGTCGGGTGTGAGTACTTCCAACTCAGCAGTAATAAAAGTAAATAATGCTGAAGGGAAGAGAACCACGATAGGCACTATCTCATGCTACACAATACAGAACTATCTTTTTATTCTTTTCCAGCATATGAGAGTAGATTATTAAAAATCTCAATTTTTAGCTACTTTCTTTCATAATAATATACCAATACCTGGATACAATCTCAAGCAGTGCAAGTCCGCACTCAAATCAGCCCCTCGGGCTCAGCACTCCTTATCAATTTACACCAGGAGATCTGGTCAATAAGGCAACTAATGCATGTGTGCCAGTAATGTATGAGTGCTAAATGTTATGCCACGTAGTACACGAAAACCAATGTATGTATGCCATGCAATGCATATGACCGCTACGGCATGTAGCCGATCCAATTTGGGTACCCATGCTCACTGTGGGGGTTCAGACTCCGGAGGGGCTCCTACAGCCCAAGCACAATATTAATATCACACCTGCTGCGGCGCGCAGCCCGATCCGTATACCACTGCGGCGTGCGGTCCGATCCATGCATGTGTATGCATATGCTCACATGAAATGTCATGCCTTAACATATGGCCCTCGGCCCAATCAGTCTAACAAATAATCGAGAAAGCCCTACGGGCAACAATATCATATTAGCTCACAACTAAAATATTATTAAGACCTTGTTCAAGTTTTTCATAACTTTATCATAATGCTAAATAGCAAAATACCATTTAAAAACTTAAATTTAGATAAAAATATGTACAGTGTTATCAAGACAATGATACTAATCCCTGAAGGATTCAAATAATCGGCACGAAACCCAAGCATGATAATTAATCCAATTCATTTCAACAATTAGGTGTTATTATTTATTACGCGGTACGGACGAAGTCACGATCCCCAATGGTGCTCTACCCCACGCCCGTTATCCGGCGTGCAAGTCACCTCAACATAGCACTAAGATGTGCAAGTCCGGAGTTTACCAACCCTCAGGACATCATTTACAAGTATTACCCACCTCGAACCGACGAAAGCTCATGCCCGCGACGCCTTAGCTCCTCGAACCGGCATCCACGCACGTCAAAACTAGCACAAATCAGCACAAATATATCAAAATAGGCTAATTAGACAAAACCCAATCGAAATAACTCGGTTTACACCAAAACCCACAAAGTTGTCAAAACCCGACTTTTGATGCGCTTCTCGAAAAATTATAAAAGTTACATATTCGGAACCCTCGTCTCAATACGAGTCTAGGCATATCAAATTTACCAAATTCAGACTCCATATGCCCGCTCAAATCGGTATTTTTCTACAATTTAGGCCTAAGGCTTAAACCCACATTTAATCCTCCATTTTCATAGAAATAATCCATGATTTCATGATAAAAGTGTGTAATTAAACCACGAAACTTACCTACGACAATATCCCGATGATCTCCCAGCTATTTCCCGTCACTTTCTCACTCTAGAGCTCAACAATGGAGGGTTTTGCAAATGAACCCGAAATGAAATGTTTCTGGACTTAAACTCACTGCCTGGGCCGTTTATTCTACGCGATCGCAGCACTGGGCGTGCGATCGCGTTGCACAAAAACCTGGCTGCCAACTTTCCTCTACGCGATCGCGTGAGCCTGGACGCGATCGCAATGCTCAACTCAGCGACCCTACGCGATCGCATCAAAGGGGTCGCGATCGTACTGCTCAAGAACACGACCTTACGCGATCGCATTGACCGACCCGCGATCGCGATGCACCAACACTCAACCTCACGCGATCGCATCACTACTCCTGCGATCGCGAAGAGCAATCTCCCAGCCTCATCTCGATACACTACGCGATCGTGTGGCAATGGCCGCGATCGCAGAGAACAAAAACCTGCAATTCTATTGCAGCAAATCCAGCAGCCCCTTTCTGGCTCAAAATGGTCCGTTTGGACCCCCAAATTCATCCCGAGGCCCCTGGGACCCCAACGAAAACTACCAACATACTCCATAACATGATCCAAACTTTTTCCAATCATAAAAACACCATCCTAAACATCAAAATTAGCAATTACGCACAGATTCAAGCCTAAGTTTCTTCAAAACTTCCGAAATCGACATTCGATCAAAACCTTGACCAAACGACCTCCGAATGACCTAAAATATTTGCAGGCACCTCCAAAATCACCTAACGGAGCTACTGCAACTGTCGGAATTCCATTCCGACCCCAGGATCAAAATCTCACCTACCGTTCGGATTTCGCCAAAATTCAACCTTAGCCAATTCAAGCCTATTTCTACATCGGGTCTCCAATTTCAATTCCGATTGCTCTCCTAAGTCATAAATGATCCCCCGAAACTAGTCGAATCATCGGAATCTGATTCCGAGCACTCTAACTCGATAGTCAACTCTAGGTTGACTTTCCGTATTCAAACTTCCTTCAAACATGCTATTTGCTTCATTTTCAATTCAATTCACTCCTAACTCACCCGATAGGCTCTAACACTGATATAAAAGCATAAAACATGTAATTACAACATGACGGGGTGGTAAATTCCCGTAACGACAGGCCGGGTCGTTACATTCTCCCCAACTTAAACAATCGCTCGTCCTCGAGCATACTCAATGTTGTACTAGAAGCAACCCCATAGTTGAATGACCTTACCAAGCATATATTCGGGCGATCATACGTCACCCTATCTCACATAAGTCCGAAAACACCATATAGTCAAAATTTCACAGACCATCTGGACCATAAATCACATTGCACTTTCTGAAATCATATGCCAAATGCAAATCCCATGCCTATACTCAGGATACACTCGAATCCACTGCAATAACCCACATTCACTACTCCGGGTGAGATCATATGATGTATCGGCAACCCCATCACTCGAGACGATAGTCTCTAATCACAACAACAGGCCAAAATAACCAAATACTAGCTGAAACCTCTTTCATTAGATAGAGTCTTATTCTAACACCTCCATATCCTGCCCACGGCAGCTGAAGCACGCGATATACCGAACCCATCTCTCAGGGTTAACCATTCGTGAATCTATTTCCCTTTTTAAAACTCATACCACGATAGGTTTCGGAGCCAAACCTCGATTTTTACCTTTCTAACAAGCCAAGATCCAATATGCTCGTATTTATTAATGACTCCAACGGTCATTTCGATTATAACACACCGCACTGGTGATAAACACCTCAACACCGGCCTAAGCCACGACGAGCACAACATAGGCTCCAATAGAAACGTATGCACACACTCGAATCATGACAGCTCAATTCATGACAACTGTCTCCAGCAAAAGAGCTGCAATTCAATTCCTCTGTGCCATCATAATATAGAACTAAGATTGCGTCTCGCATTATAGAAATAAAGTACCTGAATCCTCCTCGAGAGGTCATAACATCACGTGGCCTTTCCACGATTCGTTATTCTACCCCAACATTATTACTCATGAAGCACCTCAAGCCACTAAGCTCAAAACGGTTAGCCACGCACAGATCTAGGTCTTGAACCCAAGAAATCAACCTCACCCACGGTGAAACAATTAACGTATGCTATTAAATCCTGAAAGGACACAACCGATGTGTCATTCGCCAAGCAATACTCAAAACGGACTTTTCCTCAGAAGCGAGGAAGTATTGTATACCAGGTAGCATATAACTAACTATATTTTTCACAATATTCTGTTGTGGCGTGCAACCCGTTCCAATGACATACCCGTGGCGGCGTGCCACCCGATCCAGATACCATACATGTGGCGGCGTGCCACCCGATCCAAATAACCCGTGGCGGCGTGCCACCCGATCCACGCATAAATCTCGCAAAAGGAAATGCATATCGAGTCGAATTTTCTCATTACAGCAAACATGTATATATAGCCTCAAGCTCGGCCACATGAAACGCATCTGACAACGTTTCTCAATACTGGAACTGAATCAATGGTAGATACCTCTACACTGACATCCACCACTAAGGTCCAACTGACAAAGCAATGCCTACCAGCCGTCCGCTGGTCCTGGGTACAACTACTCTGTTGGAGCATACTCTGATGCTCTCTGCTATGCAATTTGTGCCATTTTCCGATATAGCCCATATCACATTAGTCTAGACGACCTGGCTTATGTCACCACTCTGAAATAAGGTATCATAACCCAAATTCATCATATCAAGCTAAGAGCAAAATGATGCTGATACACACGATATACAACCACTGCATAGGCGGATTACGAGAACTTCTAGTCTCCAACACATATATAACACATGAATCGCTATATCCGGTTCCACACTCCACCGTACAAATACATAATGCACATCAAGCGCCCATTCGTTCCACGAAAGCCATTCAAAAATTTCACTATGCCATCAACGACTCAATTATTACAGTCGATCCCACAAGAGAATACCACCATGCCATTAGATATTATCAGTTTACATTACCTTGTCCCTTTTGGACCATATTCCCTGCCAAATTACTAGAATAGCAGTACCATTTTCTTAAATCATCGAAAAGATCGATTCGTAATTCACATGCAGATGTCCGCGCTGCTCAATAATTTATTGACTTCCCATATATTATGAACTGATCTCAAAACCTAGAATACATCATTATCAACTTTCCATCACACATCGCATATGCCACACCACCCTAAGATAACATGGAAATTCATATTCCTTTCCTACGCCGCAAACATCGGCGCACTCAACTCGTCAAGGGCTTTCATGATCCCATATAGAGAAAACTCATTACACATTCCCAGCCTTGCATACCAACAGGGAAAAATACACTCATTTTCAAACCACGGTATAACACATCGCAAACTCTTTCTCCCAATTACATTGCATAAATTAAACCGCCGGGACTGAGTCCTTATACCCATATCAAGTTACACAACTGCCAGCACTCAAGAGCTTTGCTGCACAATATCCGCAAGACTCATCACTTCAAACACATACCATGAATTAATCGTATTCCTTATCATACCGCTTCAGTTTATTAACAAGTTGTTCCATTTACCTAGTTTCCTTTCTGATTCATCTCTAATTTCATATCAGTCTTTACTGTAGTACGACAATGCCTCAACCCTTTTTACCACACAAGACTCGTACACAAGACCACACTGTCTAAGACCCATAGGCCACTGAATACTCTCTCAGTGTTCCCAGAAGTACCACGTTCTACCACACTTTATTTTGATGAACTTCCCGTGATTTTTAAATTGTTATCATTACTTCCCAATACGGATACGTAGAATCCCATCCTTCACATGATATAACACAAGCCTTGATCTTCTCTAACGAAACCTCCATCTTTAGCCACATACACAAATCTTAAGGCACCTGACTGTTACAAGCAAAATCTTGAACACTGCAAAACCATTCTCGGGCATCATTCACCCTTATTTAGCTGTAATTCAACTGTCCCATTGAGTAGAACCACTCGTGTTTTGTTAGAACTCTGACATCGCAGAACATGATTACTTACAGATACAATGAGCCATCTTTCCTTTCAATACACCGAACATTCTCTACCAACAGTAGTTCAAAACATCCTAGTATTTCTTCACATCTATGAAGCGCCATAACCTTGTCAGAATCTTCCCAACATACTTAAAGATAGAATCAACATAGCACACAATAGTGCAATCAGTTAATCAATAGCAACCTCCCCAACTTAGCTCGAAGCCATTCATCAAAGCACTTTTAACCACTCATGTCATTATTACTCAAGTGATGCCGAAATGTTACAATGAGATTAAACTCAAGTCATTTACAAGCCTTGACAGAGACTCGAATCATCAGAGACCTTAACCCTTCTGCAATTCTTGCATGTATACACACACCACCAATAAGCCCACTCTCTTAAGGTGACAAAAATCTTTCTAAGTCCCAAATTTTTCAAAAATTTCGGTAGAGTTTCCTTTGTAATTTGGCCTATCCACCTGCAAGAGAATCACCAAAGCCATCCTAGCAATACATTCACAGCTCAACAAGACATCACAATGTATTTCAACAACATTAAATCTCAATACTACACAATTCATACTATCATAATTGGTACATGAACATGCGTTGTACCTGCTCGAATCATAACACATATCAACTACCTTTCAATTACACATGAGAATCAATCCACCTACCTCGCCTCAATTTAGCATTTCAGCACAATACCTTCCACCAGGATACACATAGCATAATCATTTTAGTCTTCCCGAGTTTGAACTCGTTCCACTACACATAAGGCACTTTACCTTCCAATTAAGAGGCGATGGAAATATTTCTCACGCCTATAGCTAGGGCTACATATCAAATCACAATAAAAATCAATACCGATCTTATGAACTTCATAATACCGGCTCGCGAAATTAGTACCTTGGTGCTCAAGCCATAGACAAGGATCTGGCCTCGAGTCCTCCCGACTGGCCCAACATGAATTCACGGAGTTTATATCTCGCCCCTCGACCGGGGAATCGCAAGCCATAAGTCAATTATATTACTGAGCGCTCGAAGCGTACTCAGACGTGCGGAAGGAGTTTCAAAATGGTATATCTCAATCTGAATCAAGTACGCACGATAAGAATTCCAAGAAATGTGAAGTGTTTCCTAAAGGTTCGCGGCCTCCCGAGGATAAGTACAGGCGTCCCCGTACCGATCCACAAGACTCTACTAACCGGCTCAAGACTCATGAGGCCTAGTAAACCTAGGCTCTGATACCAACTTGTCACGACCCCAAATCTGGTCGTGATGGCGCCCAGCACATTGCTAAGCCAGCCTGACCAATCAATATCAACAACGGAGCTAGAAGCTCACTTTATCCAATTTAAGCACAACGGTGATAGATATATTTAAAACAGGGAACCAAGTCCCAACATGTGCCAACTCTCATAGACCGAAGGGTCAAGAGTCATGAGCCTCTACAGAGTATACAAAGTGTAAATAGTGAATATAACTGTGCACAAGTGTGGGATGCTCAGAACAAAATACAGACAAATTGGAGAATTAGGTCCTGCGAACGCTGGCAGCTACCTCGACCGTCCAA
Organism: Nicotiana noctiflora; assembly: GCA_032618575.1. Taxonomy (NCBI): domain Eukaryota; kingdom Viridiplantae; phylum Streptophyta; class Magnoliopsida; order Solanales; family Solanaceae; genus Nicotiana; species Nicotiana noctiflora. The sequence continues at coordinate 22,219 of JASVEL010009246.1, read as the reverse complement.
AAGCACTCCCGAGCCGCAATAGAATCAGCCCTGCTGTGATGTACCTGAATCTGCACACAAGGTGCAGGGGAGTCGGGTGTGAGTACTTCCAACTCAGCAGTAATAAAAGTAAATAATGCTGAAGGGAAGAAAACCACGATAGGCACTATCTCTTGCTACACAATATAGAACTATCTTTTTATTCTTTTCCAGCATATGAGAGTAGATTATTAAAAATCTCAATTTTTAGCTACTTTCTTTCATAATAATATACCAATACCTAGATACAATCTCAAGCAGTGCAAGTCCGCACTCAAATCAGCCCCTCGGGCTCAGCACTCCTTATCAATTTACACCAGGAGATCTGGTCAATAAGGCAACTAATGCATGTGTGCCAGTAATGTATGAGTGATGAATGTTATGCCACGTAGTACACGCAAACCAATGTATGTATGCCATGCAATGCATATGACCGCTACGGCATGTAGCTCGATTCAATTTGGGTACCCGTGCTCACTGTGGGGGTTCAGACTCCGGAGGGGCTCCTACAGCCCAAGCACAATATTAATATCACACCTGCTGCGGCGCGCAGCCCGATCCGTATACCACTGCGGCGTGCATTCCGATCCATGCATGTGTATGCATATGCTCACATGAAATGTCATGCCTTAACATATGGCCCTCGGCCCAATCAGTCTAACAAATAATCGAGAAAGCCCTACGGGCAACAATATCATATTAGCTCACAACTAAAATATTATTAAGACCTTGTTCAAGTTTTTCATAACTTTATCAGAATGCTAAATAGCAAAATACCATTTAAAACCTTAAATTTAGATAAAAATATGTACAGTGTTATCAAGACAATGATACTAATCCCTGAAGGATTCAAATAATCGGCACGAAAACCAAGCATGATAATTAGTCCAATTCATTTCAACAATTAGGTGTTATTATTTATTACGCGGGACGGACGAAGTCACGATCCCCAATGGTGCTCTACCCCACGCCCGTTATCCGGCGTGCAAGTCACCTCAACATAGCATTAAGATGTGCAAGTCCGGAGTTTACCAACCCTCAGGACATCATTTACAAGTATTACCCACCTCGAACCGACGAAAGCTCATGCCCGCGACGCCTTAGCTCCTCGAACCGGCATCCACGCACGTCAAAACTAGCACAAATCAGCACAAATATATCAAAATAGGCTAATTAGACAAAACCTAATCGAAATAACTCGGTTTACACCAAAACCCACAAAGTTGTCAAAACCCGACTTTTGATGCACTTCTCGAAAAATTATAAAAGTTACATATTCGGAACCCTCGTCTCAATACGAGTCTAGGCATATCAAATTTACCAAATTCAGACTCCATATGCCCGCTCAAATCGGTATTTTTCTACAATTTAGGCCTAGGGCTTAAACCCACAGTTAATCCTCCATTTTCATAGAAATAATCCATGATTTCATGATAAAAGTGTGTAATTAAACCACGAAACTTACCTCCGACAATATGCCGATGATCTCCTAGCTATTTCCCGTCACTTTCTCACTCTAGAGCTCAACAATGGAGGGTTTTGCAAATGAACCCGAAATGAAATGTTTCCGGACTTAAACTCACTGCCTGGGCCGTTTACTCTACGCGATCGCAGCACTGGGCGTGCGATCGCGATGCACAAAAACCTAGCTGCCAACTTTCCTCTACGCGATCGCGTGAGCCCGGACGCGATCGCAGTGCTCAACTCAGCGACCCTACGCGATCGCATCAAAGGGGTCGCGATCGCACTGCTCAAGAACACGACCTTACGCGATCGCATCGACCGACCCGCGATCGCGATGCACCAACACTCAACCTCACGCGATCGCATCACTACTCCTGCGATCGCGAAGAGCAATCTCCTAGCCTCATCTCGATACACTACGCGATCGCGTGGCAATGGCCGCAATCGCAGAGAACAAAAACCTGCAATTCTATTGCAGCAAATCCAGCAGCCCTTTTTGGCTCAAAAATGGTCCGTTTGGACCCCCAAATTCATCCTGAGGCCCCCGGGACCCCAACGAAAACTACCAACATACTCCATAACACGATCCAAACTTGTTCCAATCATAAAAACACCATCCTAAACATCAAAATCAGCAATTACGCACAGATTCAAGCCTAAGTTTCTTCAAAACTTCCGAAATCGACATTCGATCAAAACCTTGACCAAACGACCTCCGAATGACCTAAAATATTTGCAGGCACCTCCAAAATCACCTAACGGAGCTACTGCAACTGTCGGAATTCCATTCCGACCCCAGGATCAAAATCTCACCTACCGTTCGGATTTCGCCAAAATTCAACCTTAGCCAATTCAAGCCTAAAACTACACCGGGCCTCCAAATTCAATTCTCGATTGCTCTCCTAAGTCATAAATGATCCCCCGAAACTAGTCGAATCATCGGAATCTGATTCCGAGCACTCTAACTCGATAGTCAACTCTAGGTTGACTTTCCATATTCAAACTTCCTTCAAACATGCTATTTGCTTCATTTTCAATTCAATTCACTCCTAACTCACCCGATAGGCTCTAATACCGATATAAAAGCATAAAACATATAATTGCAACATGACGGGGTGGTAAATTCCCGTAACGACAGTCCGGGTCATTACAGAACCATTAGATCTGTATCGTAATTTCGGAGCTATAGCAATAAGAATCGTCAAATTTGGACATCGTATGAGGGAGTTATGCTCATTTTCGTGTCGAGAAAGTGTTGGTTGTTGTCATAACCGCAGAAGAGGAAATTGACCGCGGAAGCGGTACAGAAAAAGCATAAATTGTGCCGTGGAAGCGGAAATTTGGCCCCGGCAAAGACCTTAAGTTCCGAAAACGGCCCATTTTCACCATTTTTTACTTCTAGAGCTTTGCTTTGGGAGAGATTTTGAAGGATTTTTGCGGGCATCGATTGGGTAACAATTCTATACTCTTTTATGCTTAATACCCACTAATCTAATCACAATTTCATCTTTAAATTTCAGATTCTTGAATGAAAATTGGGTGAAAGTTCATAGACCAAACTATTAGGTTTTGAGGGGGCATTTGACCTCCGATTTTGATAATATTTTATATGTATGTTTTCGTGGAGAGACGAGAATTCTGAATATGTGAGTTTCATAATTTTTCAAGAAGCGGGCCTGGGGCTCGGGTTTTTGCTAGTTTCGATATTTTTCATGTATTTCGATTGTTTTTGATTGGGTGTTGTTCTGTTAGCCTTTTTTAATATATTTGTACTGATTTTGGCTAGTTTCGATGCGCGTGGAGGACGTTTTGAGGATCTAAGGCGTCGCGGGCTAGAGTTTCGTCGGTTCGAGGTGGGTAATACTTGTAAATGATGTCCTGAGGGTTAGTAAACCCCGGACTTGCATATCCTAGTGCTGTATTGAGGTGAATTGCATGCCAGATAACGGGTGTGGGGTAGAGCACCATTGGGAATTGAGACTTGGTCCGTCCCGCTTAATAAAAGTACTACCTAATTTCTTGAAATTGAATTGATACTTTAATAAAGATATTAATTATCATGTTTTGGGCTTCGTGCCGATTATTTGAATCCTTCAGGATTGGTAACACTGTCTTGGTAATACTATGCATATTTTTATCTCAATCTAAGGTTTTAAAATGGTATTTTTCTACTCAGCATTTTTATAAGATTGGAAAAACTTGAACAAGGTTTTGATGACATTTTTAGATGTGAGCTGATATGATACTGTTGCCCGAGGGGCTTTTTTTATTATTCGTTGGGCTGATTGGGGCCGATGGCCATATGTGAGGGCATGACGATTTATGTGAGGAGGCTTTCAGGCCTCGAGTGATATGTGAGCATATGCATAAATATGCATGGATCGGATTGCACGCTGCAGTATTATTGCGATTGGGCTGTAGGAGCCCTTCTGAAGTCTGTACACACCCCCAGTGAGCGCGGGCGCCTTTGCATGGATCGGGCTATACGCCACAGCGTCATATGCATTGTGTTGCATACATACATTGTCTTACTTGTACTACGTGGCACGACATTTATCACTCATACATTATTGGCATACATGCATTATCTGCCTTATTGACCAGATCCCCTGGTGGAAATTGTTAAAGAGTGCTGAGCCCAAGGGGCTGATTTGACTGCATACTTGTACTGTTTGAGGTTGTACCCAGGTATTGATATGTTATAATGAAAGAAAGAGAAGTTAAAAAGAAATTTCTAAATAATCCTCTCATATATGTTATAAGGATTACCCTGAAAACGTATTTCAAATTAATGGATAATTTGATATGTTTATAGCATGAGATAGTACTTTGTGTGGTTTCCTTTTCCTCAGCATTATTTACTTTTATTACCGCTGAGTTGGAAGTACTCACTCGACTCCCTGCACCATGTGTGCAGATTTAGGCACCTAGAGGCTTAGCTGAGCATGGTGCTGGTCTAGACCCAGTTGGGATCGTCGAGGTAGCTGCCTGGCGTCCGCAGGACCCGACATTTTCCCCCTTACTACTCTGTTATTGTTTATTCTGCGTACTCTTAGACTTGTAGAGTTATTTACAGTATTGACTGATAATCTGACAGAGGCTCTTGGCTCGTGACCCCAGATCTTTGGGAAGTTATGTTATTTTAGAAGGTTTTGGGATATTATTATATCTATCACTTTAATTTGGCTTTCTTTCTCTGATAATGACTTAAAATAAGTGATTTTGAGCTCTAAGCTCGAGATGAGAGTGTATTTGGTCGGGCTGGCCTAGCAATATGCTGGGCGCCATCACGACCGGGTTTTGGGGTTGTGACATGAACTTCATCAAAGAAGGGGAAAAGTTCTCTGTCTTAATGTAATCTTAAATGTTACCTTCTCTTATTTTCTTTACAAGTTATTAATCCCTACTCCTTGAAAGTCTTTCTTTGCATCAAATACCTGACGAGTAGACATGAAATTCATGCATCATTAGATGAACAACCAAGAGCATGGACTACTGGAATATCACTGAGATGCCTGGACCAAAATAACATGCTAGCATAAAACTTAAGAAATAGACAGTAGGGACTATAAGCAGAGACGTGAAATGCCCCCTAGAGCTGAATTTCGCTTGTTACAAAACAAAAACTTCGCCCGTTACAAAAATAAAAACTTTAACAATTACAAACAAAATTTTTAGCAAATAGAGAACAAAATTCATCTACCATGCCTAAGTTCTGCAATTACAAACAAAACTTTCAGCACACTTGGTTCAGCACACTTACTACTTCAGTCTCGTCTATTAGAATGCTGAAGTTTTGCTTGATTGCATTTGCTACTTCAGTCCCGCATGCTGAAATTACGCGAAAAAGTGGGTACGCTCGCTCTTTTTTTTTCGCAAAGCGGACACAAGTTAAAATGTGACCGGAAAGCGCGTATAGACAAATGCTCAGAATTATAAATGATTATACTAAAAATAATGCGTATTACAATAACAAATCCAATAAAAATCCACAAACAAAGTCTGGAGAAGGTAATATGTACACGAACCTTACCTCTAGGTGGAGGGGATGAAAATAATACATATTATAATATAAAATTTGAGTTTTGTTAAAACCGGACAAATAGGGATAAGCTTTTATTTCTAATTTTAAGCCTTTCTTTAAACACGTTGGGAGAATTATTTTGGAAAAAGCGAATATATCATCTTGTTTCATTCTGGAAATTGTTATCCCCACATAAAATATTATTATAAATATATTATATTATGGATGTTCGTACTCCATTGTGAATAAGCTTCCTGAAGAAGTTTATTCATATGGGGCTGCGTAGTAAATATGTTTATCTATTTAGTACTATATTGAAATAAGCTTCCTGAAGAAGCTTATCACTTGGGTACCCGATTACGGATAAACATTACCCCGGTAGAAGATTATCCGTACTAGGTATAATAAGCTTATCCTTTCAATATCCAGTTACGGATAAATATTACTCCCGGTAGAAGATTATCCATACTGGGTATAATAAGCTTATCCTTTCAATATCTGGTTATGGATAAATATTACTCCCGGTAGAAGATTATCCATACTGGGTATAATAAGCTTATCTTTTCAGTATCTGATTATTGATAAATATTACCCCCGGTAGAAGATTATCCATACTGGGTATAATGAGCTTATCCTTTCAGTACTCCGTTATAGATAAACATTACTCTTAGTATAAGACTATCCATATCTGGTATAGTAGCAGCTTGCAGTAGCAGCTTACACAGTAGCTTCCTTTTTTCTATAAATAGAAGGGTTTCATTTCATTATGTGCATCAGTTTGAATTCGAATAATATATCAGTCTCTCTCTATACTTGTCTTTACTTTACATTCTTTATTTTATAACACGTTATCAGCACGAGACTCTTCCACCTCGAGCAAATATTTTGAAAGTATCTGAGGTAAGAACTTTCTTTTCCTAAATAATGTCAAATCTTTCTAAACTTGAATTTGTAGCCCTGGATATATCGGGCAAAAGCTATATGTCTTGGGTGCTTGATGCTGAAATTCATCTTGATGCGATGGGTCTGGCAGACACCATCTGTGATAAAAATCAGGCGTCAAACTAAGACCGTGCCAAAGCAATGATATTTCTACTCCACCACCTTGATGAAGGCCTAAAAATCGAATATCTTACTGTTTAAGATCCATCCATACTGTGGAATAATTTAAAAGATAGATATGACCACCTGAAGATCGTTGTTCTTCCACAGGCACGATATGATTGGACTCATCTATGGCTACAAGATTTTAAATCTATTTGCGAGTATATTTCTGTTATGTTCAGAATTATTACCCAACTAAAATTATGTGGTGATAATATTACTGATTATGATACGTTGGTGAAAACATACACCATTTTTCATGTCTCGAATATGCTCCTGCAACAGCAATATCGAGAGATGGGATTTAAAAGGTATTCTGAACTTATCTCACATCTTCTTATAGCCGAGCAACATAATGGGCTATTAATAAAAAACCATGAAAGTCGACCTACTGGTTCTTGTCCATTCCCTGAAGTGAATGAGACGAACTTCCACCAAACCAAACATGGAAGATGTCGTGGCCCCAGTCGTGGTCATGGCCATGGTCGGGGAAGAAATTCCAATCATGGTAATAATAATGCACCAAAGAACCCTCCTCGCCACCAGCAGTGAAAAAGGAAGGAACAAAAGCATGAAGCAGTGCAAGCACCAAATGCAGAAAGTGCATGCTATAGATGTGTCACGACCGAAACCCTGGTCATGATGGCGCCCAACATATTTCTAGGCAAGCCCGACCATGTTATCTGTATTACCAGTCATTTATTAACTAATACTAATAAATTGACGTTAATAGCTTGTTTTCTTATTAAAACATTAAGTGCGGAAATAGAAGCATACAAAATACAGCCCAACAATCGCGGTGTCACAAGTCTGAGCCTCTACAGATGGAAATATCTTACACAAATCAAGTCTAGGTAGAATAGAAATGACAAAATGATAGAGAGGAAGAGATCAGGTCCTGCGGACGCCGGCAGCTACCTCGAAGTCTCCTCGGAATAAAAGTAATGAAGCAGCTGCGATAGCTCAACTGTCCTCCTGAACACCTGGATTTGTACAGAAACTCAGTGAGTAACAATAATAAATAACAAATAAATATAAGAACACATGTACTATCACTAAACAGTTCTAAGGGTAACATCACAGGTAAGTCATCTCCCCAGTGATTAGCCTATTTCCAGTCCACAATTGTCTCACAATAACCCCACACTAACCTAGCCCTCACTCATACTGATGCGGCGTGAAGCCCGGTATATATATATATATATATATATATATACATAAAATACTGCGGCGTGCAGCCCGATCCAATATATATATAGCGTTGCGGCGTGCAGCCCGATCCAATATATAAAGCGTTGTGGCGTACAGCCCGATCCAATATATATAGCGCTGCGGCGTGCAGCCCGATCCAATATATAGATAAAGTGTTGCGGCGTGTAGCCCGATCCAATATTATAGTGCGCTCGCTAGGGGTGTGTAAAGACTCCGGAGGGGCTCCTTCAGCCCAAGCGCTATGATACTGCGCCGTGCAGTCCGATCCACACATATATTATTGCGACATGCAGTCCGATCCAATATATAGATAGAATACTATGGCGTACAGCCCGATCCAATATCTATGTAAGTATATATGTATAATGCTGCGGCGTGTAGCCCGATCTGGTATGTATATCAATACCTCACAGCGGGTCCTCGGCCCCATCTCAGTCAATATAGATTTGGCCTCTCGAGCCCACTCTGCTAGAACAGGGTATCCCTACCCCAGCTAGTCTCTCTCAAAGTACACATCTAGTATTAGCTCATGATATGCTATACAGTTATGAATACGGCTGAGTGTATGTGTCCAACATGATATGAGGGTCACTCAGCTCTACATGCTTCCCTAATACTTTACAGATCGGCATAAGGCCCCAAACACGGCTACTAGCCCAATTACACAGATATAAGCTCAATCTCAGTCATTATACATAGTAAACTCTTAGTCGGGAAGGACCAAGTCCAAATCCCCAGTCACAATACCACCACGCTCGTCACATGACGTGTGTTTCGTCTCAGCATAGCAGTGTATAGTGCAAGTACGGGGTTTCAAACCCTCAGTACATCATTTATTACCACCACTCACCTCGAATCGGTAGAAGTCCTAGCTCGCCCTGCGCTTGCCTCTCAAATCAACCTCCTCGGATGCCAAATCTGATCAAAATCAATAAGAATACATCAAAATAGGCTAAATAGACATAACCCAATTCAAAGTAACTCGATTTACACCAACACCTATGAAGTTGTCAAAATTTGACTTTTGGTACGCTTTTCGAAAAATTACAAAATTTACATTTTTGGAATCCTTATCTCAACACGAGTCAATACATATAAAGTTTATCAAAATCAAACTCCGTTTGCCCATTCGAATCGATGATTTACCATAGCCAGGCTTAGAGCAAAAATCCCCCATAAATCCTTCCATTTTCAGTGAAATAAATGAAGATTCTAAGATAAAATTGTGTATTTAGACCATAAAACTTACCTCCAATGTTTTCCCGATGAAATCCCCTTCAAATCCCGTTACTTAGCTCTCAAAGAACCCAAAAATGGAGGAACAATACTACAGGTTCACGACTGATATATCCTGTTAAAAAACCTTCTGCCATGTATTTTTACTCTATGCGATCGCAGCCTTTGGCATGCGATCGCGATGAACAAATTTTAGCAGGCCTCTTTTTCTTCTACGTGATCGCGTGGATGCGATCGCGACACTAGCTACTGCGATCGCATTGCTCCCAATCTTGACCTTACGCGATCGCACCCCACATTTCATGATCGCGAAGGGTAAAAACCCTCAGCTCTCCAGTACTCTACGTGAACGCGTGGCTACTAATGCAATCGTGAAGAGCAAATGTCTGATGCACTTATGACAGTAGACCTGACCCTTGATTTAGCCAAAAATGGTCCATTTGGACCCCCGGATTCATCCCGAGGCCCCCGGGGACCCCAACGAAAACCACCAACCTACTCGAAAACACGATACGAACTTGTTCCAACCATAAAAACACACCCTTAAACACGGAAATCGTCAAATCAAAGCTAATTCAAGCCTAAGTTTCAACTAGAACTTCCGAAACCAACATTCTATCAAAAACCCGACCAAACGATGTCCGAATGACCTGAAAATTTGCAGGCATATCCACATTCACTTAACGGAGCTACTACAACTGTTGGAATTCTATTCCGACTCCCGGATCAAAATCTCACCTACCATTCAGATTTTGCCAAAATTCAACCTTAGCCAATTCAAGTCTAAAACTACATCGGACCTCCAAATTCAATTCTGATCACTCTCCTAAGCCACAATTGACCTCCCAGGGCTGACCGAATCATCAGAATTCGATTCTGAGCTCTCTAACTCATAAGTCAACATCCGGTTGACTTTTCCCAACTATGTCTTCTCCTAAGAGACTATTTGTCACATTTCCAACTAAACTCGATCCGAATTGACTCAAACTCACCAAACACACATATTGAAACATAAAAAAGCATACAACGGGGAAAATGGGGTGATAACTCACATGATGACGGGCCGGGTCATCACATTCTCCCCAACTTAAGCAAACACTCGTCCTCGAACGGGTCAAGAAACATACCTGGAGACTCAAATAAGTGAGGATATTTGCTCAGCATCTCCCGCTCGATCTCCCAAGTGGCCTCCTCCATGGGTCGACCACTCTACTGAACCTTTACTGATGCAATGTCCTTGGATCTCAATCTCCTCACCTGATCTACCCAGAATAGCCACTGGCTCCATATCATAAGATAGATCACCATCAAGCTGAATCGTACTGAAGTCCAACACATGAGGTGGATCCCCAACATACTTCCGAAGCATAGACACATGGAATACTGGATGAATACTGGACAAACTGGGTGGCAAGTCCAACTCATATGCCACCTCCCCAATGCTCCTGAGTATCTCAAAAGGATCAATGAACCTGGGACTCAGTTTCCCCTTCTTCCCAAACTGCATAACACCCTTCATGGGTGAAACTTTCAGCAATACTCTATCACCAACCATAAAAGACAAATCTCAAACCCTACGATCCACATAACGCTTTTGGCGTGACTGTGCTGTGCGAAGCCTCTCATGAATCAACTTCACTCTATCCAACACATCCTAAACTAACTCAGTCCCTATCAATTGATCCTCACCAGGCTCAAACCATCCCACGGGAGATCATACCTTATGCCATACAATGCCTCATACGGGGCGATCTGAATACTCGACTGATAACTGTTGTTGTAGGCAAACTCTACAAGTGGCAATAACTCATCCCATGAACCTCGAAAATCAATCACACATGCACGTCACATATCCTCCAAGATCTGAATAGCGCGCTCCGACTGTCCGTCTGTCAGCGGATGAAATGTGGTGCCTCAACTCTACCCGCGTACCCAGCTCCCGCTGAAATGCCCTCCAGAACTGAGAAGTAAACTGAGTGCCTCTATCAGATATGATAGACATTGGGACCCCATGCAACTTAACAATCTCCCAAATAAAGATCACTGCTAACTGCTCCGATGAGTAAGTGGTACATACTGGAATGAAATGTGCGAATTTGGTCAGCCGATCAATCACTGATTCACGCCTAAACAATGGTCGCTGTCAATATAATCTGGTCAATTAAGTCTAGAGTCGATCCCACAGAGAATTAACGTATCAATTGCAACTTCCAAAACCCAATACTGCTCCTGAATCAGCTTTCCAAACTTTTGAATATATTTTTGTCGATGATTTCTACTAACTAACTTTAGCAAGAAACTAAAGAATTGAAGGAAATAATTGAATGTGATGTAAAGAATAGAGAGAAAGACTAAGGTATTGATTTCCCCTATTAATGGAATCCCTTCTGTTTATGCTCATACAAATTGTCAATATTATTCTATCAATCATGAATATTATTTCTACCGTAATTCTCTCCTGAGCAATTATAATAATTTACTATTGCACTCTTCCGAGCTACCCTAGCTAGCTTTAATTTGAACAGTTCACTTTAGATTGCACCCAAGGTTTCGTTATTCCTAACCCCACCTTTACGCCTACAATTATAGATTCCTCCAATAATCTTGGTGTGGTGTTGTTCAACAATTACCTAATATGCACTCTTTTCCAAGTTATGCACACTAAATAGGCACATTTAATTGAGGATCCTATCAATTAACTAAAACAAAAACGAAGTTGAACAGATAGAAATCTAGCTAACAATTTGTAATCACATAACCCAGAAGTTTATCACTTAATAGATTCCATCAAAACCTTAGATAAAGATTTAGCTACTCATAATCGAAGAAACAAGATAGATAATTGAATTCATAATCAAAGATTCAATGTAATAGAAAGAAAGATGTTGAGAAAGTTCTCTCTTACTAGTTTACTTGCAAAAAAAGTGAATAATACAATACTTGCCTCTCTTGGGAGAATCCTAATATTAAATATAGGGTTTAGGTTACATAATTTCCGTTTAGACAATTTTAGCCTTCAAACTTTCGGCTTCCACCGCAGTCCAACCGCGGTCGCGGTCCAACCGCGATGGATCAAGCTCTCTGATTCTTCAAAAGTTCTGCAGACCTCTTTTACCGCGGTCGCGGTTGGACCGCAGTAGAACAGTGCTACGGATTCTTCAAGCTATTTTTCGGCACAACTCTTAACTTGTTCCACACTTGGCCTTTTCACCATCTTATGACTCCAAAACTGCTCCTTTAGTCTTCATTAGCTCATGTGTACCTATAATACACTAAAAACACTAATAAAAGCATTTTGTCATCATAAACAATATCAAAACAACAATAAAGTGTGATTATTTAGGGCATAAATATTGTCAAATTTACCTATTATCAATACCCCACACTTAAACCTTTGCTCGTCCTCGAGCAACCTTAATCACACTTTAGGCCAATTTTATTAATGTCTCCCCCAAAATATGTCACAAAAGCTATCTTTCATGATTAACCTAAGACATGCACAATCCTTACCTAACTGTAAACTCAAATGCCAGCACATTGCTTACTCTAGTTATTATCACAGACTTGCAAACTTACCCTTTTCTTCCTGAGTTACATGCCCTCACACAATTTATTGAGAGAAGTTCCCACACATAAACAATTTAGAACATGGAACTTACAGATATAGCAAAAATTTCACTCACTCTCAACAAAGAACATTCATATGCATACAGATACACCATAGGCTTGCCCCTAGTGTAATACTCCACTAATCAAGTTATTCAATAACAGATCAAGAGGTCTTTAAGGGTTGTAATGTAGGCTATGGGACGAGTAGGATACTTTTGGTTATAGTGGCTAACCTCCCTTAGAACTTTCTTTCACAAATTCCCTTTAAGCTTTGTCATTATGCTTCCCCTAAATATTCCTTCACCTTTTATTCACTTTTAATCCCCATTTTTCTGTTGGTGTAACTGGCCTTTCTATTTTACATATATACATTGATTTTTTTTTCATTGCTTTGTAAGCATTTACAGTATTTTGCTAGTTCACCATTTTCTATCATTCATTCTTGATTTTCCCTTTTTTTCAACTTCCTTTCACCCCACACTTAGACTTTTGCATATTCATTACAAAACAAGTGCTTCTAAGAGGTAAAGTATAACAATATACGATATAGATTTTTATGAATATTAAAGGGTTATCAAAGAATAGGCTTTAGGCTCAAAGGGGTTAACTAGGATACTATGTACAGGTGAATTCCCAGTTTATTGATTTATGGGGTCACACAAAGAAATGCCTATATCATCTCTATAACTAAACAACTTCTATTTCGCTTTGCACACACACAGGGAAAGTTCTAGGTATCATGTAAAACATATAATGCAGGTAAAATCTCATACACACTTAGCATGTAACTCATTTAGAATCAAGTTCATCTACAGAGTCCTATCAACATTCAAGCAAGTTGTATTGTGCAATTTAAGGCATATCCTAGAATCTACAGTCAAGCTTAGATCATACACTCTCAAGTTCATTTTAGTTTTGCTAATGTGCATACTTGGGGTTACAAGTTAACCTTTACCCTCTAATCCTAAAAAGAAAAATCTACCTAACCCGGTTCAATAAAAACCCTTGGAAAAGAACCGTGGTCAAAAGAAAAACCAAGGGGGAGGTGATACACTACCTATAAAAAGAAAAGAAAAGAAAGAAAAATTCCTACATGGACAAAGAAAAATTCCTACATGGACTACTTCCCTCAAGAGTACTTGTCCAAATAGTCCGTCATCAGGAAGAGCCCTCTATTCATATTTTTGGATTTTTCAAGTTTTTGATTTTTTTGTGTTTTTATTCCGACATAGACCCTTAAGAAACTCATCGCCAGGTCTCCATCATCGAGCCAAGCCAGCTAATATAATTTATAGCTAAATCTACTATGTACAACATACAATACAAGATAAGTCTCCCACCCCACACTTAAGATCATGACATGTCCTCATGGCATAATAATCAATGTATAGCACAGAAGGGTGAGAAAACTTACCTAGGACCTACCCCGTGTCTAGTAACTTTATCACTTTCTTTTTCACTATATCCTTCATATTCAGGTTTAGCCTTCTTTTGCGTTTCATGGAGGGTTTGTGTCCCTCTTCCAGGAGAATCTTGTGCATGCAGTATGCGGGGCTGATCCCCTTTATGTCTGCCATGGTCCAACCAATGGTAGTTTTACATTCCTTGAGTACCTGTAATAGCTTTTGAGCCCGCACATTTAGCAAACCGGATGAGATAATAACAGGTAAAGTGGAGTTAGGGCCTAGAAATTCATACCTGAGATGGGCTGGTAGTGGCTTAAGTTCTAGCTTTGGTGGCTCCTCAATGGATGGTTTTGCTGGAGGGGTCTCTCTCTTTTCTAAGTGTAGAGGTTCAAACTCCAACCCTTTATCCCAAAACCCCTTGCCTTCTAGAGATAGCACCTACTCTACCAGGCTTTCACCGTTTAAATCTTCTAAGTTCATCAGGCATGCCTGAAGTGGATCTTCAGCTATCAATTCTACATCATCTGTCTCCACTATCACATCTGCCGCATCAATGAGAGAGCAATTCGCGAACTCACTAGGGCGCCTCATGGATTATTGCGCATTGAATATGATCTCCTCATCATTCAACCTCATCTTGAGTTCCTCGGTCTCACAATCAATCAGTGCTCTCCCTGTGGCTAGGAATGGTCTTCCTAAGATTATAGGAATTTCCTTATCCACCTTGCAGTCAAGAATAACAAAATCGGCGGGAAACACAAACTTCCCTACCTGGATAAGCACATCATCCAATATACCAAATGGTTGCTTAACCGTCCTGTCAGCAAGCTATAATAATAATGAAGTAGGCCTGGATCTCCCGATGCCCAACCTCTTATAGATTACCAAGGGCATAAGATTTATCTCGCCCCCAAATCTCACAATGCCTTAGAAAAGGCATAGTTTCCTATAGTGCATGGAATAGTGAAGCTACTTGGGTCAAATAGCTTCTAAGCTATGGGTTAAGAGACCACTACACTGCATGTCTGTGTAAGAGTTACAGTGGCCAAGTCTTTGAAATCAAATTTCTGCGACATCAAATCTTTCATCATTTTAGCATACCCAGGCATTTCTTTCAAAGCTTCAATTAAGGGAATGTTTACCTGGATTTGTTTGAGCACCTCGAAGAATCTCTTGTATTGCTCCTCTTTCTGGTGTTTGGCTAACCTTTGGGGAAATGGGGCTGGAGGCATCTTCTTCCTAATCACTTGGGATTTTTCTTTCTCGATAACCTGTTCCACAATAGGCTGCTCTACCGGTTCAGCTACTTTCTCCATTCCCTGCTGCACATCATTACTTTCAGCTACTAGCTGGACTGTAACTTCTGTCAACCCGGTGGACTCATCTAGTTCAATGGGTACTGGAGTGAGTGTCTCAACCTACAAATTGCCTCTATCTCTTTCTTGCTCAGCATCAAGATCTCTTCCACTTCTCAGATTAACTGCCATCAGCTACTTTGGATTTGATCCTTTGGGTTTATTTGTATATCTGCAAGCAATGTTCCGTGAGGACGATTATTAAGTGACATAGCAATCTGGCCCACCTGTACTTCAATATTCTTGATAGCTACATCATGTGAATCTATCCTCTTATTGGTTTTGGCATGTGACCCAATTACCTGCTGAATCATAGCTTTCAACTTTGTGAACCCATCGTCATGTCTAACCCATGTTGTGGTGGAAGTGGATGATACCCCTGCTACTGATTGTTGAAATTCTGAGGTCTAGGATATTGAGCCAAGTTCTTTGGTGGCCTCATACCTGCTGCATTATACTGTGGCTGTGGAGGCCTGCACTGCTGTGGAGCCATCTGACCCCAACTCTGGTTACCCTATCGTTGCCCTCCATAATTAGCACATAATTCATGTCTTCATGCTGGTGATGATGTTCTTGGTCTGCAGCCCATGGATTACCTATGGGTTGGCTAATGCAAGATGTGCATAAACTACCATTGGTAGTATCTACAATGTGAACCTGCTGTTTGACCCTAGATTCTTCCACCTTCTTCGTCAGGATGCTCATTTGTGTCAATAGAGTAGCCACGTTCTCCTCCAGAGTGTTGGAAGGATTCAAAGGTACAGAGTGTACTACTGTAGTGATATGAGCTTTCCTGGTCGTCCACCCGGAGTTTTGAGCCATTTTGTCAAGCAAATTCTGGCCTTCTCTCCAGGTCTTGCTCAGAAAAGCCCCACTTGCTGAGGCATCTACTATATTCTTCATACTGTCTGAAAGCCCCATGTAGAACCTTTGTCCCAAAATCAGTTCAGGAACCCCGTGGTGAGGACACATAACTAGCATACCTTTGAATCTGCCCCAAGTTTCATGTAATGTCTCCATTGGTTTCTGCTCGAAGCTTACAATCTCATCAATTTGCTGGGATGTCTTGTTAGGTGGATGAAACTTGTTGTGGAATTGCTTGACTAACTCATCCCATGTTGCAATAGAGTTTATGGGGAGTGAGTTTAGCCATACCTGCACAGCCCCTGTAACTGAGAATGGAAATAGCAATAATCTGATGGCTTCCAGTGTCACGTTTGGTTGCCTCTGCATCTTGCATATAGAGATAAAGTTCTTAAAGTGCTGCTGTAGATCTTCAACCTGAGTCCCAGAGAATAATCCTTTGTTTTGCAACAAGTGTAGCATATTATTGGTGATCTGGAATGACTCATCTTGAATCGCTGGCACAATAATGGCAGTTGCCAAATTATCCGCAGTTGTTGTGCCCAGTCAAATAATGCACCTTCATGCACCTCCTGCGCCTCCTGCACGTTCAACTCAGCTTGTTGGTTTGGGTCGTTCACGTCTCCCATGTCGAAATCTATTTTAATTGATTGCTGAGATTGCTGAAGTTGTTTGATTGCCCTGTTACGTGCCTGGAAAGTTTGCTCTGGGTCTGAAAGTCCTTCAATTGGTTCTCCAGTCCTTGCAGATTTCCTAGGCATGCACCTGAGTACCCAATTCAACAACCGTCAAAAATTTCAATGTAAAGTGTGTAGAAAGAACCTGACTACACAAGAATCTTGTAGTTCTGTCAATGGCAATTGATGATTCTGTTAATTCCACGGCAACGACGCCAAAATTGATTCACGCCCAAACAACAGTCGATGTCAATATAAGCCGGTCAATTATGTCCAGAGTCGATTCCACAAAGAATTAACCTATCAATTGCAATTTCCAAAACCCAATATTGCTCCTGAATCAGCTTCCCAAACTTTTGAATATATTTTTTGGATGATTTCTACTAACTAACTTTTGCAAAAAACTAAAGAATTGAAGGAAATAATTGAATGTGATGTAAAGAGTAGAGAGAAAGACTAAGGTATTGATTTCCCCTATTGAGGGAATCCCTTCTATTTATGCTCATACAAATTGTCAATATTATTCTATCAATCATGAACGCTATTAATACCGTAATTCTATCTCGAGCAATTACAATAATTTACTATTGCACTCTTCCGACCTACCCTAGCTAGCTTTAATTTGAACATTTCACTTTAGATTGCATCCAAGGTTTCGTTATTCCTAACCCCACCTTTACGCCTACAATTATAGATTCCTCCAATAATCTAGGTGTGGTGTTGTTCAACAATTACCTAAATATGCACTCTTTTCCAAGTTATGCACACTAAATAGGCACAGCTAATTGAGGATCCTATCAATTAACCACAACAAGAACGAAGTTGAACAAATAGAAATCTAGCTAACAATTTGTAATCACATAACCTAGAAGTTCATCACTCAATAGGTTCCATCAAAACCTTAGATAAAGATTTAGCTACTCATAATCAAAGAAACAAGATAGATAATTGAATTCATAATCAAAGATTCAATGTAAAAGAAAGAAAGATGTTGAGAAAGTTCTCTCTTTACTAGTTTGCTTGCAAAAGTAGTGAATAATACAATGCTTGCCTCTCTTGGGTGAATCCTAATATTAAATATAGGGTTTAGGTTACATAATTTTCATTTAGACAATTTTAGTCTTCAAAATTTCGGCTTCCACCGCGGTCCGACCGCAGTGGATCAAGCTCTCTGATTCTTCAAAAGTTCTGCAGACCTTTTCTACCACGGTTCTACCGCGGTTGTGGTTGGACTGCGGTAGAACAGTGCTGCGGATTATTCAAGCTATTTTTCGGTACAACTCTTAACTTGTTTCACACTTAGCCTTTTCACAATCTTATGACTCCAAAACAGCTCATTTAGTCTTGATTAGCTCATGTGTACCTATAACACACTAAAAACCCTAATAGAAGCATTTTATCATCATAAACAATATCAAAACAACAATAAAGTGTGATTATTTAGGGCATAAATATAGTCAAATTCACCTATTATCAATCACCCACACTAAATCTAACTTCCTCGAAGTCCGAGGGAGCCCTGTCACAAAATCCATGGTAACCCTCTACCATTTCCACTCGGGAATAACCATACACTGAAGAACACCTCCCGGTCTATGATGCTCATACTTGACCTGCTGGCAATTGAGACATCTGGCTACATGCCTAACAATATCCATCTTCATCTTCCTCCACCAGTAATGCTGTCTCAAGTCCTGGTACATCTTCGCGGCACCCGAATGAATGGAGTACCGTGAGCTGTGAGCCTCCTCTAATATCAACTCTTGGAGGCCATCTACAATAGGCACACAGATACGGCCCTGCATTCTTAGAACACCCTCACCATCAATAGTCACATCTATAGCATCATCGTGTAGAACCATGTCCTTAAGGACAAGCAAGTGAAGATCATTATACTGACGCTCTCTGATGCGATCTTATAAAGAAGACCGAGAAACAACACAAGCCAATACTCGGCTCGTCTCAGAAACATCCAACCTCACTAGCCGATTGGCCAAAGCCTGAACATCATAATCAAATGGCCTCTCCCCAACTAGAATATAAGGTAAGCTGCCCATACTGACCGTCTTTCGTCTCAAAGCATCGGCCACAACATTGGCCTTTCCAGGATGAGACAATATAGTGATATCATAGTCCTTAAGCACCTCCAGCCACCTCTGCTATCTCAAATTAAGGTCCATCTGTTTGAACATATGCTGAAGGCTACGATTATCGGTATACACCTTACACGAAACAGCGTATAAGTAATGTCTCTAAATCTTCAGAGCGTGAACTATGGCTGCTAGTTCCAAATCATGTACAGGGTAGTTCTTCTCATGGGGCTTCAACTGGCGAGAAGCATAAGCAATGACCCTACCCTCTTGCATCAATACACAACCAATTCCAACTCCCGAGGCATCACAATACACAGTATAAGGATCTGAAGCTAACGGCAGTATCAAGACTGGTGATGTGGTCAATGTTGTCTTGAGCTTTTGAAAGCTCTCCTCACACTCCTCGGACCACACGAAAGGAGCACCCTTCTGAGTCAATCTAGTCAAAGGTGAAGCAATGGAAGAGAATCCCTGAACAAATCAGTGATAATACCCTGCCAATCCCAGGAAACTACGAATCTCAGTAGCTGAGGTCGGTCTGGGCCAACTCTGCACCACCTCTATCTTCTTCGGATCCACCTAAATACCATCACTAGACACCACGTATATTAAGAATGCCACGGACTCGAGCCAGAACTCACACTTGGAGAACTTGGCGTACAACTTCTCCTCTCGCAACCTCTGCAATACAACTCTAAGATGTTGGGCATGCTCCTCCTGGCTATGGGAGTACACCAGGATATCATCTATAAACACGATCATGAAAGAGTCCAAATATGGCCGGAATACACTGTTCATCAGATGCATGAACACGGTTGGGGCATTGGTCAGCCCAAAAGATATCACAAGAAACGCATAGTGCCCATACCTCGTTCTGAAGGATGTCTTCATAATATCAGACTCTCTAATCTTCAGCTGGTGGTAGCCTGAACGAAGATCAATCTTCGAGAATACACTAGCTCCTTGGAGCTGATCAAATAAATCATCAATGCGAGGCAGAGGATACTTGTTCTTGACTGCTACCCTGTTCAGCTGCCTATAGTCAATACACATCCTTATTGAGCCATCTTTCTTCTTAACAAACAAGATCGGTGCACCCCACGGTGACACACTCGGCCGAATGAACCCCTTATCTAGGAGTTCCTGGAGCTGCTCCTTCAATTCTTTCAGCTCAGCTGGTGCCATACGATATGGAGGAATAGAAATAGGCTGAGTGTCTGGCACCAAATAGATCCCAAAATCAATTTCCCTATCCGGCGTCATGCCCGGCAGGTCTGAGGGGAATACATCAGGAAAGTCCCGCACAATGGGAACAGAATCAATACTGGGAGTCTCAGCTCTGACCTCCCGCACGAATGTCAAATAAGAATGACATCTTTTCCCAACCATCCGTTGGGCCTTGAAGAAAGATATTACCCTGCTGGGTACAAAATTAATCGTGCCTCGCCACTCGATCCTCTGAATGCCCGACATAGCCAAAGTGACTGTCTTGGCATGACAGTCTAGAATAGCATGACACGAAGATAGCCAATCCAAGCCCAATATAACATGGAAATCAATCATGCTCAGAAGCAATAGGTCTACTCGGGTCTCCATACCCCCAATAGTGACTAGACAGGACCGATATACATGGTCCACAATAATGGTATCACCTACTGGGGTAGATACATGCACGGGCAACACAAGACACCCTCGGGTCGTGCCCAAATGAGGAGCAAAATATGTAGATACATAAGAATAAGTGGAACCTGGATCAAACAATACTGAGGCATCTCTGTGACAAACTGAAATAATACCTGTAATGATAGCATCAGAAGCAACTGCATCAGATCGGCTCTGAAGAGCATAGCATCTAGCCTGACCGCCTAATCGGCCTCCCCCTCGAGGGCGACCCCTAGCTGCCTGACCCTCACCCCTAGCTGGCGGGGTGGGTGCTGAAGTATAAAGACCAGATGATGAGGGCTGCCCCCTCTGCTGATATGGCTTGGGAACAAAGCTGGGACACTCACTGCGGATGTGTCCAAACTCTCCGCACTCGAAGCAACTCCCAGGTGCTGGGGGATGAGACTGATGAGAACCCCTCGCACCAGAGTGTCCAGCAGATGAACTAGGTCGAGAAGAACCTTGGACAGATGGGGCCTGTGAAGAACTCTGAGCTAGCATAGCACTAAGAGATGGCTCGCTCTGGTGCGAACCCTGATAACCACGGCCAGAAGATGACCCACGAAGATCTGAGCGGGCTGGTTGTGAAGACCTGAAAGAGCAACCTCGTCTCTGCTGACCCTGGCCTCTGGTCTGAGTGCCACTAGAACTAGCTGATCCTCGTGGCCTCTTGGTCTCCCTCTCCTCTCGCTCCCTGCGATGATCTGTCTCTATGTCATGAGCGATATCCACAGCATCCTCAAAAGAGTGGCTCAAAACCCTCTCTCGGGTCATCAGAATACGGATAGGATAAATAAGGCCATCAACAAAACGTCCAATCCTCTCCCGGTCAGTAGGAACCAACCACGATGCATATCTGATAACTCTGTGAATCTGACCTCATACTCCGACACTGACATGTCTCCCTGGCGAAACCCCTCAAAATGTCTATACATCTCCTCTCTCTGGATCGAGGTACCCACTTCTCCAAGAACATAGTGGAGAACTCTCGCCATGATAATGGTGCTGCCCCTACCGGTCTACAGCGCTCGTAAGCCTCCCACCAAACGAAGGCTACTCCCTGGAACTGGAAGGTAGTAAAGGATACACCGCAGGACTCCAAGGTCCCTGCCGTACGGAGCATCCGACGGCACTTGTCCAGAAAACTTAGGGCATCCTCTCCTGGAGCACCACTAAAATTAGGAGGAGATAATCTACTGAACCTCTCAAGACAACGCTGCTCGTCGTCGGTCATAACTGGGACCCTGTCCCCCTGAACCTGAACAGCTGGCTGTACTGGGACCACTGGCTCGACTGGGAGAGCCTCAGGTGTCTGCAGGCCCTTCACTACCGGCTCTAGAGTGCGAGATGCGGCGGTCTAATGACCACCCCCCGGTCCTGGATGTAGCCGCTGCGGTGGAAGCTGAAACTGCTTGAGTCAGGCCAGTGCAAACCGCCAATATCTGAGCTAGGGTGTCCTGTAGACCTGGAATAACAATGGTCACAGCTGGTGTCT